>OX451217.1:34600903-35092499 GCA_949628195.1 Phasia obesa
AAAACGATAATAAAAATTTATTTGAATGAGTCATTAATTTTATTTATTTATTCATTTAAATATATAAACCTAGCATGAGGCCATAATCGGTTATAACACACTACTCAATAATTATTTACTCTCCAATACTTTTAAGTTGGGCACAGAGCAGAACACGGTCTCACAGTTAGAAGACATGTTTTCAATAATTGTAGAGTTTTGTTGATGTGCGAATTTTGGCTGATTGTTGGGGCACTAAACGTGATAAAGAAAAAGAGGACCCTTGACCAGATGAGCCAGTTTCATCCTCGGGGTTAGTTTCGAAACTGAAGATTCTAAATTTTTTCCGCCTGAAAGGTTTAGCATGCGAAGACGAGTTCGCACATTGCTCTAGGGGAGAAAGCTAGCGTGCTGCCCAAAGGCCTACACTGCAAAAAAGCTTTATACGGCAAAGCAGATTTCGAAAATTCGCCACAGCAGACTTAGGGTGTCAATTACACTTTGTAACAGAATACATATGGAATAACGCAATTATTAATTAAGTTCAGTCCTTGAGTAAAGTTATAATTAAAACTTGAGTTGTTATAATTAAAACAAAAGCAAAATATAAGCAATCAGAACGATTGTGCCATTTATATAGGTGTTGTTTTGGTCGTAAACACGAACTACATTCATTTAAACTTACTCAAGTAGAAAAGAATATAATGAGAACAAAAACTGGCATATACATATAAAAAGGACATATACGTCAAATTAAGTCACATATGTTGGCACCCTTTAAGTTTTTTACATATATATATATATATATATATATATATATATATATATATATTATTAATTTTTAAGCTTAAGCTGTATGTTATAAGGGGACACCCTATAATTTTTAAAATTATGTATTTTTTTTAAATCGGATTAATCTGTAAGCAAAGATCTCTTTAAGGCAGAATTCTACGGGCACAGTCTTTCCTTTCTTTGTGAAAGGGAAGAAGTAAATTTAAGACAGGTGATGAAATAAAGGGCAGAGAAAAGCTCCACTTTTGGCAACAGTGCAATTTTTAAATAAATGTTGCACTATATCTGGTGTCGCGTAGGCAAATTAGTTTTGAAGTTACTATAGCCATTTTTTAACAGTTTACTTTGCCGACGATTTAATGCTATAGAGTAATCCCTGTGAAACCAGTACAAGTCGATGTTGATGCATGGCTCGGCTGGGACATTAACCTGGGCGCCTATAATTAACATATATGCGTACTCCCCGTCTTCACTAGCCATCAATTGGAACAAAACATAAACATAACGCCGGCAGAGCAACGGAATTAATTTGTGTATGTTGTTATAGGTTTATGTTTATGTCATTTTCTGTTTGAACATAATTTTTTATTTTCCAACAATATTGTTTTAATGCTTACTCTACAGCAGATATAAGTAGTACGGTTGAGCAACAGATGGTGCTGATTGAAAATAAAACTGTCAAGCTAAATTGTAACAACAACTGCAAAGTCATGTTATAGCTTTTACACTCCGTCTCCAGAGCAATGGTACTGTTAATGTTTATCATTTTAAGTCTAATCTAGACAGGGGGTTATAGCTAATTATAAGAAATGTTGTAACAACTACATTACCCCTCGTCTACATTAGACATAAAATAATAAACATTAACAGTAACATTATGTTAGTAATAAGTGTAGACTAACCATGTTAATGTTTTTTCCACGTCTTAACATGGCTGTTAAAACATTTGTTATATAAGCTATTTGATAACATTATAATGGCGTTGTTGATTTATTTATTTTATTTTGACAGTTTTATTTTTAAACAGCGCCATCTGTTGCTTAATCGTTCTAAAACTATCTGCTTTGCTGTAAGCGTTCCAACAACATCGATGAAAAACAGAAAAATCGCCACCTATAACAACATGAACAAATTAATACCGTTGCTCTGCCGGCGTTATGTTTATGTCTTGCTCAAATCTATTGGAGAAAGACTTGGAAAAAAATTAACATGGGCAGTCTACACCAGCGATGCCAACTTGGCTCTGTTCGCGCTATTTTTAGTTCTTTTTTGCTACCTCTGAAGCGAAAATTTTTCCTTTAGCACCTTTTAAAAAAAACTTTGTTGAATAAAATTTTTCTTTTACCCTTTAAAATATGAAAAATAAATTTAAAAAAACATACATCGAGTCAAAGTATTATATAAAAACAAATATATGACCAGAAAAAAATTATTATTCGACTATATTTGAAAATTACTGGACATTGATATTTGAAGTTAAGTTTGAAAATTACTGATCATGAAAAATTTTTCATTTTGGACATTGGCCAAGTATTGTTTCATTTCATTTCGTTTTTTTTCGTTAATACTACTCTTTAAAGTGTAAATCATAGTCATAGCCTATTAAATTAAGCGTGAAATGATATCCCTAATTTGTTTATAGACTGAATTGTAGTGGAACGAATTTAAATTTTTTTAAAAGTTTTTAAGGATTTTCAAAAATTTGTGATATTTCAGAAGCTGTTTTTATCACAAATAACAACAAAAATAGTTTTATAATTTTCATATTTGGTTTAAATAAATTTAAGACACAATGGGCCGATATCGATATCTTTTTTATTCAAGCATTTTTATTTTTTATTTTTTTTATTACATTGAGAAACACGATGAAACGAAAAAAATACTTTTTTTGAGATCAACATTTCCTAATTAATCTAGAAAAATGCAATACAAAATTTAAAAAGTTTCACTGTAAGGCAGTATATATAATTCAAAAGTCAATAAATTAAAAACTCCTGCAAATATAAGAAAAATATTACATAAATATTTAATGAAACAAATGAAAATTATACTCGATTTACTTTCGAAATGAAGTAATAACGGATTTCGTTTCACAGAACACTAAGAAAAGTAAATTCGTGTCATAATAGAAAAAGTTCGGATTCCGTTTACTAAGCAGGGGTGTGGGAGATTATAATTTAAATATGTACTTATGAAAATATTAGTATATTTTTATAAAACCCAAGAGAAAATTTTTGTAAATATAAAAACTCTATCTTTAAAGTACATATAAAACAATAAAATATACAGTAAAAATTGTTCTATTAAAAAAATAACGCTTTTTAGCTCTTTTTGAACGCTGGTCGATGCGTTTGGTCTTTAAAAAGTTGGCATCTCTGGTCTACACTTAACACTAATATAATGTTAAGTTTATCTTTTTATATCGAATGTAAACAGGGTGTAATAGTCGATGTGATGTCACTTAGTGCAGGTTTTTGTACACTTAACTAAGAAAGGTTAACGGATTACAGATACCTAAGAAACAACCTTCAATTTTTTGTGTAATCACAAGTCACATTCATCAGGTAACCTCACTACGAAGGGAAAATATTAAGGCGAAAATTTAAATTTTTTTATTTTCGGTTTGATAGTTTAACTTGCATTTAAGGGGAAAAATTTAACAAAAAAAACCATATAAAAATTTGATACTTTTCGCCTTAATATTTCCCCTTCGTAGTGAGGTTACCTTATGAATGTGCCTTAGTGTAATCACAACAAATTCATTTTACCTTAGAAACAGTGTAGCAGATGGCAAATGTGACAATATTTTATTTAATTTTTCATACACAAAATTTATGAATTAAAATGTATATGAAGTGTAAACAAAATAACTGGCCCTTATCATTTATATTTATTTTTTATTACGTAAGAATTTATTGTATGATTTTTTTTTTTGTTTTTTAATTTAATTTCAATTTAATTTCAACTTTTGTATTGTTTAATATCGAGTTGTTTAATTTGTGTTTCTAGATGAGACGTGTGATAAAATTGTTACTAGTAATTAAATTTGTTATAAGCTGGTTTCAAAGCCATTCAGAGAATCTTTGACAGATTGTAAATCTGCAATCTATGCAACACTTTTATTTTCGTTGTCCGTAACCCACAAAGTTTTTACTCAATTCACAACCTAGTGCAGATAGTATGTTGTATGACATATAACCAGGGTAGTTGTAAACAGGTTGTTGTAAGTTTATCTCGTTAAATTTCTAAAAAAAAATAATAATTTTACAATGAAATAAATAAAAGAACCTTAGAGCAAAAATAAAAAAAAAAAAAATACAAATAAAACTAAGAAATAAATATTTATACAG
Organism: Phasia obesa; assembly: GCA_949628195.1. Classification (NCBI taxonomy): domain Eukaryota; kingdom Metazoa; phylum Arthropoda; class Insecta; order Diptera; family Tachinidae; genus Phasia; species Phasia obesa. The sequence goes on from OX451217.1 coordinate 34,605,025, forward strand.
AGCTGGGAATATTCGATGTTTTTCCTTAATATCTTAATTTTTCCCACCTCTCTAATCTTATATGAAAAACTATTAAATTGTTAAATTAATAAATTTGTAAAAATAATAAATATAAATAACAATTTGTCCTGCTGTCTTTTAATTTTCACCAAAATTTTATATTTATTAATGCATATAACGCATTTACACTTCCGCAAGACCATTTGCATCAAACACTGAATACCGCTATTGTTTCGAAAGAAAAAAAATATGTAGAATGCAAAGCCAGCAAGTTTTCGTATTTTTAAATTCCAATTAATTTTACAATTTCACACGTTTTCATTTCACTCGAAATATTATTGAAGATAATCAAAAATTCAAAACACTAGTCTACTTGAAGTGTAACTTCTTGCACGAGGGTAGATCAATATGTCTTTACACTGAAAAATAAGGTTTCTCTAATCTTGATGAATAAAATGGCGAATGCCAATCGTATAATCCTTTAACCAAAAACTACTCCATGTCAAGCATGAACTCTTGTCGTATAAAATAAATTCTTGCTAAATATGGTGCGGATTCAAAAATACATTACATATATCATGTTGTAGTCTTCAATTTAAGCTACTATGGACCAGATAGTTCAATGAATCTTTTCAGTTATACTTCTGAATGAATACTCTACCGTAACATTGGAAGCTAATGTTGCTGTGGAGAATCCAATCAGACTCCTAACGTCTATTCGATGCGGTTTTGTAAGTAGTGGTAGCTTTACTCGTATCTAATAAAAATAAAAAAAAAATTAACGGACCCTGAAAATACTCTATTTCTAGTTTCCGAAATTATACAAGGCTCGGGTCTCACGCTATTATTACATTCCTCAAGGAAGTGGAATTCTCTAAAATATATAATGTGTAACTATATAATGTGTAATATATAATGTGTAACAAATTATTTGTTGTTATTTGCCACAATACAAATTTATTTGCGAAACTTTAAAACAGAGCACGAAAATAGATACAACGAAACGTTTGCTTTTGTTTTTCTTTCCGCTTTTCGAGTAAACCAAGAACAAAGCTGAAATAGAAACAATTTTTGTATTGTTTTTGCTCGTTTATTATAACGTACTTAATGAGAATGTATCAAAGCGGTTAACACCTTTTATTTTTGAGAGATATTGAAAGACAGCTTGTAAGAATTCTTGTTTTTATTATTGCTTATTTAGACTACAGTAGTATAAGAATAACAAAAAAAAATAGAAATCAATTCAAGAAAAGAAATCATAAACAAAATCAGTATTCGAAAATCTAATGAACTTCTTTTGTTTCAATTGTACGATTGCACGCACTGGTATATCAAGGCAAGTATGTATTTGAGTGAAAAGTCAAATGTTTTGACTTTTCTTTGAATCACTTTTTCACAAAGAGTGATTCAAAAAGTATTTGTTTTGCTTTTGCTCATGTACAAAACGATTAAAACAATGTGAAGTCTGTATCTTTGCATGAAACGTTTGCGAAAAGTTTTGTTTGTTTTCATACACTGACTTAAGCTGTTTCCCTTATTAAGCTAGATAATGATGATATTTTACTAAATAATTACATAGAATATTTATCTATTGACTGAAAATTTTTAAAAGATGAAAGTGTTAAAATTTCAAGCAGCTTTTAAAATTAAAAAATAATTTTTCTAATTATTATTTATTTTTAAATGCTAAAAACATATTTGCGTTTAAAATAAACATTTTAATTATAATTATCAGCAATATTTGCTCCTGTATTATACTCAATAAATGTGTTTTACCGCAAATAAAGTTCTATATAAATAAATTACTAAATATTTTTGGTCTAATTTAAACCACAATCTTTAAATCTAAAAACCTCGGAAATTAATGGTGTAACCAGAAAATTTATATGAAGCTTACGTAAAAATGAAAAGGCTTGTAAATTTATCATAATAGAAAGACTATAGTGCAGGGTTGGTAAAGTTCGTATAATTGTACCATTTTTAGTACAATTTGAACTTGACCCATTTTATACAATTTCAACAATTTCTCTATTTAAAATGTCAACTGTTACTTCTATTTTAAAAACTAATTTTTAACCAATTTTATTACTTATGTGTCAACTTAGAAAAGAATAATTGCATTCCTTTTTTATTTATTTATCAAATGCTACAATAGAATTGCAAATATTCTAACTTGTTCTAACTAACGAAGGCATGCCTTCACTCGTTGTAGTGAAACACATAGTCTTTGGTGGGAATCGAACCTACAACCCCCAGGCTTATAGACTAGCACGCTACCCACTTACCTTAGGTAAGGTTTACAGGTAGCCTGGAAATATGAAATTACTTCCGCACAATGGGACCTGTTTCTTATGCTTGGTTTTCATTATGTCATATGAACTGTCAACAAAAACTGCCTCAAATGAATTGTCGTCATTTTGCGTCAAATGCGTTTTCACTGCATTTTAAGAACTGACAAAAAGTCGGTAAAGACAAACAAAAAAGTTGACAACTTGTTGTCAAATCTACTTTAAGAAAAAAATGATTCCATATCTGCTGACAAACTAAAATTTGGCGTTTTCACTTATTTGTCATTTAAGATGGCAGTTGGTGTGCATAACTGACTGCAAACATAGATGGCACCATATGACAATCCGTTTTCATACAATTGCCAACAATTTGGGCAATTTGACAACAAAAATGACATAGTAAAACCCAAGCATTAGATTAATATAATATGAAGCAGTTATAGAGTATAGTTCGGACAGTTAAAAATTAAAGATGCCCGTAGGCGGACACCGACCGTCACAGCAGATTTGACGGTTGACGGGAGGTGTCTGCTCATGGGATGGGTTCTTAAAAAAGGTCAGGACTTAGTGCTATTAAATATGCAATTATGACTAATAAATAGACTAAATTAAGACTAAAAAATAGATCAATACTAGTCTCGTTATTTTCTATAACTTATGTCTATGCCACTATATATAACTATTTGTGGAGTTTGCACAGGTCATACCGTAAGACATATCAAAATGAATTTCAGTATGTGCCTTAGGTTTATGGAGATGAGGAGCTGTATTTTGGGCATAATCGGGAAAGGGCAAGGGGTAGTTTACTTAAAACCCCAAGCCGAAAATAATTAATTTTTCGATTCGAATATACCTTTTGTACTTTAAACTTATATTCTTTGTGTAATATATCCATAAAAATATCTGTTTCCATTAGGTATGGTAAAGTTGAGTGTAGGCCACTCTATATTTTTTATTTTATATTTTTTTTTTTTTTTTTTTGTTAACGATTTTGTCCGTCTACTGGAGGAATGTTATAGAAAAAAAAGTTGTCCACGTCCGGCCAGTAGGATGTCCGTCTAGAAGAGAGTAATATGTTCTAAAAATTCTTGGTAAATAAAGGGACTTGGAAAATTGTCTGTTTAAAAGAAGTGATTGCCTACGGGAGGTGTCCGTTAGGAGAGTTTTCACTGTATTTGGAATCTTTTCTTCGAAAAAATGTGGGTTATTACAACAAGAAGAAACTCCTTATAGGGAGCTGCTAACAAATGACGTAAAACTGTTTGTTGCTGTTTTCTACTTAATCCAAAAATAATTTTCAAGATGTCGTTAACTGCTTTGCTTTCAAATTCATCCAAATGCGTGATTGATTAAGTCCAAGCCAAATCCTTCTGTATTTGTAAATTCTCTATAACACCAAGTATTTAAATTAAATTTGGAAATGAAAGAGTGTCGCAATCTGTGATGTTATTTGATGTACATGGCCCTATTTTATGAACCGTTATCGAAATTTAAACAAAATGTGAGTTGCTGCGCCAGCAACAATAAGTTTAAACAAAATTGAAGAGTGTCCTTATAGCTGACGAAATTTGTCGTATATGGCCTTATCTTTTGAATCGTTACCGACAGACCCTTGATATTTACATAGACGTATGTATATAACTATTTTCTATATAGCAAGAAGTATTCATTTGGAAATTAAAGGATCCAGCTTTAGTTAATGAAATTTGATAAATAATAAAGCCTTCAAAGCGAATATTACTATGTCCTCATGGGTGATGTAATTTGCCCTACCTTTTTAATCTTTATAGACAGATAATTGATATTTGCAAAGAGCTTTTGTTGTTATGTCGGCTATAAAAAGTATAAAATTGGAAAAGTAAGGGTGTCCCTATAGTCAATAAAATTTGTTGTATGCCTTATCTTTTGATAAATAAAATGCAAGCAATGTTAATATTTACCATGTCCACAATACCTACTATAAAAAATTATTTTTTTTTTTTTGTTTAGATTCGATTTACTTATTGACTCGAATTTATTCTCGCTATTGCTTAAATTTGCGTAGAAAAAATTTTTTTGAGTTTCAAATTTCCAAAACTAGGTGGATGCGGCGACAATTAAATACTAAAGTGTGCATGCACCCAAATTAATGCACCTAGAAGGTTAATTTTTAGCACAATGGGCATCTTTTTTTTATTAATTTAATCTCTATTTATTGTTTTTATTCTTTATTTAGTGTCGTTAATTTCTTGTATATCCCAGAAAACCGTGAGCCTAACATTAAATATTCTTTCTTTTTATTTAAATTCTAAATGAAAAATCAATAACGCAAAATTCTATTGATTTCTCTTGATGACGAAATTTTATACGAAACATTATCAGTTAAACATTTAATCTTATCTTTCAATATGTTCTCATTTTACTCTTTGCAAAGACCTAATTAGGAAAACCAACAACAAAAACATTCATGAAACAATGTGTCACAAATAGCAATTGATTAACTTCAAATAAACTTGACGTGTTATAACAAAAATCTATGTATGTAAGTTAATACAATCGTTTTTCGTGTGCTTCGCACGCTGTTTTCATTATACCTATTTCGGTTGCTTCTAATTAGGAAATTTTAAATAAATCAAACTAATAATATTTATAAGAAACCGACATTTTTTTAAAGAATATTGGCCATTTAGCCAGAAAGAGACACGAATACCTCACCTTTACTCGATACCACTTAATATTTTTCAATTGGGTACTCAATACTTCCGTTTACATAATACCAATGAACACTTATCCTTGTAGTCGTTCAATTTTATATTCCACTAGCTGTGCCCGCCACGTTGTGGGCGTTCTGACAATATTTTGCTCAATTTTGCTTTGAAAGTATTCCACACCAATTGTAAGACTCTTACTTTTATAGTGCTTCAGTGATTGTTTATGTATTAACTTTATATAAAGGTACCCATCCCTGAATAAAATTCTAAAATTTATAAAAAAAATATTGTAAAGCTCTGTAAAAGCGGTTATTGAAATCAGGATGCTACAAATTTTTTTTTAATCCATTCAGTAGTTTTTACGTGATGCGAATACAAATGAAAAGCAGACAGACAGACAGACAGACAGAGGGAAATGAGTTACTATTTTTAACCGACTTCAAAAAAAGAAGGAGGTTATCAATTCGTCTGAATGTTGCTTTTTTTTATGTTTGTGCCTTCAGAACTCGGTCATTTCTGAACCGATTTTAAAAATTTTTGCGCCATTAGAAAGGTTATGGCTACAGATTGGTCCCATTTTAAAAACAGTTTAAAAGTTTAAAAATTAAAGGGTGTCCCCATACAACATACAGGTTTTTTACGTGTATTATGAAATTTGTAGGTCACCCATTTAAAATTAGAAAAAAGTGCGTATCACTATAGCTCCCAATAACAAAAAGTAATTAAAAAATAAAATTAAAAACTAAAGGGTGACCCCATAGGTGACGTAATTTCACCTTTATGGTCCTATCTTTTGAACCGTTATAGACAAACACTTGAAAGTTGCACAGAATATTCGTTACTATGTCTGTTATAATAAGTATAAATATTTAAAATTAAAAATTAAAGGGTGTCCCATTAGTTGTTTTATTTTGATATATATATGGCCAAACTTTTGAACCGTTGTAGACAGACAGTTGAAATTTACAAAGAACTTCTATTGCTAAGTCCGCTAAAATAACAAGTGTAAAATATGAATTTGGAAATTAAAGGGTGTCCCAATAGTTAATGTAAAAGTGATATATATGGCCAAACTTTTCAACTGTTATAGATAGACAGTTGAAATGTACAAAGAACCTATATTGCTTAGTCCGCTATTAAAACAAGTATAAAATTTGGATAAATTAAAGGGTGTCCCAATTATTGATGTAATTTGACCATTATGTCCTCATCTTTGGAACCGTTATAGACAAACACTTGAAAAATAGACAGAGTGTTCACTACTATGTCTGGTATAACAACAAGTATAAATATTTAAAATTGGAAATTAAAGGGTGTCCCAATAGTTGATGTAATTTGATGTATATGGACACAAAGTTAAATTTTACAAAGAATCTGCATGACAAAGTTCTCTTTAACAAGTAGTTATATTAAAATTTGAATTTAAAGGGTGTCCCAATAGGTGACGTCATTTAATATATATGACCCTATCTTTTAAATAGTTATTCACAAACACTTAACAATTAGACAGAATGTCCATTACTATGTGTGTTAAAATAAGTATAAATATTTAAAATTATAAATTACAGGGTGTCGCAATAGTTTATGTAATTTGATGTATATGACCAAACTTTTAAGCCGTTACAGACAGACGGTTGAAATTTACAATGAACCTGTATTGCTACGACCGCTATAACAAGTATAAAATTTGAACTCGGAAATTACAGGGTGTCGCAATAGTTAGTGTAATTTTATGTATATAGCCAAACTTTTTATCCGCTGTATACAGACAGTCGTTTGGCATTGGTTTGACCTGAAAAAGCACAGAACCCTGGGGTCTTGTGCCCCTATATACTCCGGAAGTACTGCTCCCCAGGTAGAAAATCGACTGATATTTGTTTTAGATTATTGAATTCAAAAATTAGTTTTTTTTATCTGAATTGACAGTTTGTGCAATGACATTTAAAAAATCCCGCTACAATCTTCCTCGAATATAATATAATCATTGTATAATTACCGTCTTAAAGAAACATGATTTTAAGTTTGTCTGTTTTGAAGTCGGTTTTTTTTTGCAAGAATTATATTATTGTTCAATTCACAAACCCCTGTTATCATGCTATAAGGTTTATCGTCAACTTATTTTATAATAGTTTATGTTTGTTGTTGGTAATTTGCTTTGAAAAATTTGTTATAAAAATACAATTCCATTTCATATGTTTTGAAAATATTGTATCGAGACCATACCTGGGACTAAGTTTTTTATTTGAATAAATTATGAAAATCTTCGTAATATGTAATCATCGGTGTCTTTATTTTATTTTATATTTAATGTTATATATTTATAGTGTTTTCACACCGCAAATTTATTCAATCTATATAAAAATTACAAATTATGTAAAAATTATTTTTTACTATATTTGTAATTACGTCTTCCCATGCATGATTCAATGATTTTATTATTCTGAACAACGTTGCCATTGCTAAAGGTTTTTATTCTAACATTCTAACAATTTTTATCAATGCATATTTCGGATTTTAAGCCAAAAGACATCTATGTGGCAATTTTCAATTGTTCAATTAATTCCAGTATTGTTACTAATGACCAAATTATTTTTTATAAAATTACTTAAATTGGTTAAAAAATAAAATTTATTTTTTAAAATAAATATTGTAAACATTAACTTTCTGACTGGAATTCTTTGGTGAGATTATTTATATAACTTAGATCTAACTTAAGAAATATATATATCTCCTCCGGCGAACTCGAAGATTCTAATCAGTTAAGTTTTGGTTTTTGTGCGCTATTCTATTTTCTTTATGTTGTATAAATAGTAGTTTTTACAATAAACACTATTTCAAAAGTAATATATTTTTTCAATCTTACAAAAATTAGCTATAGCCTTCCATTCTAAAAATTCCAAAAAGATCTACCAAATTTGAGAGGAAAAATCAAAAAAGGACGACACTACCTAGTTATATAAATATACCTTGATAAATATTTCCGAAACCAACGTTGAAAATATTTATCAAGGTATATTTATCTAACTAGGTAGTGTCGTCCGCGCAGCTGATTTAGTAGTTCGACATGTCAAAAGTTGAATGTGTTCAGAAATTTTATAGTGTAGAAGTGAGAAAGCAATCAAACACATACACGCCATCTCAATTTTTATATATGTTTTTTGACATTTCGAACTACAAAGTAACCGTAGGTTATTAACTCTTTTGTAAATATCTTCTTCATTTTCTTTGTAAATATTTCTATTCTTATTTTCTAACTTTAAGATTACTATAAGATTTAGCATTAAGTACAAATGCCTCCCTTTTTAATTTTTTTGTGGAAATTTTTAAGAAATGTATTATTTAACATAAAATTTTCATTAATATTATTGTAAGCGGCCATGCTGCAAACATCTAAATAAAATAACTTGACAAGTCCAATAGTATGTAAGGAATTATAACTTAATAAATTAGTTTTAAGCAAATATGTAAAACCTTGACTTTTTAAATAAATAAAGTACTAAAAAAATAACTACAAAGCAACAACAAAATACCATGTTGTTCTTGTATTGTTGTAGGGACGCCACTACCTAGTAAAATAAATATTCCTTGATATTTATTGTATTTTGAGTATTATTATTTTTTGAGTAAAAAACGATACAATTCTACAATTTCAAAGCCTGCTCACAAGCTGTTTGAGTTAAAGTGTACTTTAATAAACTTTAAACGATACATGGGAGCTTATGAAATGAGCATATATGTATGTATATATTTATTTCTAAAAATACTAATCTAAAAATATTGCTTAACTACTTTTGTGTATTAAGTACTTAAAACAATAATCAAATACTCGATATTCGGTACCCATTACTCAATACTTTGTCAACACTAATATAGACTGGTTAATCTGTAAAGGTACGATTTCCAGAAAGTCGTTTGGATAAAATCGAAGTATTTTAAGCTTTAACTAAATTATTTACAGGTCATGAAAACTGGCGAAGATAAAAATCCAAGAAAATGATACTCTCAGACTTTGCGTGGAAGAGGAGAGGCTGAGACGGTAGCGCACATCTTGTGTGAATCTTCAGCACTGACTAGCATAAGGCATAGTTAGAACAGGGGTAGGCACATGTTAAATGTGGATGCCAAAGGGGAACTAACTCCCTTATTATGATTTATATTCGATTTTCGATCTTCACTAGCTACCGAACATCGAATATCGATTGTCGGTAGCCAGCATTATGAGTTGGAAGCACTGTTGAAAATTTCGTGTATCCGAATAACGAATGTTCTGCATATTGAAATTTTAAGTGTTTGTCAATTTTTTAATGTTTTTGTTTTACAAATGCCAGCAGTAAATTATTTTATTTCAATTTCAATTGTGAATAATCCAATTGATTCAAATTCACAATAGCGCTATTTTATCCAATGTGCGTCATAACTCGTTCGAGCAACTTTTTCGACTACAGTCGAAGATCGAAACTAGCTGATAATAGACACCTAAGTCTTAGAACTGCTACCAGCGAATCAAACTTGGCATTTTGCAAACATGAAAATAAAATAATATGGAGGTGGTTCTAACAAAATCTGATGAATCCAACATCTCATGCAGCCATGGACATTTTTAACTTCTACTAAGAATTAGCCAACTCTCTATTATGAAAATTTTATATTGAAGGAAATATGTATATAGACAAATATGAGTCTATATTTTGTGTATCTAAGTAGGTATTAAGGTCAAGGACACAAACAAAGTAAAAGTTTATTTTATCTACGAGTATATTTTTGCTTCCGAGGTTTTTTGCTTTAGTACACTTTTTTCCTTCACCTCAAAATAATTCATACTGAAACAAGCATACAAAAATCCAAATTTTTTTTTATTGATAAAAAAGTAATAAGTTTGGAAATCCATTGCTGTTGTTTGGACTTTGAAATCAACATACTCGTACTTGGTAACTTGCAAGAAAATACAAACAATCATTTTGAATAACGTAGAAATAAATTAACAATATTTGTATGTAATTATGTCACACTCACTTTATCGCTAACAAAATAAAAACATAGTTTGTTAATGAAATTCGCTTTTGCCTTATAAAAGCTAAAAATTCGACAGTTGGAAAAGGAGTATTGCAGAGTGATTTTAGTTATGTCTAGATAAATGTTCGGTAGTAAACAAGTTTTTAAGGTTTACATTTATTCAGAAACTATCTTTTTTACCCGGCGTTGCCTGGACCCACTCATAACTTATTTTACGCCTTCGTGAAATGGGTTAACCTTTATAGCTTTTACTCACAGGATAAATTATTTTTGAAATCGACAGAGTAATTTCATATATAAAAAAAAAATCTTAAGATCTTAGCAAAGCAATACATATCATATCGGGTTCAATCTATCAAGTCTGTGACTACAAACAAATGTGTTTGAAGATAGATAAGTTGAGTTAAATACGTTTTTGAAAAATTACGCATGCGATAAAAAAGTTTTCCCATACATTGAGTACGTATTCTGCACAGAGTTTTTGACTTTTTTTTTAAAGAAATATGGTTACTGTTTCCAAACCCCTCCATCTCAGGGAATGAAACCTGGTGGAAAAGTAAGACAATAGATCATACTAATAAAATGTGCTCACACTTTTTGTCAGAAGTATTTGTGAACATTTTTATAGCATTTTGAAAATGTGACTTAGTGAAAATTTCTAGTAATGGGCGATTCAAGTAGAGATACTTTTTTCAATAGCCTTTTTTGATAGATCACGTCTAAGTTGTGTCATGCTGTCATGTTATTTTTGTGTAGTATTGTTTGGCATTTCATAATGGACAGACTGACGCCTGAACAACGTTTACATATCGTTCAACTTTATTACGAAAATTCACGTTCTGTGAGGAATGTGTTTCGTGCACTTCGCTCAACTTATGGTCAACATAATCGGCCTACTGAGCGTACTACTCGCAACACCATCACCCAGCATTCATTATTGGATAATATTCGACCGAATAGACCACGTCCAGCACGCTGTGAAGAAAATATAGCGGGCGTAGCTGAGAGTATACACGAAGACTGTGGAGAGTCGATTCTCGAGGCAAATTTTGTTTAGCAAACAAACAAAATTGCCGCATTTTGGACGAAGAGCAACCTGAAGAGATTCAAGAGCTGCCACTTCATCCAGAAAAAACAACGGTATGGTGTGGTTTGTGGGCCGGTGGAATTATCGGTCCATATTTCTTTAAAAATGATGCCGGTGTGAACGTAACTGTCGTGATCTCGGCGACATTTGGTTTCAGCTAGACGGCGCCACTTCCCACACATCGCATCAATCAATGGATTTATTGAGAGAATATTTCGGTGAGCACATTATTTCACGTTTTGAGCCGGTCGGTTGGCCACCAAGATCGTATCACACCGTTAGACTCTTTCCTGTGTGGATATGTAAAGTCAAAAGTTTATGCGGACAAACCCGCTTCGATTCAGGCCTTGGAGGAAAACATCAGGCGTGTCATTCGCCAGTTACTAGTCGAAATGCTCGAACGAGTCATCGAAAATTGGACTCAATGGATGGACCGCCTGCGACGTAGCAATGGCCAACATTTGATAGACATAATCTTCAAAAAATAAATGCCAAAGGATGTTCTTTCAAATGATAATAAACATTCTCCATTAAATTTGAATTTTCTGTGTTTTTTTTTTCTTTAAAAAAGTAGGGAACCTCGAAATGGATCACACGTTATATGAATTCTCTGACGGCAATAGCCACTGTGTCCGAAAATCTGTGCTAAAATGCACATATTTTCGGAATCTGTGCTAAAATGAACATATTTTCGGATTCTGTGCTAAAATGCACATATTTTCGGAATCTGTGCTAAAATGCACATATTTTCGGACACAGCATTTTAGCTAACGATATGCATGTCTGTATATATGTGTGTGTATTTTTCTTGTTTCTTAAAATGGAACACAGCAGATAGTTTTAGTTTGGCATTAATATAATTTATTTAATATTTTATTTAAATATTAATTTTGTGTTTTTTTTTAATTTTTTTCCAGCATCACAATATGAACCGGGCGGTTATTCATTGCAGACACAAACCAATCGTAATTCAGCCAACATGACACAACGCGATGGTATAATGAAATTTGAAAATGAAAGAATTAAAACCCTACAAGAAGAACGTTTACACATCCAAAAGAAGACCTTTACAAAATGGATGAATTCATTTCTTGTAAAAGTAAGTACCTGTGCACCAGCAAACAAACAATCAAACAAACAAACAACAATTGCAATACGAGTACTGAGAACAAGTAACGGAAATGCAAAACTCAGAGAGATAGAAATAAAAAAACTTGATCAAATTTCACAATTTATTCTTATTTTTTGTCTTCTTTTAATTTCATTCTTTAGGCAAAAATGGAGGTCGAAGACCTTTTTACAGATTTAGCGGATGGTGTCAAATTGCTGAAATTACTTGAAATAATATCAGGTGAAAAGCTGGGAAAACCTAACAACGGACGGATGCGTGTACATAAAATTGAAAATGTTAACAAGAGTCTGGCATTCTTGCACACAAAGGTATGGAAAATATTTACATACATTTCTTTGGATTAACTGTTATTCTATTCTATTTTATTGCATATTTTTTTTTTTTTTTGTTGGAAAATTTTTATTTGTTTGCAATCTATTTACTGCAAATATTAAATAACAGAAGCTATTTAACTAAATACCTATAATTAAATATAAAGAGTCAGCATTTACATATCGTCATGCGGAACTTCTTTCGTATTTTGGTATTTCTAAAAAAGTTTTTTTTTCCAAAATTTCAGCAGCTTTTAAAGAAAAATATGTGTGAAATAAGTTAACCAATATTTTTGGAGTTTTTCATTTATAAGTGTAGAAATATTTAAGACCAGCTGTGCCCGCCACGTCTTCAGCGTCCTGACAATATTTTGCTCGATGTTGCTTTGAAAGTATTCCACACCAATTGTAAGACTCTTACTTTTATAGTGCTTCAGTTATGGTTTATGTATTTACTTTAAATAAAGGTAACCATCCCTGGATAAAATTCTAAAATTTATAAAAAATTCTAAGCATTATTTTAAAGCTCTGTAAAAGGTGTTTAAAATATTACAATAACATTGTAATTCCAAAAAGTAAAAATAGAACTCAAATACAAATATTATTCAATTGGCTATTTGTCATTATTTAAAAACAGCGCCATCTGTTGCGTAACCGTATTTAAAATATCCCGCTTTCAAAAATAATAGATGCCTTAAAGTATGCAGTACCTTTAAATCCGTTAAAACAATTTCGGCGTACTTTTACTGCCTTTTCTCTTTATTATTTCTTAGAAATAAGGTATTTCTACGGAAATAAAGTATCCCATATTGGCATCAGGATGCTAAAGTACCTCTATCCATCCAGATACATATTTTCTTTACATAAAGGTATCCAGCCTTGGATAAAATTCTTAAATTTATATATAATTCAAAAAATTATTGTAAACCTCTTTAAAAGGTATTTAACATATTTAAATACCAATGTAATTCCAAGAAGTAAAAATACAAATCAAATACAAATTTTATTCAATTGGCGCCTAATGTTGCGCAATAGTTTTTAAAATATCCCACTTTCAAAAATAAAAAGGTGTGTTGAAAATATAACCGTGTTGAAAATATCTCAGTTTCAAACCGAAAATTTCAGTACCTTTAATGCTTTTTCTCCACGCTCTCTAGGAAATGAGATATTTCTGCGGAAAAAAGTATCATATATTGGGATCAGGATGCTAAGGTACCTCCTCACTAAATATTGTTAAAATCCACCCAGTAGTTTTTACGTGATGCGAACACAAATGAAAAGCAGACAGACATACAGGAAATAAGTTACTGTTTTATTATATGTATATATATTTTAATGGCATAAATCTTGTATAAACTTTATCACCACAAATTGAAAAATATAACTTAACTGTTGAATCTTACAGATAATAAATTTTTTCATGCTATTTTAATAAAACAAAAAAAAATCGGTCAACTCAGCAGTTGTTTATGAACATTTGACCTGTTGAAACAAACATTTTTGTATTTCAAGCAAAAGACCTGGCACATACCAGTACTGCCAGTATCCGTTCGTTGTTTAGAGTTTCATGAATTGCGCATGCGTTCACACATCTCATGGTTTTAGATGTCACCGTTACAAAAACAAACAACAACTAAATGCAAACTAGAAAATGCAAAGAATTAAGAAATAAAATAAGAAGAAGAACATATGTATGTATGTATGATGATCTAAATTGAACGCAACGCATTAATTGTCAAGAGTTCAGTCACCGTACAAATAGTCATCGTAATTTATTTATGTGAGTCTTTTATAAAGATTTATTGTTAAATAATTTAAATTCAGAGAAATACAGTGAAATAAAATACAGTATCATTGTGCTTAATTCATTCGACAAATTAATACCAAAACTGATTAAGGCAAACAAACGCAAAACAAAAACACTTTAGAGGCTTCTGGAGTCTTTTTTTTTTCTTTTTTTAATTTAATGATGAAAAAGTAAAGCAAAAAACAAAATCTAAATATGGAAAACTTTTTCCACTTGTTTTCCATTCAAATTTACCATAAAAAAGATTGTTTGCAGTTTTCTGCATTTCTGCATGCATTTGGCGTGTGACATAGTTTTGATTTCTTTTGCTGTTTTTCTCTAACACTTAATTCTTTGATTTCCTTTTCCTCTTATTTATTCTCATCCACTTGTAACTATCTTTGTTTTCCATACATTTAATTTACTTGTGTATGTCTGCTTGAGTATTTGAACTCATGTGCGTTACAACTTTCATTACTTACTATTGCACTTTATATTATTTTTTATTTTTTTTTGTTGTCTAGTCTTAATTGTTTTAGTTGTTGTCTAATGGCTTAACACATTTTACACTCGAAATTAACTACTTTTTAAAACTAAACTAATAAAAAACCCACACAAACCTCGTTCTGTTATTATGATAATCCAGCTAAGTACTTAATGTAATACATTATACCCTGCACAATGGGGGATTTTAATAGATTGTTACGTTTTACTTATTCGTTGGGTTTTTTTTTAATTGCAAAATAAAAGACGCCGATTTTAAATTTATCCAGCTCTAAATTTTTTTTATTTATCAGACGCTAGGGGTAAAAAAATGGAGTATGAAGGCCTTCTAGAAGGGCTCTTTACTACTTCTTTAGTAGGCACAAGGTCTTCTAGTCGCATTCCATACTCATATCTCTTTTACACAGCTTGTCATTGTGAAGCTGTTGTTCCGCTCTCACTTCTGCCTGCAAGCGTTCCAGAAGTTCTTTCGAAAATCGTCTGCTGGAAGGCGTTCAATATAATGCCATTTCGAAGGCTTTTATAGCATAAACTAAAAAAAGCCTTTTGAACAAGATTATTATTTTTCTAACAGTCACTTATTGGTTTATTTGATATCTACAAGTGGTTTTACACGACGTGTGTTTGTCATATGACTTGTCAGTTTGATAACCCATATGTAATTTCATGTGTTTGTCAATGTAGGCATTTTACATACGGTTTATAATTTTTGCTTTCAAACGTACATGTGTAATTACATCTGACATAACCTATAATATATAATTTTCCGCCACACAGTTTTGTTTTGCCAACCACAGCTGATGCAAACGCAGTGCTTTTGCCACGCTTTTAGTGCTTTTGGTACCACAACAAACCTAAAATAGCAAAATATCAAATTGGCATTACAGGATGTCAGATGCTTTGTCACATCAACATAGAACACGTTCTAAATGAAAAATGTCATATGTATTGTACACATGGAAAATAAACATGTTATGTTTGAAAGGGTTCACACGACGTGTTTAGAATTTACACATGGAAAAGTGACAAGTCATACGAAAAATACACGTCGTGTAAAACCACTTTAAGGGATATCCTACACATACCCACCCAAAAATTACGTTTACTTGGAGGCAGGCTTGCAATGGAGAAAAAAATAGACTCTCCCTTCCAACCTGCTTTAGGAAGGTATGGTATTTGTTTGCGATGTCCCACTTGGTAGGTCTCTTTGCTTTACCAAATTCTTTTTTCTTTATTCGCTTACATACCTGCATCCGCGTAAGCGAGAGTGGTCTCTTTGTTTCACTAAATTTTATAAAGAAAACTTATTCGCAAAGACATCATTTTTAAGTCGCGTTTAAAATAGTACTGTATTATTATACCATGGAGAGAACAAAACTACGGAGGAAATATTAAGGCGAAAATATTTAAAATGTTCGCCTTAATATTTTCTCTCTGTAGTGAGGCTGTCTGATAAATGTGCCTGGAGTACATGCATATAAGTAGCCTTTTTAATTGCTCTCTTCCCTCTCGATTTATCGATTAACCCATATTATTTTTTCGAGTTATTTTTTAATCGAAATTTGCATATTTTCTTACTCGAACAATTAATCGATTTAAAATTCTACTATTAATCGGTCGATGATTGATCGAGTGGATCTTTTCACTTTTCACTTTCAATTATACATCTTTTTGTGAAGAGCCAGAAAGTCGAAAAAAAATAAAATGTGAATTATTACCTTTATTTTGAAACAGACTTCGGGGATGTCAATTACAGTTTGTAATTAATTACCCATGAAATTACACCGTTATATTTAATTGTAATTGGAATTTTTCAATTACAATTACATTTAACTATTTGTAATTGGGCTTTTTTTAAATAATGCATTACATGTAACTTGTAATTAAAAATTTCAATTACAATTACTTGTAATTTGTAATTTAAAAAAATCCAATTACTCATTACTTGTAATTGTAATTCAACAAATTCGATTACAATTAAATGTAATTGAAAAATTTAATCAGTCATTAAGTAATTGAAAAAAGAATTTGTCAATTATTACTTGTTAATGTCTTTATTGACGGAAAAATATTTAATTCCAAAAATTAAAAATTACCTTCGCATAATAAAAACAAAAAATAGCAATCTTATTATAATAAGTAAATTAGGTGTTATATTTTTATTAAAGTTTGCCTAATTATAATTAATTGTAATTTGTAATTGATCATTTCCAATTATAATTATATGTAATGCGTAATTGAAAATTGTCTATTATTTATTACAAGTAATTGAAATTTTTCAATTACAATCACATCTATTTGTAATTAACTTCAGTCTCTGACTTCATTTATAGTAAATGTAACTATATTTTGCAATCAAATGAAAACCCCAAGTTTAGCAGATTTAATATTTATTTTTTGTATAGACTTGATGATTTTTTCCGAAAGAGCAGAATATAGACAAAGGTCGTGGGGCTTTCTATTATACTAAGTTCAACTATGAAGAAGAATTCTCCGGGAAAATTTTCCTTCTCCCATTCCTGCTATTATAAATGAAAATTTCCCGGGAATTTTGTCCCTTTTCTCTACCGAGGGAAAAAAGTGTGAATTATGAAAATTAAAAAGGGGAAATAATGACTGTTTTTGGGAGTTTTTTCCTCATATATATATGTATTCAAAAGGGAGTTAGCGCGGAAATGTAAGCATTAAATTTTTAAATATAAAACAATGATTTAAAATTAAATACAAATAGAAATCAGGTGCAACATTCTCTGACCGTAATGTAGAAGCATTCAGGTATAGCTAATGGATTTTTTCAAGGGTCTGAAGAAGGAACTTCAGAGATTCTGGCAAAACGCTAAAAGTAAATTTGTTAAAAGTTTGATAACAGCACTAACACCGAATTTCTTCTTGGTCTGAATATAGGTAGCCGATAGACCCACAGGGTGCCCACTGGGAACCAGGAGCAGTCTATAGGCACATTTGGGACCCCCCCCCCCCAAAATGCTTTAGTCTGACCATTCTAACGCAATATAGATTGCAGGAAGGTCCTAATTTTAAAAAACAAAATTTACAAAAAACTTTCGAGAAAATTTTTACAAAAAATTTCGATAAAATTAAAGTGTCTATATCTTTAAATTATATTTGTAATAATGAAGTGGAAATCATAAAAGTAAAAATCGAATGTATATTATTGTGAAATGGGCAAACATAACAGAGTAAGGGAAGGGTATAAAAGATTCGGCATGGCCGAATATAGCACTCTTACTTGTTTTTTATTATTAAACTGGAAATAAAATGAAACAGCTGTTTCTGATTTTCTTACTCCCTTTGCTACTCCCAGGGAGATTAGAATAAGGGAGATTTTTCCCGGGAACTAAACATTGGGAAAGATAGAATTTTCTCGGGAATATTCATAATTGAGCTGATACTGTGTAATTGCGAATATCCAATTATACATTACGTGTAATAATAATGGTAATTAAAATGTAATTGAAACTCCCCATGTCTGTTTTTAAATAGACACAACCAAATATCAGTTGACCCAGCGATACATTTATTTTTGCAACTGCAATTTTTTACTTCTGGTGAATTAAAGAAAAACAAAAAAAAAATTACAACTTCAGAAATTTTGTTTCATTAAAAAAAATTTGGATTTACTTTTTCTGAAGAAGTAAACTACAATTTAACTGATATAGTAGCAGGGCTGGTTATTTAATTATTGAATATATTTTTATAATTTCCGAAATAATTTTATAATCAAAACTTTTACTTTTACTATTGTTTTAGCTAACTAACTAACAGCTTGATATGAGTGTAAATGTACAAAAAAAGAAATTCATCAGTTCAATCTGCTTTTAAAATCTAATTAATTCCAAAAAAAAAAAACAATGAATGCCTTACACTAAAGCCAAGAAAGATTTTTGTTTCCTCCATTTCTTTAATTCTCATCATGTCATAGTATAATCTGACATTTAATTCACGTAATTAATTTAACTAAAATCTATGGCAAAAAAGCCGCAAAAAATAACACAGAATGCTTTTATAATTATTTTGCTATTATTTATACTCCACCTCTTCCACACCGGTTTTTTTCTTCTTTTTTGTTTGTAAGCGAAAAAAAAAATATAGTTATAAGCAATAAATTACACTTTTTCCTACAATGTAATGAAAAGAAAAGTGAAAGTTGAAGACTCAACTAAAGTATGCCGATTGTAAATTTCTACGAGTCTGAACAAATTAAAAACGACTAAACTACAGACGGTCTGGCTGGTTGCAACGTCGTTGTCATAGCATAATGATGGATCATACATACTTAATGATCACTTGTTAATTTTATTTCTGATGCAAATGAAAAATGTAATGGCTTCAAACCATGCACATGCACGTGCACTTCATATGAAACAAGTTAAACAAACAAAAATATGTTTTAATAATAAACTTCGCATTTTAAACAAATGGTAAAACTACAAATTATAAATAATTTAAAAATTAAAGAAAATTTAATTTAATTTTTTATTTAACGAAATTTTTATAAAAAAGCAAAGTTGCTGCCAGAAATATCCGATCTAACGTATAGATTGCGGCACATTTAACCCTTTACGATGCGGTGCTATGACGGATATTTGTGCATTTTATATGGACGGATTTAACTAAAGTCAGTTTTATTTATAAAACAGCATCAATTTGGAATGCTTTGTGCCCAATTTTACATTATGCAACTTTTGTCGCTGCCTTTTTTTTTCTTCTTTAAAATTGTATTTGTGTTTATATCGTACAATTTTTATTGCAGCAATTTGTATAGATGTACACATTTGTTTATATTTAAGACTTCATAATTAAAACCACGAGTGAGAGAGCAAAAATACGTAGGGTAAATGTTAAGGCGAAAATTTTTAATTTTATACAATGATATTTATAATCAAGCTTAAGTTCGTTTTTATTCTCTCTATAAAAGAATTAATTAAATTACAAATTAGGTGATAATATTAAAGAAAATTTGGGAAAATTTAATTTTAGACACCAGCAGGAGCGGAATCCAAACCAAACCAAACCCAGATAAAGTAGATTAGATACAAGAGTGCTGATGACGGACGTGGCTGTCTAGAAAATGTGCATTCCGCTCCTGCTGGTGTCTAAAATTAAATTTTCCCAATTTTTTTTTAATATTATCACCTAATTTGTAATTTAATTAATTCTTTTTTAGAGAGAATAAAAACGAACTTAAGCTTGATTATAAATTTAATTGTATATAATACATAAGCAGTTCGACTAATAATAATTAAAAATTTTTAATTTTATTTTATACTAGCTGAGCCCGCCACGTCGTAGGCGTTCTGAAAATATTTTGTTCGATTTTACTTTGAAAGTATTCCGCACCAATTGTACGACTCTTACTTTTTTAGTGCTTCACTTGTGGTTTATGTATTTACTTTATATAAAGGTACCCATCCCTGGATACAATTCCAAAATTTATAAAAAAAAAAATTCTAAAAATTATTGTAAAGCTCTGAAAGAGGTGTTTAAAATATTTTAATACCAATGTAATTCCACAAAGTAAAAATACAAATTAAATACAAATTTTATTCAACTGGCGCCTAATGTTGCGCAATATATTTTAAAATACACCACTTTCAAACATAAAAAGGTGTGTTGAAAATATTCCAGTTTTAAATCGAAAATTTCAGTACCTTTAAACCGAAAATTGCGTTTTTCACTGCTTTTTCTCCACTTTTTATCCTATGTATATTGGAACCAGGATACTAAGGTATCTCCTTACAAAATTTTGTTAAAATCCATCCAATAGTTTTTACGTGATGCGAACACAAATGAAAAGCAAACAGACAGACGGAAAGATTTACTATTTTATTATATGTATAGATTGTACCAAAAAAGCATTAAGTGCACCAGTGTACCACTGATGTGTCGATTGTACCAAATTTGGTACAATTTTATCACAAATCCCAACAGTATTCGAAGTACCGACCTACGCATAAGTTAACATTATGCAAATTTCACTTCTTATTTATTATTACATATTTCTTGTTCTACAAATTTAATTACATATACATACATATGTAGTAATTAAATATTTTACGAACACTCCCGGAAATTTTTTTAAATCAACAGTAACAATTTTAATAAGTCATCTTTATCTATAATGTCAACAAAATACTCAAATATGTCATGACATTTTTTTAACAAATTGCAATAAATAACTTTTCTTAATCTTAAGATAACACAAATATTTCATTATTAGACATATTATCACTACAAACATAAAATGTTGTAAAATACATTTGAAAGCATAAACAAACTTACATACATATGTATGTATGTACTTACGGCATAGTTCCACAAATGGTTACATATTTTCGAGTTCATTGTTATTTTTACTAAAGTGAAACCGATCCCACGAGCGTGCACGATAAGATTTTGCAAATATTTTACTTACTCTTATGTTTAAGATAAAATTATGAAAAAGTAAGTTGTTTTTAGGTTCATAGATATTTTTTAATCAGTGGAGAAAGGGAAAGATAGATAAATAACTAACTGTTCAAACAGAATTTTGAAATTAAATAAAGCACACGAATACGAGCGCAAGTCAGTAAGTTTTTACAAAAAAACAATGGAATACAGACACATTTTTTCTTGAGCTTTAAACACTGCTGGCAATTTCTACTACTTTCAATGACTCGATACTACTCAATACTTTTCAATTTGGGTACTCAATAGTAGTACATAATAGCAACAAAGTTTTATCGTCGTTATATTTTATTCAATTTATTTCTAAAAACCTAAACTACCTTTGAGTACTCAAAAAAAAAAATCAAATACTCGACAGTTAGTACCCATTACTCAACCCTTTGCTAGCACTAGTTTTATATTATAATTTTTCAATATATTCCTATAACATAATACCTATAGCAAGCGAGCTACAATATATTAAAACCTACCTAAAGTAAGACCTCGAAAAGTCTTAAAAATTGGCTTCTGTTGGAGAAATGACCTTCTTATTTTATTTAATCTTTTTCTCTCCACAAACTATATTATTTAGTATAGAAAAAATCTGCAGTGGCCTACACTCAACTTTACCACACATCTATACATATAGATATAATAAAATAGTATTTTATTTTATTTATTTTATTAATGTAGGGGGAATAACGAAGCAGACCACTACTAAATGTGACCCTTTTCGACCCCCTTCCGTCCTCAATAACTATAGACAACCGACATAACTTGCGGCAATCTTACTATCATTGAGTCTCGTGCTAAAACCAGCCTTTAATCTAGACTCTAGTGATTTCAGAGTGTCGACTGGGAATTATCGGCATTCTTTCTCATTACGGTGTCTTTAGTGATTGCTAGCATTTGTCTAAGGTTTAGTTCCCCCATGGCATCCACATTTAACAAGCTTCTGCCCATGGTCCTAAGTCTTACGCTAGCCAGTGTTGGACATTCAGCGTCTTCCAGGCATAGTCTGCAAGTACTTGAAGTTTCCATGACCTGTCACTAACGCAGTTATCCAGCTTAAGGTACTTCTATTGTATCTAAGAACCTTGCTGGCTTTTCTGTCCAGGGGCTCTTTGAGCACCATTCGAGCCTGCCTACATGTAGTAGCCTCAAACCACCTTTTCAGTAATAAAATAGTAACTCATTTCCTGTCTGTCTGTCTTTTTTTGTGTTCGCATCACGTAAAACTTACGGGATGGATTTTAACAAAATTTTGTGAGGAGGTACCTTTGTATCCTGATTACAATACAGGATTTTTTTTTTCCGCAAAAATATCTTATTTGTAAGAGAAAGTGGAGAAAAAGCAGCGAAGGTACGCCGTTTTTACCGTTTTAAAGGTACTGCATACTTTAAGACATCTATGAAAGCGGTAAATTTTAAACACGGTTGCGCAATAGATGGCGCTGTTTCAACATAATCAATAAATATGAATTACATACTGCCAAATAGCCAATTGAATAAAATTTAATTGTTTACTTTGTGGAATTGCATTGTTATTAAAACGTTTTAAACACCTTTTATAGAGTTTTACAATAATTTTTAGAATTTTATCTCGCTATAGGCACCATTATACTATATAAAGTAAATACGTAAGAGTCTTAAAATTTGGTGTAGATTACTTTCAAAGCAACATCGAACAAAATATTGTCAGGGCGCATACAACGTGAGTGGGCACAGCTAGTAAATAATAAAAGTTCAAAGTATTTTCGAATCGAAAAAATAATTATTTTCGTCCCGATTTATACTATATGTGACCCGGCCTATGAAATCGTGGCTTATGACTCAAAAAAAAAATTTTTCCACTTTTTTTTGTTTTCGATAGTTTCTGAGGTGCTCTTTCACGTGGTAAAACCTAGAAAGTCCTAACTTGCTTAGAAGTGTACTAAAAATGTAGAGAAAGAAGAGCACAAATGAAAGAAAAACAGAATTTTATTGAAAATCCAGAATCAAGATAATAAATGGAATTGAAAAATTTAAAAACAGGATTGAACGCTACAAAAACGATTTTCCTAGAAAAAAAATCTGTTTTGCACAAAAAATATTTATTTAGCAGTATTAAGTAGTTTTCTTCGTCGCTATCCTTAATGCAAAAGAGAAACTACTAAGAAACTGACGAAATGCATTGTTTATCTTTAACAGCTAATTTTTCGAAATTTTGTTTGTGAGTCATAAGCCACCTTTTCATAGACCGGGTCACATATACCAAAGTCACATGATGGATTTCATTTTTATGTATCAAATGGTATGTACATGACATGTAGCGCATTCACAAAAAATATGGTATACACGGTTTGGGGTGTCAAGTAGAGTACACCTCATCCTCTCGATTATGCCACCAAAAACTACGCAGCTCTTCATCTCTATGTACCAAAGTCACACACTGCATTTTATTTTGATATATCAAACGGTATTACCTGCAGAAAGTGCACAAAAATAGTGGCACCTTTGATGAATAACAGCTGATTTTTAAATGTGTAAAGAAACAATACTCTACTACGTCACGTTTACTTGGGAGTGTATTTAAACTTAAATTTGTTACATACATTTTGTATGCTTACATTTTATATGGCCCGTTTCCACTATGGAGCGACAGATTTTTAGTCAAAGCCTTACTGCCCCACTGCCAATTATAAGAAAACCCAGTTAACTTACTTCATTAACTAAATCCACGAAAAGGGAAGCATATCGGAAGCATTCTCCATTTTACTGAGAAAATGGCAGGAGATTCTATCTGAATTAACTGCAAACTAATAAATGTAAAAGTCATTTTATACAACAATAAGCTAAACGTCCTTAGCCGCAGATTCCGACAAAAACATGCAAACTGGTGGGTCCCACATCAAGTGCTTAAAAGTAACATCCTATAAGATAGTAGCGGTCTTAAATGTATTAACACAGCTAGCGACTTGTGCACAATTATATTTCGAACCGCTAGGTGTTTGTCACAACATGTACATATATTTGTCTTTTTTTGGGAGTTTTTCTCACAACCTATACAGGTTGAAAAAAAGTTACTTAACATCAGTACTGTCCATTGACATTTTAGACAAGATTTTAAACAACTTTATGTTTTTTATTATACGAGTAATGTTAATAATTTGAGGAAAATAGTGAACAACTAACTGCACACATCATTGTTTGCTTGACCTCAGGGTCGACACCGATTACCACATACATACATGTTGAACAATAAAATATAGGGTTAATAAAAACAATAAACATTGCAGTTGCACAAATATATTTAAATTTTAAAAGATTCACTCACCTCTACGCAGTTATCTTTGCTTGGTAATTTTCGATATAATGCTTTAAACATACCAGTATAGACGAAAGCAGGCTACCAACTACAACCTGTTAAAACTGAAATAAACCCGTTCATATGAAGACGACTATTTTGACGCCATCATAGCTACATGGCTACGCGATCATCGTTGTGGCTGTAGCCAACTTTGGCTAATTGCGACAAGAGCTGAGAGAGAGAGAGAGAGAGAGAGATAAAAGTACTTTATTTAATTTAGCAAAAGAGAATGTGACAAAATTAAAAAATTATAAATTTATTAGTTACAGCTGTGCCCGCCACTTCATCAGTGTCCTGACATTATTTTGTGCGATTTTTTTTTATTTTAATGTAGGGAAAATATCAAAGCGGACCACTTCCTTAATGGGTCCCTTTTCGATTTTGCTTTGAAAGTAATACACACCAAATGTTAAGACTCTTACTTTTATAGTGCTTCAGGTTTATGTATTAACTTTATATAAAGGTACCCATTCCTAGGTAATTACTCAAGAACATAGGCGTTTTAAATGATTGCATAAAATGATTGACAAAAATAAAAGGTGCTGCCAAGTTTGCAGTACCTTTAAATCAGAGATTGTAATGATTATGAGTTTTATTTTAAAAATTGGGTTTTCATGATTATTTCTTGATTTTTATTTTCTACTCAAAGAATAAAAATTATTCTCTGAGCTTTATTTAATGCTTAGAACATAACGATTATGTATTAAGTTTTATTTTCTGCTTTGGGAATAAAAATTATTCTCCGAGTTTTATTTTCTGCTCAGAGAATAAAAATTATTGTCTGAGTTTTATTCTTTGCTCGCCATTTAATGATTGATGTTTAAGTTTTATTTTCTGATTGAAGAATAAAAATTACTTTCTGAGTTTTATATTTCACTTAGAAAATAAGGATTATTTTCCAAGTTTTATATTTCGCTTAGAAAATAAAAATTATTTCTTGAGTTTTATTTTTTACTTAAAAATAAAAATTATTTCTTTTTCTTTTGTTAATTTGGACATATGTAAGTATATAAATAGTACTTTTTGGAACTTTTTTACTGAAACACATATCTCACTGAAACCCTATCTCAAATAACGATACTAATATTATTTCTATGTGTTTCAGTAAAAAAATTCCAAAAAAGTACCAAAGTACACGTTTTATCCCCCAAATATTGAAATGAAGAAAAAGTACCAAACACTAGTTTGATACATTTACTATATCAAAAGAATGCCAACTAAACTAATTTCTATGTTTTTTAGTTAAAAAGTTTCAAAAAGTACTATTTATATAGTACTTTTACTAAAATTAATGCTTTACTTTAAAATTAATGCTTTTGTTAATTTATAAATTAACAAAAGCATTAATTTTTATTTTTAAGTAAAATTTAAAACTCAAGAAATAATTTTTATTTTCTAAGCGAAACATAAAACTTGGAAAATAATCCTTATTTTCTAAGTAAAATATAAAACTCAGAAAGTAATTTTTATTCTTCAATCAGAAAATAAAACTTAAACATCAATCATTAAATGGCGAGCAAAGAATAAAACTCAGACAATAATTTTTATTCTCTGAGCAGAAAATAAAACTCGGAGAATAATTTTTATTTTCCAAGCGAAAAATAAAACTCAACAAGTAATCATTGATGTCTAAGGAAAAAATAGAACTCGAAAAATAATTTTTATTTTTGATTTTTTTCAATAAAACTTAAAAAATAAAAATCATTGGCGGAACGGACAGTCGCCTTAAAGAAGATTGCAATGGTGTACTCCTTGTACATGTAGCATATCCCTAACATAATGATTTTTTTCTTTTAAAATGTGATGGATAATCATTATTTGCGATCCCTGCTTTAAATCGATATATGTAATTGTGTGCTGTAACTACTTTTTCTTTATTTTTTCTTGGAATTGAGATATTTTTGCGAAAAAATTAACATTAAAATTAAATTAATTTAACTCATAAAAATTTATTAAAATTCATAGAGTACTTTTTACGTAATACGAACACAAACCATATATTTTTCGAATTTACTTTTATAGTGCTGCACATATAGTTTATATACATATTTACTTTGTATAGAGGTACCCGCCTCTGTTTATTAATTCAATATGTTGCAACATAGGATTTATATCAACTTCTTTTAAAAAATTAAAACTTTGATTTCACCAATAAATTAAGATTTCGCAAAAAAAACTCTAAATTTCATAAAAAATCTATAACTCACTACAAATGGAGGATCTAAATTTCATAAGTAATCGAAAGTAACCTTCGAAAATTAAAATCTCTTCAAAAAAATAAAAGTTAACAAAAAAAAAACAACTCCAAAGCATTTCAAACTCACTAAAAAATTAAAATTTCACAATTAACTAAAATTGATAAACGAAGATTTCAGCCAAAAATTAATATTTTACCAAAAAAAGTTCAACAAAAATTTAGATTTTACAAACAAAAAAATTTAATTTTGTGAAAAACAAGTAAGAGAGCTATATTCGGCCGTGCCGAATCCTCTATACCCTTCACCGCATTGATTTAATTTAAGAGACATAGTCATTAAAAAGAGAACTGCGCTTTTTTCCATTAATCAGCAAAATCTCGTATACGATATATGTACTCGTATGTCGTCACCTAAAATTCCTAACCATGTAAAAATTGTATAGAAAATTTTCTAGTAAAAATTTTAAAGGATTATTTATTTGTAAAAATTTTACAGAAAATTGTTTCTGTAAAAATTTTACAGAAAATTTATTTTGTAAAAATTTTACTGAAAATTGTTTTTGTAAAAATTTTACACAAAATTTTAAAGATAATTGTTTTTGCAAAAATTTGTAGAATTTTTTTTTAAATTTTATAGAACTATTTTTTAAATTTTATGAAAGTATTTTATTGAAAATTTATAGAATTTTTTTTTTTGAAAATATTTTGTAAAAATGTTATAGAAAATTCCTGGGAAAACTTTTCTTTCTTCTTAAAAATTTTTTTGGAATTTTTTTTTAATTTTTTAAATTTTTTTGAAAACTTTTCGGAAAAATATTTTTGAGAATTTTTTGGAAACATTTTTTAAAATTTTTTTTTTTATAAATTTTTTTAGAAAATTGTTTGAAAATTTTTTAAAAAAATTTTTTAAATTTTTAGTAAAATTGGACCTTCCTGCATTATAAATTGCGTT
Organism: Phasia obesa; assembly: GCA_949628195.1. Classification (NCBI taxonomy): domain Eukaryota; kingdom Metazoa; phylum Arthropoda; class Insecta; order Diptera; family Tachinidae; genus Phasia; species Phasia obesa. The sequence continues at coordinate 34,632,778 of OX451217.1, forward strand.
AGAATGGTGAGACTAAAGCAAAAAATTCGTTAAAAAAAATTTGCTCATATTGACACCCCCACCCTCTCCAATGGGCTATTGACCGCTACTGGTTACCAGTTGGCGCCCTGTGGGTCTATTGGCTAACTCTATATGTATAGCTTTCTATAAAGGCCTTTAATACAAATCAAAGCAGAAAAACCTGACCAACCTAAAAATAAATAATAAAATCGAAGGTTATTTATCCCCCGAGATCTGTATGCACTACTTGTGATATACCTATTGCGGTCTAATATTTTTTTTAACAAAAAAAGACTAAATAGAATCATTGAAACCGAAGGCAAATTAAAACAACTTGAAAAAAATATAGGTGGCAAGCCCACCTTTTGCCCGCAGACTGCAATGGGAAAGTCTGATGTTACTAAATTGTAGTCCGAAAATTTTAGAAACTATGCCTGGCAGGTTGGTGTTCTTAAATTTTCTGTACCTCGTATGGCGCCTTGGCATTTCAACGTCGAACAGACGGACATCGTTTAATCAACTTTTCTATGTATAAGGATCCAGAATATATATACTTTATGGGGTCGGAAATGAAAATTGTAGAAACTACACACGGAATGGTGAAGGGTATAAAAATAGGATTTACCAAAATTTAAAATTTTTTAAAATCGGACATCGTTTAATCAACTTTTCTATGTATAAGGATCCAGAGTATATATACTTTATGGGGTCGGAAATGAAAATTGTAGAAATTACACACGGAATGGTGAAGGGTATAAAAATAGGATTTACCAAAATTTAAAATTTTTTAAAATCGAAATCGACATTTTAACCGTTGCTCCGGTAGTTTAATAGGTAGTAAGCTAGTCAGTCATCAGTCTGGGGCTTGTGGATTCGATTACCACCCAAGACTCTGGATGATGCACCACAACGAGTGAATATAAAAAAGGTGTTTTTTTATATTTTGCGAAAAAATTAACATTAAAATTAAATTAATTTAACTCATAAAAATTTATTAAAATTCATAGAGTACTTTTTACGTAATACGAACACAAACCATATATTTTTCGAATTTACTTTTATAGTGCTGCACATATAGTTTATATACATATTTACTTTGTATAGAGGTACCCGCCTCTGTTTATTAATTCAATATGTTGCAACATAGGATTTATATCAACTTCTTTTAAAAAATTAAAACTTTGATTTCACCAATAAATTAAGATTTCGCAAAAAAAACTCTAAATTTCATAAAAAATCTATAACTCACTACAAATGGAGGATCTAAATTTCATAAGTAATCGAAAGTAACCTTCGAAAATTAAAATCTCTTCAAAAAAATAAAAGTTAACAAAAAAAAAACAACTCCAAAGCATTTCAAACTCACTAAAAAATTAAAATTTCACAATTAACTAAAATTGATAAACGAAGATTTCAGCCAAAAATTAATATTTTACCAAAAAAAGTTCAACAAAAATTTAGATTTTACAAACAAAAAAATTTAATTTTGTGAAAAACAAGTAAGAGAGCTATATTCGGCCGTGCCGAATCCTCTATACCCTTCACCGCATTGATTTAATTTAAGAGACATAGTCATTAAAAAGAGAACTGCGCTTTTTTCCATTAATCAGCAAAATCTCGTATACGATATATGTACTCGTATGTCGTCACCTAAAATTCCTAACCATGTAAAAATTGTATAGAAAATTTTCTAGTAAAAATTTTAAAGGATTATTTATTTGTAAAAATTTTACAGAAAATTGTTTCTGTAAAAATTTTACAGAAAATTTATTTTGTAAAAATTTTACTGAAAATTGTTTTTGTAAAAATTTTACACAAAATTTTAAAGATAATTGTTTTTGCAAAAATTTGTAGAATTTTTTTTTAAATTTTATAGAACTATTTTTTAAATTTTATGAAAGTATTTTATTGAAAATTTATAGAATTTTTTTTTTTGAAAATATTTTGTAAAAATGTTATAGAAAATTCCTGGGAAAACTTTTCTTTCTTCTTAAAAATTTTTTTGGAATTTTTTTTTAATTTTTTAAATTTTTTTGAAAACTTTTCGGAAAAATATTTTTGAGAATTTTTTGGAAACATTTTTTAAAATTTTTTTTTTTATAAATTTTTTTAGAAAATTGTTTGAAAATTTTTTAAAAAAATTTTTTAAATTTTTAGTAAAATTGGACCTTCCTGCATTATAAATTGCGTTAGAATGGTGAGACTAAAGCAAAAAATTCGTTAAAAAAAATTTGCTCATATTGACACCCCCACCCTCTCCAATGGGCTATTGACCGCTACTGGTTACCAGTTGGCGCCCTGTGGGTCTATTGGCTAACTCTATATGTATAGCTTTCTATAAAGGCCTTTAATACAAATCAAAGCAGAAAAACCTGACCAACCTAAAAATAAATAATAAAATCGAAGGTTATTTATCCCCCGAGATCTGTATGCACTACTTGTGATATACCTATTGCGGTCTAATATTTTTTTTAACAAAAAAAGACTAAATAGAATCATTGAAACCGAAGGCAAATTAAAACAACTTGAAAAAAATATAGGTGGCAAGCCCACCTTTTGCCCGCAGACTGCAATGGGAAAGTCTGATGTTACTAAATTGTAGTCCGAAAATTTTAGAAACTATGCCTGGCAGGTTGGTGTTCTTAAATTTTCTGTACCTCGTATGGCGCCTTGGCATTTTAACGTCGAACAGACGGACATCGTTTAATCAACTTTTCTATGTATAAGGATCCAGAATATATATACTTTATGGGGTCGGAAATGAAAATTGTAGAAACTACACACGGAATGGTGAAGGGTATAAAAATAGGATTTACCAAAATTTAAAATTTTTTAAAATCGGACATCGTTTAATCAACTTTTCTATGTATAAGGATCCAGAGTATATATACTTTATGGGGTCGGAAATGAAAATTGTAGAAATTACACACGGAATGGTGAAGGGTATAAAAATAGGATTTACCAAAATTTAAAATTTTTTAAAATCGAAATCGACATTTTAACCGTTGCTCCGGTAGTTTAATAGGTAGTAAGCTAGTCAGTCATCAGTCTGGGGCTTGTGGATTCGATTACCACCCAAGACTCTGGATGATGCTCCACAACGAGTGAATATAAAAAAGGTGTTTTTTTATATTTTAAAGTCCTTTCGCAACTAGATGACTTTACACTTTGAAATCAAAATTTTTAAAAGCAATTTTTAAACATTTCGTATAGTTTTTAATTTGTTCGTTTGTTTTTTCATATTTTCAGGTCCGCTTAGAATCCATTGGCGCCGAAGATATAGTCGATGGTAATCCCCGCTTAATATTAGGTCTTATTTGGACAATCATTTTACGATTTCAAATTCAAGAAATTGAAATTGATGTGGACGAAGAAAATGAATCGTCCGAAAAACGTTCAGCCAAAGATGCTTTGTTGTTGTGGTGTCAGCGTAAAACACATGGTTATCCTGGTGTTAATATACAAGATTTCACTTCATCATGGCGATCTGGTTTGGGTTTCAATGCTCTAATACATTCACACCGTCCCGATTTGTTTGAATACAGCACAATTGTTAATTCGAAAAATACGAATATTGATAATTTGAATCATGCATTTGATATGGCTGCCACTGAATTGGGCATACCAAGGTAAGTGTGGTAGAAATGGTAATTAAATTTGGTCTTATTTCACTGTCTAAAATATAAAATAGAATTTATAGCTCGAAGGCTCTTCTTAAAGTGTGTTAGTAATTTATTTTATTTTGCAGTTTATTGGATGCTGAAGACATTGATTCCGCACGTCCTGATGAAAAATCTATTTTAACGTATGTGGCCTCATATTATCACACCTTTGCCCGTATGAAGAATGAACAGAAGAGCGGCAAACGTATTGCAAATGTAAGTTTTCTTCTATGTTTTTTTTACTTATAATTGTATGTCGGTCCATACAATCTTTTCTTATTACTAGTATTTTATTTTTTAAATTCCTTTTACGGTCTTTGCCCAATCTACAATTTAAATTTGATTTGAGTTAGATAAAAGTGCATTTTACAATGTATGAATTAAGGCCGTTTTACATGGTCTCACACGTATTAGGGCATATCAAGTTTTTATGTAAATTAGGTAGCCACCAAACCGAATATGTAATGAAAAAGTTCGACTTTAAATGAAAGTACGGATGTGACAAAAAGTTCACGCTCATTCAGAGTATCAGGTATGTTCTGTAATCCGAAACCGAGTGAAATTGAATCCGAATGAAATTTTAAATAGTCATAACTTTTAAATCTTACAACATTTTGATATTATTTTTTATACATTTCATTAAAGACCGTTCACATAACTTCCTTCATTGCTAATGTTTTAAAATAATAGGCGCAACTAAGTTATATTTTTCTTTAAAAATTTATTCGATTTCAATTTCACTCGGTTTCGGATTACAGAACATACCCGTATATGTAGGTTCTTTTTCAACTACTTTTATTTAACCGAAACTTATAAATCAAAAATTCAATATTATGACTAAAGTGAGCAGGGACACCCCATTCAAAGTTAATATTCTTTTTTAACTACTTTTATTTAACCGAATTTTGTGAACGTTGGAACACACATTAATCTCCTGAAAAAGGCAATATTATAGAGATTTAGAATGCGAGAGATTATTATTTTATTGATATAAAGAAAATAGGCGGATGTAGCGATCCATAAAATTTACTACATTCTTTTAGTATTTGAATAATAAAATTAAATAAATTTCATTAATTCATCAATATAATGCACTACTCCTATGTATGCTACAAAGTCAATAAGCAGTCCTTATAGTCCAACTCAAATAAGCGCGCAATGCGTAACTCTGTCTAGCGCCTAGCTAAAAACAAACTTAAATAAGAGCGTAACGCTATGTAATGAACAGTAATGTTAACTTGTTTTGTTCAAAAAATCTATTAAATTGAAACGCAAAATAGAGAAAAAATTGCTAGATAAAGCAGAAAATAGCTAAAATGTTATCACTCTTACACAACAAAAAAACAATAACAGTTTGTTTGCAACCAACTTCACTACCAAACGCTTTCTCAAAAGTTGATTTTCCAACTGCTAAGCGTTGACGCAGCGCTATTTAGGTTTGCTTCATACATTTTGTATTTGCATGAGATATTTTGGCAGATAGTTTGCACTCTTGTTTAGGTTTGGTTGTTAGTCGTCTGCTGACATTCCGTTAGTTAAGAATCTTCTAAATTTTTTAGAAAACATGATTATCCGAATTTATTACATTTTTTTATAAAGGGTGATCCATTTCGATGTTCCCTACTTTTTTAAAGAAAAAAACACGGAAAATTCAAATTTAATGGAGAACGTTTATTATCATTTGAAAGAACATTCTTTGGAATTTATTTTTTGAAGATTATGTCTATCAAATGTTGGCCGTTGCTACGTTGCAGATGGTCCATCCGTTGAGTCCAATTTTCAATGACTCGTTCGAGCATTTCGACTGGTAACTGGCGAATGATACGGGCGATGTTTTCCTCTAAAGCCTGAATCGAAGCGGGTTTGTCCGCATAAACTTTAGAATTTATATATCCCCACAGGAAAAAGTCTAACGGTGTGCTATTACACGATCTTGGTAGCCAATTGTGAAATTATGTGCTCACCGAAATGTTCTCTCAATAAATCAATTGATTGATGCGATGTGTGGGAAGTGGAGCCGTCTTGCTGAAACAAATGTCGCCGAGATCACGAGCTTAAATTTCAGGCATAAAATAGTCGGTTATCATGGCACGATAAAGATCGCTATTGACGGTTACGTTCGCGCCGGCATAATTTTTAAAGAAATATTGACCGATGATTCCGCAGGCCCACAAACTACACCAAACCGTTGTTTTTTCTCGATGAAGTGACGGCTCTTGAATCTCTTCAGGTTGCATCTCGTCGCAAATGCGGTAATTTTGTTTGTTTACATACTCATTGAGCCAAAAATGGGCCTCATGGCTAAACAAAATTTGCCTCGAAAACGTCGGATCTTCTTGGAACTTTTTAAGAAGATCCGAGCGAAGGGATTCAGGCGTAAGTCTTTTCATTATGAAATGCCAAACAATACTAAACAAAAATAACATGACAGCATGACACGACTCACACGACTCACACGTGATATGTCAAAAAAAGGCTATTTAAAAAAGTATCTCTACTTTAATCACCCTTGATAATGTGATGGTCGTATATCTTTAATTTTTTTTGCCGTTTTATTTATTAAATCTTCAAATTTAATTGAACTAAGAATGAGTGTTCACATCTTAAAACTAAATTAAATTATACTTAGTTAAGTCCAACTAATGCTGGATTCAAATTTATTTTGCGGTTGTTGATGTGAGCATTTTGGGTATATCCCTCTGGGGTTCGGCCAAAAAATGTAATATCCCTTCTGTCTAGTCGACTGTAGCCGCAGTCGTTTAGGATGTTAGGGGCCAGCGGGTTTGCTAATAAGCCAGTAAGTTAGATTTCATTTGTGTTACCTTTGATTCTTTATGGCTTTTCCATGTAAGGTGCCGATAAAGATGTATACAGAGGTATTTGACTTTAGAAACTTGAGGTATCATTTGATTATTTATGCGAATATGGGAACCCCACCCTCTACGCAGTGTGAACGTTATATGAGTACATTTTTGTTCCTTCACTTTTATTTAATGGTTTGAAAAGTAATGAAACATATTAGTTATTTAAAATGCTTGATCTTCGAGACGAATATTTCGATTACAGTCTACCGCTTCTATAGCAAATAGCGAACACAACAACCGACAACCCTACTAATAACTATTTATTGCGTATGTAAAAATTTTATTAGAGAGTCAAAGAAAGTTGAGCCCCTGTCTAAGCTTTGATTTTCTAAAGAAGAATTCGATAGATATCTAGTCTTCTAATATATCTAGAGAAATAGATCAGTCGCAATGCTGTCTTAAACCGAAACTTGAGAAAATTGCGCGACTTTACTTAACTTTTCAAAGAGAGTTTGGGCTAAATAATTTTTAGTGCAGGTCTCGTTCAAACAGACTCTCGAATTCGTCGTTCTCCGCAAATTTGAGAAATTCTTTTTTTAACAAAACTCCCACAAATACTCACATTAAATACTAATAAATTCTTGGACTGTAGTACTATTTTCGATTCGTCAGGAGGGGACAGACCCAAATAAAATGAGTACTATTTTTGATTAACAAGTACTCATTTTTCGTAACCATTGGTTAAATGTTGCTCATTAGCTAAACCTGCACTAAGTTAATTTTTTTGCTAAATTAAAATAATTACAGATTGAGAAAAAGGCCGTTACATTAACTAATGGCCATTATTGATTATCAACCAATTAAAATTGAAAACAAGATAAAAAGACTATTATTTGTCTTCTTAAATAGACCGGAACTCTTGATGCAAGTAAAGGCTGTATGATACGAGTATAGACTGTTAATTTATAATTTAATTAATTTTATTGTTTGATTTTACACCACACTTTTGTATTCACAAAATTATATAAATTATTTTTTTAATTATAATGAATTAAAATAGTTTCTTTTAACAATTGATTTTCTTTATTTATTCAATTACAGATTGTGGGTCAATTAATGGATGCTGATCGTAAAAAGATTTATTATGAACGTTTGACCACAAATTTATTAAGTTGGATTAGACAAAAGACACTGGAATTGCAACAACGTGATTTCCCAAACTCATTGGAAGGTATTCAAAGGGAGCTCTTGGCATTTAAGGAGTATAGAACTATAGAAAAGCCTCCGAAGTAAGTTAAATATAAATACATACATACATAGTTTAGTTTTCTTGATGTTTTTTGATTCAGGGTTATTACATAATCCAAATCAGAATTTTCGTATATCAGAATTGAAAATCGATTATGATTTCAATTGGTATCATGCATAAATCTGTCTTGGTTTGGTCTTGTTTCGGGTGTAAATAGAATCCATATTTGAATCAGCTGATTTGTTTTCATTTTATAGTTTTTTTATTTTTAACAATTTAGTGCTGCATGAATATTTTTAAAAATAATTCGTTTAATTTATTAATTTAGAAGGAATGTAGTAAAAAGTTGCAAAAGAATAATATTAAATATTAAAATACACTGCAGCCCGATAGGTCTTGCAGCCTCGGATTGTCAAGGAAATCCCACCTGTCAGTAATGAGGGCTGGCTGGAAAATTTCAGATGAGGTGATTCCTCAACCTTACAACTTCTACAAAAGTCGATATATATTAGATTTAATCTCCTATCCTGGACACCAATGACGCGGTGCTTAGCAGGCTTGCAGTCTTCTTGCAATCATACTGAGGCCATAGAAACCTCGAGATAGTGCAGGTGACCTCGTTATACTATCTGGTCTGCGACTAGTTGATTTATCTCCTTATCGCTAAGGTAGATTCCAGATCTAGCAAGTTCATCTGCAATAATATTCACCGGCACCTGAGAGTGCTCCGGTACCCAAAAGAGTTTCAGCTTGGAATATCTCGCCATCTCATCAAGAGAAGTTCGGCATGCGCAAGCCAATCTGGACGTCGTACCCGTCGTGCCCGTACTCCGAAACTTATAACTGGGATGGGTAAGGGTGAAGAGTAGTCGATTATACTAGGTATAGCTGAAGCATATCCCAAAATAGTAGCATGGCCGAAATTCGTCGGTCTGACCGTTATTGCCGAGTTTATGGCCAGTTGTTTGGTCATTAGGTCGGCTGGTAGCCAGTGTAGTATTGTGAAATGTGCCTTCGATGACGTAGTGCATCAAGGCTGAGGTGCGCAATATATTGTTAGCTATACTGCAGTAGTTAGGTTTGCTTAGTGTGGGTCACCAGTGTGGGTCACCAGCCAACCGCATCATGCGAGCTCTGTTGCCATGTTAAAACACCAGTAGGCGTTTTTGGGACTGATGTCCCAGTTGTTTCCTAATGTCTTTCTACAAACATATGGGACTATTTGACCTAAGCTAAGTACTAGGATTTCATGATAGTTTGGAAACTAGTGAATAGCACAAGATCCGTTTTCTGAGCATTAACGCTAAGACTAGTTTCAATACTCCACATACTTATGTGTCTAAGCCATCATTGCAAGGAGTATCCACAAAACCTTTGAAAATAAAATTTTAAATTTAAAAAAATCAGTTTTTAGTTTTCTTTTCTTTATTTATTTAACAGATATAAAGAACGCAGCGAAATTGAAGCTTTATACTTTACCATCAACACTTTATTGAAAGCTTTAAATCAACCGCCCTATAATCCTCAAGATGGTCAACTCGTAAATGATATTGAAAAAGCATGGCAATTGCTGGAATATGCCGAACATCATCGTGAAGTAGCACTAAGAGAAGAACTTTTGCGTCAAGAGAAATTAGAGCAGTTGAATTATAAATTCGAAAAAAAGTCAGTATTGCGTGAAGGTTACTTAAAGGAAATGATTCAAGTTCTCTCAGATCCGCGCTACTTGAAGCAAGTTGATGCCACACTCAAAAAACATGAAGCCATTTCGGCCGATATATTAGCCAGAGTTGAGCGATTCAATGATTTGACGGCCATGGCTGATGAATTGGAGCGTGAAAACTACCACGGCAAAGAAAGAGTAAAGAATAGAGAAAATGAGGTTATGGAAAAATGGCGTAAGTTATTAGAACTCTTAGAGAATCAACGATTGAATTTGTCACAAATGAGCACTTTGATGAATTTACTACGCGAAATTGCTAGCACCACAGAGTCCATAAAAGAATTGCAAATACAGTTTAGATCGGAAGATGTGGGTCCACATTTGCTGGGTGTTGAGGAGTTACTGCAAGCCCATTCGTTGCAAGAATTACAAGTGAATACATATGGTGAAACTATTAAGCGTTTCACTAGGCAGGCGCTACCATTTAAAAACTCTGAACACAAAGATGCCGCCATACTTGCCAAAAAACTTGCTGAATTGGAGGAGGCTTACAAGGTTTTGCAGGATCTGTGTGCTAAGCGTAGAGCTTGCTTGGAAGAAGCTCGTAATTTTCATCATTTTATGGAAGATTATGATAACGAAGAAGGTTGGCTAGTGGACAAACAACGAATATGTAAAACTGGTATAACCGCAAAAGACTTGAGAGCTGTTTTGTCCCTGCAGCAAAAACACAAGGCTTTGGAAGATGAAATTAAATCCCGAAAATCGAAATCGCAACAAATGTCGGATGCTGGTAAACGCCTGATAACTGATGAGCATCCAAGGTCGTCAGAAATCAAATCAAGAATTGACAGTTTAGATGATCACTGGAGAGCGTTGGAAGAGTTGGTGGACATGCGCCGTAGACAACTAGAAGATGCTGCTGAAGCTTACCAATTCTATACAGATGCAAATGAAGCTGAATCATGGCTAAATGAAAAAATGGCTTTAGTCAATTCGAAAGACTATGGAAGCGACGAACCTTCCGCACAGGCCTTACTTCAAAGGCATCGTGATCTTCAAGGCGAATTAAACGCATATTCAGGAGATATATTAAATCTGAATCAACAAGCTGATAAACTTATCAAAGCAGGTATTTGTACCTTAGAGTTATCGGCTAATGAACCAGAAATACCTGAAATGGAACAACAACAACAAGAGGAATGGGTAAACGAAACACGTTTAGTGCCCAAAGAAGTTTGGGAGGATGAATGGGTAGAGAAATTGGAGCATCGCAAAGTCACCGAAACAAAAATGTTACCCCATGTTAGGGCCATGTTTCCTTTCGAAGGTCAAGGCATGAAAATGGATAAGGGCGAGGTAATGCTTTTGAAATCCAAAACAAATGATGATTGGTGGTGTGTGCGCAAAGAAAATGGTCATGAAGGTTTCGTGCCCGCCAACTATGTGCGTGAAATAGAACCTCGCCCTGTTACCTGCATTGTGCCCAAAGCTGAGAAAGTTAAAGCTTTGCAGAAAGTCAAAAAGACCATTTTGGTACGCCAAGTCGTGCCGGTTAAGCGTGTTAAACCGGCCGTCGTTATACCCAAACCATTAGTCAAGCGTCACACTTCTGTTAGCAGTATAAACGAAAATTCCGACAGTGTAGATAAAAGACAAAAGCGTATTAATGCTACATACGATGGACTGCAAGATATGGCTCAAAAACGTCATGCTCTCCTCGAAGACTCAATACATCTCTTTGGTTTCTACCGCGAATGCGATGACTTCGAGAAGTGGATGAAGGAGAAGGAGCGTATGATAAAATCCGATGAGGGTGGGGAAGGTGTTGAAAATGCCAAACGCAAATTTGAAAAGTTCTTGACAGATCTTTCGGCTGCTTCAAAACGTGTTGAAGAAATCGATACAGCTGTGGACACATTCCGTAGACAGGGGCATTCCCAATTGGATAAGATAATAGCGCGTCAAAAACAAATTCATCAAATCTGGCAGAGACTAAACAACGCTAAGATACAAAAAGAAAAGAGCTTAGAAGGAGCTTCCAGCGTAGAGTTATTTAATCGTACCTGTGATGAGGCCAAAGTATGGATGAGTGAGAAAATGTTGCAGCTAGATACTGCTGTCATAAGTCCGGATCTAAAAACTGTTCAAGCCTTGCAAAGGCGCCATCAAAATATGGAACGTGAATTGGCACCCATCGAAGAAAAAGTAAACCGTGTTAATTACCTGGGTAACTCGGTAAAAAACGCTTATCCGGCTGAAAGAGATAATGTGACGGCTCGTCAACAAGATGTGCAAGATATGTGGGGCCAAGTTCATAATAAGAGTATTGAACTAAGGACACGTATAGAAAGTGCTGTAGGTCAACAGATTTTCAACAATAGCGCCAAGACTTTATTAGCTTGGATTGATTCGGTGAAAGATCAGTTAAATTCAGATGAGCCAGCAAGAGATGTTGAAACTGCCAACAAACTACTGAAACAACACAACGATTTGGGTGATGACATTAAAGCACATGACAATGAATTTGCCGAAGTCATCAATTTGGGCAAACAGTTATCGGATGGCAAAGCTAACACCCAAGAAACTGTCAAGATCATTGAACGTCTAAGAGCTGAACAAGATGCCATACATCGCGGTTGGTTGGAAAAGCAAAAATGGTTGCAGCAATGTGTGGAATTGCAAATTTTCAACCGTGAAGCAGATAAAATTGACGCCACTACCAAGAGTCATGAGGCCTTCTTAGAATACAATAACTTAGGAGTAAGTTTGCGATTATAGTAGCTAACCCTACAATTAATCACATTAATTATTTCAGAACTCTTTAGATGAAGTAGAAGCTATTTTAAAACGTCATTTGGACTTTGAAAAGAGCTTAATGGCACAGGATAAAATTCTTAAAAGTTTTTCTGATAACGCCGACAAGTTAATTGCCAACAAACATTACGATGGCAAATAGTAAGTATTTTATTTTAGTTAATGTATTTAACACATTTACAATTTTTGGTTTACATTTTAGCATCGATGACCGACGCAAGCAAGTTTTAGTTAAACGTAAAGCTGTTAAAGATAAAGCCTTTGAGCGTAAACGCTCTTTGCAAGCATCCAAAGACTTTCACAAATTCGCAGCTGAAGCCGATGACTTAGATGCCTGGCTTAAGGACAAAACTAAAATAGCTGGAGATGAAAACTACCGTGATCTCAGCAATTTGCCACGCAAATTACAAAAACATAAAGCTTTTGAACGCGAGCTTAGAGCAAACGAAGGCCAGTTGCGTAACATAAACAAGGACAGTGAGCAATTGATTGCTGCAAATAATCGTAAACCTGAAGTTGAAAATCGAGTCAGTAGGTTAAATAAAAAGTGGAAAGATCTTTTAGTCTTGTCCGAGGATAAGGGTCGCAAACTGGAGCAGGCAGCTCTGCAACGGGAACATAATAGAGCTATTGAGGATGCTAAAAAGAAGGTTGGTGAATTAGATGCCGCCTTAAAAAGTAAGGATGTCGGTAATGACTTGAGAAGCTGTAAGGATCTCATCAATAAACACCAATTATTAGAATCTGAAATTATTGTATGGGAGCAAAAGGTCGGCGAAATAGTTAATTCAGGTGAAGAAATGGTCCACGAAGGTCACTTTAATGCCGATAACATAAAAGATGTATCCAAGAATATACAAAACAGGTTTAAATTATTGCGTGATCCAATGCAAAAGAGAAGAGATGAACTTGAGGAAAGCCTTAACTACCACAAATTTGTCTTTGAATTGGATAATGAATTCCAATGGATTAATGATCATTTGCCCGCCGCCAAATCGAAAGAGTTGGGACAAAATCTTCATCAAGCTCAAACTTTATCCAAGAAGCACAAGAAGTTAGAAGCTGAAATTAAAGGTCATCAATCCATGATCAACAAGGCTTTACTAGCTGGCCAGTCCTTAATAGAGCAGAGTCATCCCGAAAAGGAGAATGTTAAAGATTTGTGTACGAAGCTTGAAGATGCCTGGAATGATTTGGAATACAACACCAATGAACGAAGTAAAAAGTTGGAAATGTCGTTAAAGGCACAGCAATATCTTTATGATGCTGGTGAAATTGAGGCCTGGTTGGCAGAGAAGCAAAATGCTCTTAGATCCACTGAATACGGCAGAGATCGTGACTCTGCTGCTAAACTCTTAACCAAACATAAGACAATTGAGTTAGAGTTAGACACCTACACTGGTATTGTATCTGAAATGGGCCATAACAGTGCTGCTATGATTGCAGCCCAACATCCTGATAGTAAAATCCTTTCAGCCAAACAGCAATTAATTGAAAAAATGCTAAAGTCTCTTCATAAACTAGCTTCCCAGAGGCAATTACGCCTGATGGAAAGCTTGTATATGCATGAATATTTCATCGAATCTGATGAAGTTGAACAATGGATTAAAGAGCAAGAACAGGTGGCTTCCTCAGAAGACTATGGCCAGGACTACGAACATTTGCAATTATTGCAAAATAAATTCGATGATTTGAAGCACCGCGTAGAAGTTGGAGCTGATCGTGTAGTGCAGTGTGAAATTTTAGCCAAAAAACTTATTGATACTGAAAGTCCATATGCTCCCGATGTTGAAAAGAGGCAGGAACAATTGCGTATGTCATGGGAAAATCTTCTTAAGTTACTAAATTTAAGAGAACAAAAATTGCATGCCGCTGGTGAAATTCATCGTTTCCATCGTGATGTAGCCGAAGCCTTGTTCCGCATTCAGGATAAAAATGCTGCACTTTCTACTGAATTGGGTAAAGATTTAAACTCTGCCCTTGCCCTTACTCGAAAACATGAGGGATTTGAAAATGATTTAGTAGCCTTAGAAGCGCAATTGCAAGTTTTGGTTGAAGATTCCGTACGTCTGCAAGCCAAATACCCATCCAATGCTGCTGCTATTGCGCAACAGCAAGATAAGGTAGTAGCTGCCTGGAATGATCTTAAAGAACGTTCTGGTGCTAGAGGTGATCGTTTGGCAGCCAGTTATGATCTGCAAACTTTCTTAACTGACGTTAGGGATATCATGTCTTGGTCATCCAACTTGCGCGCAACTCTGCAGGCTGAAGAACATGTTAGCGATGCTGCAGGAGCCACAGCCCTTAAAATTCAACATGATGCGATCTATGGTGAAATTGAAGCACGCGAAGACAAATTTCGTTTACTTAACGAGTTAAGTGATTCCATGGTTCAGACCGGCCACTATGCAGCAGCTGAGGTAGAAGAGAAATGTTCTGCGATGTTGGATGAGCGTGCCAAATTGCATACAGCTTGGAATAAAAAGAAAATTATGTTGGAACAGAAAATCGATCTGTTTTGTTTCTTGCGCGATGCCAAGCAAATCGATAATCTCTCAAGTTCCCAACAGGCTGCCTTATCCAGCTCTGATTTTGGCCAAACCGTAGAGGATGTACAAAATCAAATTAAGAAACACGACGAATTCGAAAGACTCATACAAACTCAAGAGGATAAGGTGGCTCTTTTACAAGAGCATGGTCGTAAACTTATAGAGCAAAGACACTATGACAGCGCAAATATTCAAACTATTTTGCAGGGTGTCTTAACCAGACGCCAAAAAGTTAAAGATCTTTGTGCAGTGAGACGTTATAAGCTTGAAGATGCTTTACTCTATGCCCAATTTGTTAGGGATTGTGCTGAGGCTGAGTCTTGGATAAGTGAAAAGAAAAAGAAATTAGAAGCCGATGCAGGTAATTACAATGAAGTCTCCAAACTGGATGAAAAGATAAAGAAGTTGCAAAAACATCAAGCTTTCCAAGCTGAGGTTGCTGCCAATCAAGGACGTATTAAAGAAATTCAAGAAAAGGGATTAATCTTACTCTCCAAGCAACATGAATCCTCGCCCGAAATAAAACAAGCCATTGATCGTGTGCTTTCGGCATGGAAGGGTCTTCTGGACGAGCTTGACAATCGTGGTCGTGGTTTAGAAGAAGCACAAGACATCTTAGAATTTAATAATCAATTAGACAAGATTGAAGCTTGGATAAGAGACAAGGAAATGATGATTCAAGCGAGCGATACCGGTCGCGATTTAGAACACTGCAATGCCCTGATGCGTAAATTAGATGACGTGGATTCCGATATGAGAGTAGATGATCAGAGAGTGAAGCACATCAATACGCTGGCAGATAAATTAATTAATCAAGGCCAAGTACCAGCAGAATCTGCTAATATTGACAAACGCAGACGTGATTTTAACAATAAATGGCGCCAGCTTCAAGGAGCTTTAAATACTTACCGAGCATTATTAGGAGGAGCTAATGACATTCATGTTTTCAATAGAGATGTCGAAGATACTGCTGAACGTATAGCCGAGAAGACATTAGCTATGAGCTCCGAAGACACTGGTCGCGATTTAGCTGCAGTCGAAACCTTAATACGTCGGGAAGATGCCTTAGAACGTGATATGTCTGCTGTAAAACAAAAAATATCCGAACACGAACAAAATGCTCGTACTTTGCAGAACAAATATCCTGAGAGAGCCTTGGTTATTGCTCAAAAATTAGATGAGCTATCATACTCCTGGAAGCAATTACAGGACCTAGCAGTTAAAAGACGTACACTTTTAAATCAGGCCTATCTAGTGCATAAGTTTGTATCAGATGTACGTGAATTGGAACTTTGGGTTAACGATATGATTAAGAAAATGAATGCCGCGCCAACACCAATGACCATAAACGATTGCGAATCCCAATTGGAATTGCATCAGGAAAGAAAAGTTGAGATTGATGGCCGTGACAAAGCTTTCAAAGATTTAAAACTGCAAGGTGAACAATTATCGGATAACGACAAAAGCGACAAAGCTAAACAACATCTAAACATATTGGAAGAATTACATCAAAACCTCCATGAAGCCTGGAGTCAAAGAGCCAAGGATTTAACAGAGGCCCATCAATTGCAACTATTCAAAGCTCAGGTGGAGCAAGTCGAAATATGGTTAGCCAACAAGGAGGCATTTCTTAACAATGATGATTTAGGTGGTTCATACACTGCTGTTGAAAGACTATTTAAGAAACACGAAGCTTTTGAAAAGCTATTGGATTCTGAAAATGTATCGGACTTGGAAAAGTTTGCCAAGTCAATACTTGAAGGTGATCCCAATGGAGCCGATGTCATAAGAGAAAAATTGGCTTATGTGGTGAGAAGAAAAGAAAAACTTAACAACTCTTCACAAGAACGTAAACAAAAATTGCAACAGTCTCTACAATTGCAAGAATTCTTAAGAAGCCTCTATGAAATCGATCGTTGGTTGGTGCAAAAAATGCAAGTGGCCATGGACGAAAACTATAGAGAACCCAGCAACTTGCAGAGCAAATTACAAAAACATAATGCTTTCGACAGTGAGCTGCTCAACAACGCTTCCAGAGTTCAAGACGTCATCAAGGAAGGAGATCGCTTGATTAAAAACAATCACTATGCTAAAGATGAAATTGCACAACAATTAGAAATGCTAGAAGCAGATTGGTTGAAGCTGAAGGCAGCCTCCAAAGAAAAGAAGGAAAAATTAAATCAAGCTTATGAAGCTCTTACCTTCAATCGAAGCGTTGATGAATTTAATAATTGGATGGACGAAGTTGAGTCTCATTTATCTAATGAGGATTATGGCAAAGATTTGGCTGCCGTCACAAATCTTATTAAGAAGCATGAACGTCTCGAGGCCGATGTGGCTCACCACGCTGAATTAGCTGAACAGATTAAACAGCAGGATGGAAAGTTCTTCCAAGCTAATCACTTTCTTAAAGATGATATTCACGAACGGGCCATGTCAACTATAAAACGCTATCACACTCTTCACGAACCATTAGGAATTAGAAGGGAAAACTTAGAAGACTCATTTAGCTTACAACAATTCCTTCGTGATGCGGAAGATGAACTCCAATGGTTGACAGAGAAAGAAGCCATTGCTAGCTCTGAAGACTTGGGTACTTCTTTAACTGCGGTCCAGACTTTGCAAAAAAAACATCAAGCTCTAGAGGCTGAGCTTTTATCACAAGAGCCATTGATACAATCCCTGCTTCAGCGTGGAGATCAAATGATACGCGATAACCATTTCGCCTTGGAGCAGATTCAATACAAGTGTGATCGTATTAGAAACAAATTAGTAAATCTCCGCGAACTTTGCAGTATACGGCGTTTACGACTTTTGGATGCCGTGGAATCACAAATGTTCTATGTAGAAGCCAATGAGGCTGAATCATGGATCAGAGAAAAAAGACCAATAGTTGTGTCATCTGACTATGGTAAAGATGAATTGTCTGTCCAGTCGCATCAAAAGAAACTAGAAGTTTTACAACGAGAATTACAAGCATTTAAGCCCTCTATTGAAAAGGTCAACAAGCTAGCATCGAACTTAATAGAACGTAATCACTTTGATAGCGCTAACATAAAATTAAAGCAGGATTCTGTTAATGGCCAATACGAAGAACTTCAACGTTTGTCCAAGGATCGTGAAATACGTCTACAGGAAAGCAACTTGTTATTTGAGTACTTGCGCGAAACTGAGGATTTACATGAATGGATTAATGATCAAATGGCTGTTACCGCTTCCGAGGACTATGGTGAAGATGTTGAACATGTCGAACAATTAATATTGGTATTTGAAACCTTTGTTTCCAATCTCACGGCCAACGAAGGCAGAGTAAAAGCTCATTTGGAGAAGGGTGATGAATTAATTAGGGAAAACAACCCGTACAGAACATCTATTAAAACTAAACGCGATGAAACCAAACAGCTATGGGATGAACTTAAAGATCTTGTATCGGCGCGTAAAGATGCTTTAGATGGTGCCAAACAAGTCCATGTCTATGATCGTGTTGCTGATGAAACCATATCGCTTATTAATGAAAAGGAAGCCAATTTAATTTCTGAAGATTATGGCCAAGACTTGGAAAGTATTCAGGCTTTAAACCGCAAGCACTTAGTATTCGAAACTGAGCTAGAGGCCATACGAGAACAAGTTAATTCAGTTATGCATGAAGCAAACAACTTGGCTGAAATTTATCCTGATGCTAAGGAACATATTGAAGTTAAGAGAGATGAAACCATTGAAGCTTGGGCAGATGTAACAGAAAAATCGAATGTTCGGAAGGAAAAACTTCAACAAGCTGAACAATTGCAATCGTACTTTGACGAGTATCGTGATTTAATAGCTTGGATCAATGAAATGTTAGCTAAGATAACAGCACCCGACCTTGCAAATACCGTTGCTGGAGCAGAGTCCTTGCTAGCAAGTGTCAAAGAACATCATGCCGAAATACGAGCAAGAGATGAAACTTTTGCCAAATTTAAAGCCAAAGGCGAAAAGCTGATAAGAGAAAAACACTTCTTAGCTCATGAAATCGAAGATAAGATCCAAGTTTTACAACAAAGACATGAATTACTCGAACATACACTACAGCAACGTAAGGAAATCTATGAACTCAATTTAGACACTCAAATTTTCTTAAAGGATGCTGATATTTTGGAAAATTGGATCGTCAGCAGGGAACCTTTACTTAAAGATACCAAAGTCGGTGATTCTATACCTCAAGTAGAAGACTTGCTAAGACGCCATTCTGATTTCGAAAAGACTGTAGCAGCCCAGGAAGAAAAATTCCAAGCTATCAAACGTATTACGTTGTTAGAGCAAAGATTCCGCAAACAAGTTGAAAGCGAAAAGTTGGCAAAACTTAAAGAAAAGGAACGTTTGGAAAAGGAACGTTTAGAAATGTTGAAACAAAAAGAACTACAACGTCTCAACGATGAACGAAGACGCGCTGAAAAACAAATGGAACATAGAAATAATGCCAACAATCAAGAAAAGACTCCCATATTCTCTAATCCCATGGTAGCAGTTACTTCTAGCTCAGGCAAAAACACACCCACCCAGAACACACAGTCACCATTGAGACCCGCTTCTGTTTACGAAGAAGATCAATATGGCCTACAAAAAAGTTCTTCGTCCAACATTTTCGGCGACCGTTTGAGACGTAACTCTGATCAAAATGTTAAAAGAGCCGAATCTATGAAGGTCCAACAAAAACAACCTAAACGAACACCATCATTTACAACACGTCGTCGTGCTCAATCATTCCGTAAAAATCAGAAAGGAGAAGGTTTCGATTTGCCACCGGTAGAAATCCAAGGTATGCTGGAAAGAAAACACGGTCTGCAATCCGGAGGCAAAAAGGCGCCAGTACGTTCTTGGAAACAATTCCATACCGTATTGTGTGGTCAGCTGTTGTGCTTTTTCAAGGACGAAAATGATTTCTTACAACAAAAAACCGCCAATGCACCTGTCAATATTCTAGGAGCGAAATGTGAACGTGCCGAAGATTATACCAAGAAGAAATACGTGTTTCGATTAAAATTACCCGATGGTTCAGAGTTCTTGTTCGAAGCACCTTCGTTAGAAATCATGAACGATTGGGTGCGAAAAATATCATTCCACGCTAGTCTGCCACCAAATCTACAATTGTTAAGTTATGATGAATCTATGAAGGTATATTTTCTCATCATTTTCCAAGTCTATTTTCTTTTCTAATAATAATTTTTATTTACAGCAACAATCAAACAGCTTTCCGGATATTAAAGTTGCCAGTGGACAAAGTGTTGAATCACCAGTTAGTTCTCGTACTTCGTCGCCAGATTCGCAAAGACAAGCTGCATCGCGTACTAATTCTATAAATAGTGGCATTTCAACCAGCTCAACTGCTACACCACAAATGAACTTTTTACAAAAACAAATGCAACAACAACAGGTGATTTTAAACTACATACACAAAATATCCAGACGTGATGAAGTTTAATAATTTTATTATTTTTAGCAAACTCCTACCTTACCTTCGCCAACAGGATTTGAACACAAACCACCCATACCGCCTAGAGGTGCACCACCACCAGTACCCAATCGTCAGAGTACAGATAATTTAGTTGTCATGCGTAATCCTCTAAATACGAATATGGGTAAGATATTTTTCATATTGATATTACGTGCAATAATCCATGAATGTCCACCGTTTATTTAAAAGAATATGGTTCAGATATTATAGGAGGTAGTTTGCCACGATTACCAAATGGTTCCAATGATGACAACGTCGTTGTTTTAAAACGCAATAGTGAGGCTAGACAATCAGGTAACTTTTTAATTTAACTATTCATTTTGTATATGTATATGTAAAATAAAAAATTGTCATAAATATGTATGTTTTTGTCCTTACATATCAACTCCTCCTCGTTTCCTTTTGTAATACATATACAAACATACATACATACATTTGTATAAAACGATAAAAAATCAACAAAAAACCATTCATTTTAAACATTTCAATTTCCAAAAACAAAATATCACATTACTTAACAACCTCCTGTATAGAAAATCCTCCACCTTTACCAACGACAATGCCACCATTAGCCAGAGTTGACTTAACAACTGCTGCTGCTGGTCAGCATCATGCAAATCAACATCAACACCAGGCTCAAGTGCAGCAACGTATAAATGCTTTTAATGCGGCTGCTGCAGCTACAAGTATATTGACAACCGAGTCACAAGGAAATTATATGAGAGTACAGCAACAGCAGCAACAACAACAACAACAACAGCACAAAATAAGTGCGGCTCCCAGATCTAGTTTAGGAAGCAATAATATGGCTGGTAGTAGCAATAATACATCTGGTGGCCGTTCTGATTTGCTAACGAAATTTATAGAAATGGAGGTAGCTACTGGTTTACAACAACAACAACAGTTACCACCCATAAATACAACAAAACGTAGAACACACACTGCCCTCTCGACAAGTTCAAATTCCAGCACGGGCAGCAACAGTCCCAACCCAAACAATGTTCTTATTACCCGAAGCAACAGTAATCAAACTAGCAACAATGGTAAACATCATCAACAGCTCAATAACTATAACAATAACAATAGCCTTACAACAATTGCAACAACATTAAATCAACAAACATCCACAACAATGTCATCAATATCATCATCATCCTCTCAACATAGTCGTACAGTGTGGCATTTTACAACCAATTCGAATAGCATTGAAAATAACTCCATTAATAATCCAAGTTACATGAGTGTCATCAATAACAATAATCATCATCATAATATTGAGGGTATTGGTTAAACATTAATACAAGAATCATAACTATTAATTAAGTGTGAGAATCTTTAACAACAAAACAACAACATACATTTAGATGTACCAAGTGACCTAATGCAACAAATAGTTTTTTTTTTTCTTAGTACAAGCAGAAGTCAATAAGTTTTTTAAATTGTAAAACACTAATTTTAGTTGATTTTTTTCAAATTTAATGCATAGTTTTCTCTTCTAGTTTGAAAGTTTTTCAAAAAAAAAAACTTTTGTTTCAAAGATCATCATTTCATTCTTGTCATCTAATTTTTATTTATGGAATTATTTCTTTAGATTTGATAGCAGGAAAAAGTTGCTCAAATGCAGGCTTTTCTTTTATTCTTTGATAACTAATATACAAATCAATTGTTAGGACAGGCTTAAGGTTGAAAGAATATTTTTTACGAATGAAATGATTAATTTTAAATAAAAACGGGAAAAATTTTATTTTTGACACTAGCAGAAGGTAATGAAAGCATTCTTTGTAACTATCTGCTTTGGGTAGTGTTAAGTTGTAAACATAATCTATTTAACCAACCAAACTCCAATACGAGAAATTGTATTCCAATCATCTGTTGTCTGTTGGTGAAAAGAAAATTGTACGTCCTAAACGATTTTGTTCATTTATTTACCCAATTATAGACAGTTCCAAATGCTGGTGCAGATGTACCATGAAGTTCTTTTCACTTACCCTTGATTTTTTAAAAATTTTGCCTTTCAAATAGAAGCAAACACTAAGTTGGAATCAATCGATCGATAAGGAAGGGTTTTTCGTTTTGGAAACCTACTGTGTTTTAAATTGTTCATAATATTTAGGAGAAACTCATAAAATGCTAGTCATCAAAATAAGCAGCATTTTTAATTGGTTTTAAAAATTAATCCATTTTTTTAACTTAAAGCAAATGTTGGTATATTTCGTTAAACATCTACTTGCTTTGAAGAACTCTATTTGAAATGCTTTTGATTAAAAATTTGCTTAGGCCATGTACATTTTAAATGTTAATCCTACAATCAGTGATATGTTTTGGCTTCTATTTCTAATTTCGAGACTGCATACTTTTTAATTTTTTATCCTTTTCTAAAGATTTCTTAAATTCATATAAAAATTATATATTTAGCATATTTGTTTGTGCCATCTGAAAGAGCATTAAAAATTAATAGCAAAAGCAACAAGGAACTTTATTTACTTTTACTTTTATTAAACCATTACCACAAGTAGTTTTTTAGGTTTGTGAATTATTATAGCCTCACTTTTAAAAACAAACTAAAAAATTTCTCTCCCGCATATCTTTTATAAGTTTTAAATGAACTTCATCTGTGATTGTCCTTCAAGCCTCAATAAGCCCGACTTTAAGGTCCGCAATCGTCTCGTATCGCTTAAAATTGTTCCTACAGCCAAGGCGAATTCTTAACAGATGATTGCAATGGCGAAAAAGCTCATATATTTTAAGCCAAATGTTAAACTCCATATAAAAAAATTATTAATAATTTCAAGTGTTTGTTTATAACGGTTCAAAAGATAGGGCCAGATAAGTCTAATTACATCAATTATGGGGACACCCTTTAGTAACCAAATTCACATTTTATACTTGATATTATGGTGGACTTAGATATACAGGTTTTTTGTAAATTTCAACCGTCTATCTGTTACGGTTCAAAAGTTTTGCCATATACATCAAATTACCTCAAATATTGGGACATCCTTTAATTTCTAATTCTATATATTTAATTTCTAATTATAAATATTGGACATTCTGTCCAATTTTCAAGTGATTGTCTACAATAGTTCAAAGATAGGGCCATATAGGTAAATTGACGTTACATTTGGGCACACCCTTTAATTTTTAAGTTTATGTTTTTATTACTTTCTTATTGGCAGTTATAGAGATACGCAGTTTTTTTTAATGGTGCCCTTTACGGTTCATAATATACATACGTAAAAAACATGTATATTATATGGGGACACTCTTTAATTTTTAAAATTCTCAACTTCTTTTAAAATGGGACCAATCTGTAAGCATTTCCTTTCTAATAAAGAAACAATTTTTAAAACCGATTCAGAAATTAGTGAGTTCTGCGAGCACAAACATAAAAAAAGAAAAACAAAAAGCAACATTCAGACGAATTGATAACCTCCTTCTTTTTTTTAGTCGGTTAAAAAAAGGGGAAATGGTTGCGGATTTTCCTTTGATATTCCCAGGAGTATTATAGTTAGTTTCCATGGAAAATTTGCTCTAAATCCAAGATAATAGTGAAATTCCCAATTACGAGGTATTTATATTTCCCCATTTTTCGCGGTTTTTAAATTAAATTCGTCCTGCTATTACCTAGTAATAATTCGCCTTGTTTGAAACCAAGGTTTCAGTTTGTTTTATGTAAAACTCTTTAATAAAAACTAAACTCAAAAATAAATAAATAGTTGAACTAAGTCACTTGGTAAGCGTAATTAATTTATTTTTATTAACTTAAATTGTATAGTTAAAGGGAAATTATTGTATTTCTTAAATCTTGTTGTTTTGTTGCAAGTCTTCAGAGGTTATTCGTATTCATTTTAAACTTTAGAAATTTGCATTTATTTAAGTCAAGTACTCAAACTTTACAATGAATACGACACTAATTGTTTTCATTTACTTTTTTTTATATATGTATATATTTTTTTCTTTTATTTGGTGGCGCATCTTTCTTTTTTAATTGTCATTCTTCTCGTTTTTCTCCTTACGCATGCTTTCTACAAATTTGGTTTTGAAATACTATTTATTTAGGATCTTATTTAAGAACTTCTAAAGTAAATCGATCCTATTTGCGTACAAGTTTACAAAGTAATTTAATTTTACTAATAATTTAATTTCTGCAATAATAATAATAATAATAATAATGAATGTGCTCTATATTTATGGGACTATAAAAGTTATTTGACACTTACACTGCTCTCTCTCTCTCTCTGAAATGGGATCGATCCATTTCAGAACTACAAATTATATTAAAAATTAAATTACTCTAATCTATATCTATATCATAGGTATCCAAACCTCTCAATAAATGAAATGCGTCTGTATTGCATAAGATAGATAATATTGCCCAGCAAACACAAAACTAAGCATTACAAAAACAATAAATAATTTTGTCATTAAAAATGCTTTTGGTAACATGCAATGCATTTTATGTTACCAAACATTTAAAACAAAGAAACCCTTTTCAAATTAAAGGCATTTTGATCTTTTTCACAAAGAAATAAATTAAAAGAGGAAAAAAATAAAATGTTTTTTCTTGAGCAAAAAAACCTCTATATACAAAAAATTAAAAAAATGGGTTTTGCAAGAAGAGCAAAATGAGAAAATTTTGCAAAATAAAAAATTAATAATGGAGATTTCAAGTCAAATAAGATTGGAAATCGCTCAGCAAGGCATTACATGTCCATAAAAGATTTCCAATGTCAACATTGATTCAAAAACATTAAAATGTTCATCAATGCATCTTACACAGACAACCAGTTGACAAAGATCATTGATATCTGTACTTTCATCTAAACAAAACGAAAGAAGTTTACAATTTATCAATTTTTCTTTAATAGAAGACTTCACAGAATTTCCTATTTGGGCAATACGCCTAGCCACACTTTGGGGTGATAAGGGAATTGACTTTATGAAATCTGTTCTATAATTTAAGGTTTGAAAAGTTTTTGTAAAATATGTTTGGTAACAGCATTTTTAATGACAAAACAAACATTTTTGTCTTCCATTATATAATTTTGTTTGCTGGTTTATTTTGAAATTTAATCAAAGCTGAAAAAACAATAAAGCTGAAAAAAGCAGTAAGCATCCGCATATGTTCATTCGTTAACACTCAATTAACGACTGAAATCAAACTGAAATAGAAGAGAACAAGCGTCGG
The DNA here is from genome assembly GCA_949628195.1 of Phasia obesa. Taxonomy (NCBI): domain Eukaryota; kingdom Metazoa; phylum Arthropoda; class Insecta; order Diptera; family Tachinidae; genus Phasia; species Phasia obesa. Next base: position 34,658,201 of record OX451217.1, read on the forward strand.
TGTGAGTTTTTTTATTGTGTTATTGTTTTTGTAGCACAATTGTGCATTGAAAATGAAGATTTGGATACCACAGATCTATATACATACATATTGGTAATTCCACGTCAAATCAACAAGGCACTCAAAATTACTACTTCCGATTTTATTGAAACTTTTGTTATTTATACTCCTTGACTCTCTGAATTCAAATATAATTTTAAAAAAATTTTATCTCTTACGGTTTCTAGCTATACAGTTATCAAAATATAAGCTTAAGGATTAAATATATTCTAATTCCAGTTCTATAAGCCCTAGGAAGTTGATTAATAACTCATTTTAAAGGGGATTTCATACGCTTTAATCTGATATCAATCATGAAAAAAACAAATTATTAACAAATTTGTTTCTTATATTTAAAAAAAATGTTTTATAAAAATCTTTGAGATCGCGTCGCTTAATTTTTTTAAAATTTACATATGATTTTAAATGTGGCATGATGAGTTCACCATAATAATTTCAGAGTGGGTTCCTGGTGGGATCAGAAGTTATGTTAAAGAAAACTACATATTTATCAGTTTTAAGGAATATTTCTTACCTTTCTTACCCAGTTTATTTAAAAAAATTCTATTTTTTCAGTTTGCAATGAGTCAAAATGAAGTTTTTTAATATAACTTATGATCCCACCATGGGATCAGAAATTATATAAATCACTAAGCCACATTAAAAAACATATATGATTAAAAAAAATAGAAGACACTATCTCAAAGATTTTTATAAAACTTTTTTTTGAATATAAGAAAAAAATTTGTTAAAAATTAGTTTTTTTCATGATTGATATCAAATTAAAGCGTATGAAATCCCCTTTCAAATGAGTTATTAATCAACTTCCTAGGGCTTATAGAACTGGAATTGATTTGACATGGAATTACCCATCAAATGTCATTCGCTGGTAACCGCATCACTTAACGGCTGCACCGATGGGGCCAATTTTTTTAAATCTTCATACGAAAAAAACTAGTTCACACCCACTTTTTGAGTAGCTAGAGAATTATAATAGGTACACAAAGAAAAAAATGTTGGTAATATATTGGACAGTTTTGAAAATTATCATAAACGAACGCTCTAACGTAATTTCTATACATAAACTTTACTTATCGTTTATTTCTCTTCTTAGAATTAATAACAAATCTAAAGTTGGTGATAAAATTTTTAAATAAAAATTTCCCCATAACTGTAGAGCATATTTATTTACTTTTTATTTAAAAACAAATCAAATTAAATGCATGATAAAATAAGTTAAAAAATAAAACGCAAAATAATAAAGAAAAATCTTTTTTTTTAATACAATCATAGGTTGGGGTACAAGCCGCTTTGAACCAAGCCGTCCAGTGTCATTGCAGCCCGATTCTTTAAATCTATCGCGCGTTTCAGCCGAAAGTTCCAGTGAAAGTGAAGCTCAGTCCATATCATCTGTATCGGGCGTTAAGGGCAGTAAATCTAAAGAAGATCGTCGCAGTGGTGTATTTAGAATATTTGGCCGTAAAGGTGGTGATAAAGAGAAGGAAAAAGATAAACGTAGATCAAGCCACCAAGCACCTCAATAAAATCTACTCATGAACGATGATAAAAATTACCTACGACTTTTTGGAAAAGAGACAGTGGATAATTTATGCATATTGTTAACAAAAAGAAAAAAAAACAAACTATAATTTGTAGGCATTGAAAAGTTTAACTCTTTGTTTTGTTTTATATTTTTATTTTTACCATTATTTTACACGTAATTTTTAATATTTTCTTAAAAACTTAAAAACAAAATATTAATTAATTGTGTTGTTTTTTTTATAAATATTTAATTTAATTAATAAATGTCAAATTAAAATCACGTTTAACGCGAAGTAATTTATTTATTTTATATAATTTTTTAGTATTTTCAAACTTTTACGTAAAAAAGAAAAATGTAAAAAAGAATACTTTTAAAATCAGTTTATTGTAAAAGTTTTTAAACTTCTTTTTGTATTTACAAATTGTTATTATAATAAATAATAAAAAACAAAAAAAAATAATAAAATATATAATTTAGGTCAGTTATGTACTCTTTTTATATACAATTTACCTAAAGTCTTGTGCATATCCCTTACAATTAGGTTACATTTTCATGGCCAAAATTATTACAAAAAAATAAAAATGTTCTTTCAAAATCATTAACAACATTTTGTACACATTGTTTTATGTTTAATCTTTACTTTTTTTTCTTTTTAATAAATCATACATTTAAAATAAATCCTTAAGTCTATTACAATAAATGTTTATTATTTATGTTTATAAAATAATTTTAAAACATCAACAAAATATTATACAACAAAAATATATATTTTCAAAAATTAAAAAAAAAGTGTAATTTGTCTTACTAATAATTAAAGATAGGATAGGTAGGTATACATACGCACGGTTTGGTGATGAAACAGCATACGTTCGCAGTATATTTAACAGCAAAAACGCTGTTAAGCATACTAGGCCCATAATTAAATCGATAGCTGTAGCTTCAAATTCTATATCTTATTTAGTAAATTTGCTAAAAAAAAAAACAATCGACGTTTGTGTGGTGTTGCCATTATTTGAAATTTATTTTGCAGATAACTTGTAAAAACCAAAAATTAGCGAAAGTAAAACTCACTATCGGTAATTTTTAAACCAAGTTATGAAAAAGGCGGAATAAAGAGGTGTTTTTTTTTTTTTTTTTTTTTTGTTCAATCTAAATCGATTTTATTTGTTTGCCATTTTTATCACATACCAGGCGAATAGAATTCAGCACCCTGTTCTTTTCCAAACTATCGCATACATACTTTCAGGTATTAAAAAGTTTTGTTTTAAGTACCTCCTTAGAGTAGGCTTTACTTTTGTGATTTTGTCTGCATATGCAGAATAAGAGATGACAAAGCAAAAACAGGGTTCAAAGATATTTTTCGAGTTGCATCCCCAATTTGAAAATTTTAATCCCCAAAAATTCCCAAAAAAAATTTAATTGTTCCCATGTATGGTTGTATAGATGTATGTTTTTTAAACATCCACGTTAGGGTCAAACGATAAAATATTTTTTTAATTTCAATATGTAATAGTGATAAAAAGTTGCCATTTGCTACTGCATTTGCAAATGTTGAAATTTTTAAACGTCAATACATTTGAATCTGCAAAAACTGTATTATAGAAATAAAAGTATAATTCTAAGGAAATTAAATAAGTTTTGGTCAAAGAAATATCCTTACAATATCATATCTACCCCTATTTTACTACACAAAAGAAAAGAAAGTAAATTAAAAAAAAAGATTCGAGCAACGTTTTACCATCTTGTGCAGTAAACTTTTTTGATATAAAAAGAACGTATTTGAATAAATAACCGTGGTGCCTCTGCAGATTTCAGTTCTTTCTTAAGACCGTAAGCAAGATCCATATTAACTTTTATTGCTTAAATAATTTTCGTTACATCTTTTGTAAATGTTAATTAACGAACGATTAAAATAATAATAAAATTACAATAATCCAAGAACTGAAATCAAAATAAGAATCCCCAAAAAAAACCTAAAATATTGAAATTATCCTCAGCAAATTCCTCAATCCCCAAACCAAATTTTTAATCCCCATTAGCAAATAAAAATCCCCGATTTGGCACAATTGCTGACAATTGTAGATAAGCTATCGCTAAAATTCTAAAAATGATTTTAAAAAATACGTGTATTCTTACACATTTTGACATTTTTAGTTTTAAGCTCCTTTTATGTCCCTAAAATGAGCATTTAAAACTAAAAATGACAAAATTGTTAAAAATAAACGTAGTTTTTTTAAATTTAAGCGATAGCTTTAGCTACGAGAATTTCAAAATATGGCACCTGATGCGTAGCGAGTTTAAAATACGCTTACGTGATTCAGTTCAGCAGTTTCAGCCGTGATTGACACAACAAAGTTCAGTAAGTTTTGGTGAAATAACAACAATATTTTATTGAAATCCATGCCTCATACTTGCATTGTGTAACATAGTCAAACAGGAGAAATCTACAGTAACAATTTCAGATGTCTGCCTTTTACAGTTCAAAGGGGTGGTGCGGTTTTTGCTATTTAGGTATGGAACCCTAAAAATATGTTGTTTAGAATATTGAAAAATACTTCAAAATACATGAATTTTGGTAAACACCATATTTCCTAAAAATATACTTTGAATTTCTAAGGATTTTAACTGGTAAAAATAAATGTAATAATTATTTTCAAATCCAAAAATTAGTTATTTTTTGTGATATATTTTGTAGGTTAAAAATTTTATTTTAAGGTTTTGACAATTTAATTACAATTAACTAGTTTTTACAAATAACTTATTACTACCGTTTTATATTTTCTATAAATTTTCTTTAATATTTGAATTTAACGACAAAAAATCATTAATAATTTCGTATAAATTTAAATAAACAGTCAATTTTCACATGTACAGGCTCAAATCTAACTAAATCAATCTTCAGATTTGGAAAAAACGGTGCCATCGTAAATAAATTTTATTTTGAACTTAATTTTAATATCTAAATTCTTAGATTTGCAAATATACAAATATTAAATACTACCGTTTATCAAAATCCCATGGCACACATACTATACCATCCGTTAAAACAGTATAAAAATTTGTTATATGCAATTCCAAATCTTTAAACGATTTGGGATTACATTTAAGCAGAGCTTTTAAAGATTGTATCATTTTTTCAGGTGTTACTGAATCGTCCTTTGTCAATGATTTTAGACTTAATTGTCGAATACATTTTTCGGTTAAGTATCGTTCTATATGTTTTTCTTCTTGATATTTTATATTGCGTTCTCTGGCTTCTGGTAGATTAACAGTTATAAAATCTACTAACATAAAACCGGGACATGTAGCAGGTGCTATCAATTGACCAGTCGGACTAACCATTAGGGGACCTGCTTCAGATTCAATAACAATTTCATATTCGTGTAAGGAACTTGGCCAAGATTTCGGATATTTTTTCACACTTAAATAGTCGCCAAGAGTCGTAGTGACTTTCATTAAGTGGCCAGCGTACTCAACTGCCTGTTGTTTGGGCATAAATTTACGTCGGCAGATTTTTATTTGTCTCAAAACCTGCGAAAGCGTATTTTCGTAGATTGGTATTTTCTTGAGGAAAGCATCGTGTTTGGGAATGTTTTTGATGAACTCAATCCAATTGTTTAAAACATCACCAGTAAATAGCATCACATGTCCTTCTAAGCTAATACCAGTGAATGGTGCAAAAACTACAACTCGACCTTTTAAGTGTTCCATGTGTTGTCTGTGCAGTGAAGCGAGTCTTTCGAGTGTCTTAAGACAACCACGATAATGTTCAAAATTCCAACCACAATCGTAGCGAGCATCTTTTAAGCTTAAATTCTCAATCACAGCTTTTTGCAGTTTCAATACATCCGCCTTAAGAGATTCTAACTCTTTAGAACGACCTTTAGCTAATATTGCATTTTCATTAATCCATGTTTCAAGAGGTTTTTTGTTTTCTTCCCGCTCCTTAAAAAAAAAGAGAAACAATTAAAAGTTTTCCATATTTTTTTTTAGTTGTAATATAGATGTAGATTATATATGTAAAAGGTGGTCCAAATACAAGCTTCTCGTTAAGTCAAAGTCGTATGTTCTCTTTATAATATGTACTCAAAATCAAATATTATACAGAAATGAATTAAAATAAAGAACAATTAACTAACTAACTAACTAACTAACTAACTAACAAGCTTCTTTTTAAATCATATGTAATTTTGACACTGAACCATTTTTTGTCTGACCGAAACGAGTCGCTTTACGTATGAACAATGTTCGTTTGTTAAATAAAAGTTTTCGCTAAATTAAAGCGCCAAGGTGATTGCTATAAACAAGTTTGGGCAAAGAGTTCGTGCGTTTGGGTTGCTAGTGGACAATTGTCACGATATCCTTCGTGGTTTAGTGCGTGCCGACGATAATGTGTCTGCAATGGCCGAAATTGTACAACCCAACCCAAGAACACCGATTCGACATCGATATCAACAACACGAGAAGCCAATGCATCCACAGAGAATGACAGCTTAGTATGGATTTTGGAGTAGTGACATGATTGCCTAATTTTTTTTTTTTTTTTTTTTTTTTTTGTTATGATGATAGATACGCCATTTCAGTTGAGGGCGACCGATACAGATCAATGATTACTTTATTTTTATAGCTTGAAATGGAAGATATGAACTTGGATACCAAATAGTTTCAACAGGAAGGTATTATATTGCAAACAATGGAACATTTACACGCTAAGCTCGGTAAATATGTTAACCAGCCATCTTAAAGATGTCAATTGGTCGCCTCGGAACTGCAAATTGATCAATTCAATAAGTGAAATAGTGGATATTTTACGTGTTAAGCTCATAAATTGTGGTTTACAGCCGTCGTTGCGATGCCAATTGGCCGCCACGGAATTGTAAATTGACCATTTTAGAGTTTTTCTTATGAGGTACCGTTAATTCTCGATTAAAATAATACAGAAAGGATCCACATACTTAAGACTAATATAGTCATTCGTGAATAGAACTATAACCAGATTCGACCAATTTTTAATAAAGCCATACTATACCAGAAAAAATAAGTTTATGTCATTTCATTTAATTTTAAAAAGATACTTGTATTTGAAGCACCCGGTATATACATATGTATATACGTACAGTGTATCACAAAAATAAGTATGCAGCTATTTAAACTAAATACTTCGTTGAATTTAAAGTCTATAAGTTAATTTAAGCTAAAAATTTTTATTTAGTCTTGACTAGATTAAGGTCAGTTTTTAATGCATATAAAAAAATCAAAAAAAACTCCGTATTTCTCTCATTGGTACAACAAAAGGAAAAAATTAACTAAATTTACATCACAAAAGTTAGTATCCAGAATGTATTATATTTTAACTTAGAAACGCATGCACTCTGTACATTATATTTTTAAATTTGGTATTTTGTAGAATAATTCTTGTTTTTTATTACATGCTGAAGACGGAATTGCATTGAAACCACCAAATTTTGGGCCACAGGGATAGGAATTTCCGACCAATCTTCCATAGTTACCATTTATAGTTTATTTCGCCCCTTTATTTTTTATTTGACGACCTAAATGAACCCAAAAGTGCTCGATGGAATGTAGATAAGGTGTCTGAGAGGAGTTTGTAGTTGTTTTGTGTTACACAAAAGCCATTCTTTAACTATTAGAGCTATATATATTTCGGGTCATTATCCTGTTGAAATATAAGGGGGTGTCTCCTAACCCTAACTCCAAAGCACTTTCTTTAAAAATTACTATTAAAAATATTGCGGTATAAATATTTGTCCATGCTACCATCGATAAAAACAAGTTTTCCCACTCCTGATAATGACACGCATCCCCAATACAATACCGATCATGTTTTTTTAATTCGAGATCGGAAATTGGCATTAGCCATACTTTAACATGTCCATCAGATGCGTAAATGATTTGTTTTAGTCTCGTTAGAAAAAATACAGTATTCCAGAACGTTTTCGATTGATTTATATTCTTTTTTATATACTGTTTGACGAAATCCACTATCTTTTGCTGGGTCTCTGTGCTTATAAATGGGTTTTGTCTAATACTTCGATCATTGTATCCGGCTTTGTATAACAAGCGACGATTAGTTTTTGGATAGCAGGATTTTCCAACTTTGTTTTTAATTTCCCCTTGCATTTTTTGGCGCACTTTTTGGGATCTGCTTTAAACTTTCGTACTATTTCGTAATTGTTTCTTGATTAGTAAACACTTTGGGACGACCCAAACAAGGTTTGTTTTTTGTTAAATCTTCAGAATTGGACTTTTCTATAATATTTTTCAAAGTTGCACTACTTTTGTTCACAATGCTAGCTATTTTTCTTTGCAAGTTATTTTCTTTGTACAATTTTATATTTGCGTCCTTTAAATCCTTGGATAGCGCTTTTCCTCGTAGTGCCATTATAACCAAATTTGATTTTAATTACTTACTAAGTTTTTTTTTAGGTTTTTTCACTTATTTAAATTGGTTTTAATCTATAAAAATAGAATCTTTCTCTTAAATGTTAACTGGCAAACTAATAAATGATCAATGCATACTGACTTTTGTGATCATGAAATTGACGGTTTCTCGGAAAATTATTTAAATGAAATAACGGGATCAGTCGTAATAGTTATAAATTTTGTTTTGTTATCTAGACAGTAACAAGTTATGTATAAAAAAAAAAATTAAATAAATTGAAAGCAAAATAGGAAATATCATTGATTTAATGAAAGGTATAAAGTGCATATTTATTTCTTAAAAATATGTCAATCAGTTTTCTTTTATGTTCACCTCAATTTATTAAAAAAAACTCTATTACGCAAATTCGTAGTCACAATTTTTTTTACAAACTTAAGTTTAGGTACTAACTTTTAAATTTTTTTAAATTGTGAATTCGTTTTACTATGAAAGTAAACCCGTGATGATAGATATGGACAAAAAGAAAATTTGTTATTAAATAGCCGATTCCACTTTTCCGTGATTATAATGATTACATTAAAATAAAATGTTATTTGCAGATTGTTGGTGTAAGTAAATAAATTTTTGGAACATTTAAAAAATAAATATTTTTAAAGTTTTCATTAAAAATTACCTTATTAATTTAAATTATTCTTCAAACTTTATGGAGTTGTTAGAGAATATACGAACTTAAGCATACTTTGGAATTATTAAATATCGTTTAGGAAAAAAAAACATAAATAACAAAACTGTCAAATATGTTTGGGTTTTTGTTGTGTACGATGGATATTACAATTTTAAAACAAGTTTTGAATAATAATCATAACGAATAAACTGCATAAATGATAAATACGTAATTAAAATTTATTTAGAAGTGCGTTTTTAGTGTTTAATGCTCTTCTTATTTTTTTTAATACGTAAAGGCTGTTGTATTACTTTAAATACTAAATAAATAAAATAAATTTATAACATACATAATATGAATAGTGTGGTCTACTTGGCAATTACACTATATATGATAAGTTTAGACTTCATTTAGAACATTTGCAGAGTTTAAAATGTTTTTGATTTTTTTATGGAATCTCTGTTGCTGGGATTAAGTATTTCTTCTAGCGATTCATCTGTTGCAGTTGCCTGGCATTCCTTAAAAATATGTTGAATTTTGAGATGGTGTGAACAATGATGACATTGCCTTGGTTCAGTGTTTTCGTAATAGTCTCAGCAGCGTCAGCGTATTCGTTTCCGGGGATACCAATGTGTCCCGGACAGTGTTGCCGTTGGAAATTTGTTTTTTTACCAAAATTTTCCAAAAAATGGACCAAAACCGTTTGCATCGGACCAAATTTTAAAACTCAATATACCAATTACTGTTTTTTAAAAACATTTTATTACGTAAAATAAAGGTTTGAAACATAATTTATTTGATTTAAATAATTTAGGTATGAAAAAAAATTATATAATGAAACTTATAAATAACTACAATTAAAATGCATTTACTGTTAAAAAAGAATAATGAAACCTAACACATTTTATATGATTATTGGCATGTATTAAAAACATTAATATAAACAAATTTTTCAATATGTTTGAGATCATTTGTAGGATAAAGAATGTTAATTATAAAAAATTATTTATGTAAAATATTTTATTAGCACTTAAAATTAAATTATTTTATATTTGATTAGGTATGTCTCTTTTTGCTGACCACACATAGTGTGGATTATTTATTTCAATAATTTCTTTGCAAGACATAATACTGGTGATAGTATTTACTTTCAGTTTATTTCTTAATTTGGTTTTTATAAGCAATAGAGTTAAAAATTTACGTTTAGCTGCGGCGGAGCTATGTGGCAGAAATAATAAACTAAATATAAAATTAGAAATACTTCCAAAACATTTTTCGTTTAAACCGTTTTTTATTGACGCTATTTCTTGCCAAAAGTCATTAATATTTAAATTAATGCAAATTTTTATTTCGCTGAGCCGCAGCAAATTCCATATTGCTACTATTAAATCAGAATCACATTCAATTAGTTTAGGAAACTTTTAAAACGTCGTTAATAATTAATTTGTGAACGTATATCGGTCCATCCGACCAATTTAAAAATTTTTAAATTTTTCGGACTAAATTTGATCCAATTGGACCAAAACGGCAACGCTGGTCCCGGAACCCAAAAGACTATAACTTCGTTCGGCAGTGATAAGTCTTTTAGTATATAATTTCTTTTATCGCTATCTTTATTAATTAATTTCACAGCACTAAGACTGTCAGTGCATATCAGCGTTTTTTGTTGTTTTTCGGATGCATAGTTCACGGCAAATTCTGCTGCTAATTCAGCTGAAAAAATACCGGATGGAAAGGGTAAAATGGATTGTTGTATAGTTTTAAAGTGTTCGGCTTCTTGTTGCATCACAGAAAATGACATATTGCCGCAAGAGAAAGAGCCATATGTGAATAATGTAATTTTTGCTTTATAAGGTTCTTATGCTTGTAAGAAGATTTGCTGAAAAAGAGTTGGATTCGTCTCATCTTTTTTAATCAAATTGAGAGATGTGTTGATTGTCAGATTTTTGTTGGATACACGATCGATTGTGGTTGGTCTCTCATGAGATGGGATTGGTATTTAGTTATCTTTGACGTAATAAATGATATTAGTTAGGCCGCATGGTATTCAATCATCAATCGTCAGTTGGTGAGAACGAAGTCTACCACTACCTAAAGCTTCCCTCTTGTTTAATATTTTTACTTTAATATTTACCACCCTATATTTGTTGTTGCTTCAGCTAACTAACCTTCGGTTAGAAATGAAAGCTACTTTTTGTTTATTTGTTTTCTTTCAACATTCGTTTTTTGAAATTTGTACTAAAAGTAAATGCGATATCAAGTATTCTCATTTTCTTTTTTGTTTGGATACTAAAATCTCTTATATATATTTCCTGCATGCATGAAGTGCTTCGCACTTGGTGGTGGGAATTGATGCCCCTACCTCATTACTCCATTTGTTTATGATGGAATCACAGATGTTTTGCTTTGTATTTGTTTCTTCATGAGATCCAGAGGCAACAATGAAAATATTGTCTGGATATATGGGTATATGATCAATGTTTAAGGCTACCTAGGAGCGAATTTATGTATACCGTATAGGCCACAGGGCTCATCTCTATCAGCTGCAGGTTGTGTTGTCTTAAAAAAAAATATTATTAACTTGATGGCACAATGTATATATTCCATTGTTCGGCAAATAAGAATTCTGTTATTTGCAAATATGGGTTTTGCAGTATTTCCAGAGCCTTTGTGTAAGGATTTTATCCAGTACTTTTGTTAAAACCGGCAATATTGATATTGACCTGTAGCCTTCCGTGGAGTTTGGTTTCTTTCCAGGCTTCGGAACTGGAATAAGAATAGCCTGCTTCCATGCATGCGTATAAATACCTTTGGTAATTATGGTTATAAAAAGTGTACATAGCCTGAGTTTGAATATGTAAGACGAGTTTTTGATCATTGAATGAGTTATTTTGTCCCTTCCTGGCGAGGAACTTTTACATTTCTTTAACGAATTTTGTAGGTCTTCTATTGAAATAGAGTTGTTAAGGCTTACCATTTCATTTGCTTGGATTAGTAGCAACTTAACATAGAGTTGATTCTTCCTGCTTATTAATGATGGTTGAAAAGGGTTGTTTGAAGCAATTGAGCCCTACTTTGTTGCAAATACATTTCCGATCTCCAGAGGGTGGGACAGAAATTTATCTTCTTGGCGTATTGTTGGAAATCTTATTGACCTAAAGCATGTGATTTTTTTAACTTTGTTACAGAGTGTTTTAGAATCTGAAAAAGGGTTTATCGAATTTAAAAATTTTGTCCATGTTCTGTGCTTTGCTTTCTTGCACTCTCTTCTTTCTTGAGCACATATTTTTCTGTAGTTTATTATTACAGGTAGCGTGTAAATACTGTTTTATTATAGAGTAAAATATTAATTGTTGCTGAAAGTTTTAATCACAAACGTTGTTTTACAGGTACTACCTGAAAACGATATAACTATTTTTTTCGGAGGTGAACATTTTAGCTGATCTATATCCCAATACCGATTATTTTTTATTTTATTTGAATTCAAATACAAAACATTTATGGAATAAAATAAAAAAAAATTACCTTATAATATGAATATTCAAATCCAGCAAATTCCGATCCATATGTGTAATCTTGAGATGGTTTAAAACCCGAGCCACTATGCCCATCATTAATTTTTCCCTTGCCAGGTGTTGTCGTTGTATCCTTAACAGTTTTTATATAATCAGTAGATAAATTACATAATTCGAGAAGTTCCTGTATAATTTTTTTAGGATCATTTGAACGGTTGTCCAAGTTAATCTTTATTAATTTAAATTTGTTTCTTTCCTCGACATTTTCTTTGCGTATATAAAATGGCAATGTTTTCTTTTCACGCAATGAATTATATTTTCGTTCGTAAAGCATTTGCATATGTGCACTTAATTGTTTTAATGAGTCTTCATTGACAGAACGCTGTTCTGGGTACTGACCAAAGAGATCAGGATGAACAGCAAAATAAAATGGTCTTAAAGCAGCAGCCAATTCTGTACTTAAATAACGTATGGGTAATACGTTTGGTAAATCAATAGATTTCTGCAGTAAATTTAGTGGCGGAATCTTTAATCCTTTTATTAACATGGTTTTCAACAGCATCCTTATTAAAAATATGTTATATAAGGTTTATATATTTAAAAATATCTCATTGTTCAACTAGCTTACCTTATAATCGCTTGATTTTATGTTCTGGACATACTATATTTATAAATAATAAAATCTACTTATTTTAAATAATTTAAAAACTCATTTTAATATTTTTTTAAACGGAAACTTATTATATTTCTAAACACAAAAACAAATATTATACAAATGTTATGAGGATGCCATCAGCTGTTGCTTATAAACAAAGGGTTAATGTCATTTAAGAAAAAGATTGCCGGTCTGTTAAGAACAAGGCGAATTCATACCAGGTGTGAGCAGTAGAGCAACAACTACAACAAAACAACAACTTTGACATTAAATTAGCAGATATGAAACCAAGGCGAATTCATAACAGGTAAACTCGAGAGCTCAGCTGACTATTTGTTGCAACCATCTTACAGTGTCAAAATGTACTAACATTTTTTATTTTGACAGCCAAAAATGATTTATACAACAACAAAATGTACGTATTTTTATTACAGAGTTGTACTCTTTTTTCGCCGCGAGTCTACCTTGTTTATTGTGCCATGATATGAAACAATGTATTTTTGACAAGACATTAGCAAAAAAATGAGAGCAAAAAACAATCAGCTGGGCTATCAACACCACCTGGTATGAATTCGCCTTGGTTAAAAATAAAACATAAAATACATTTGTGGTTGGAATATTACACACTGAAATGACGAACCATTGATTTATTTGTACATGAACAGAACGTGGGCAAACCAGGGAACAGATATTTGTTTTTTCCCATCTAAACATAATTTTCTATTTGCCTTAAATTTTGTTTGAATGCTCTAAGCAAAGCGGATTTGTATGCTAATCAACAGATTGCGTTGTTAAAATACCAAACTTTTAGAAAACAATTGATGGCAGACATCATTATGCGAACAAATGTTGTTCGACAGAAAACATTACATCGACAACGATTATTTCTAGGAGATATTCTCAAGTGTGCACATAAAATGTTGATTAATCAATGGCTTGGCAAGACATATTATTAAGAAAACTTGAACTATTGTTCACATTGAAACTCTCGACCTTTAAAAACTTATGTTCGGTTGCTGTATTACGAGCAGCTCGTCTAAAAAATTGTATGAAAAGGACTCAATTGTTTGAGTGATTCCTATAAAAATTTTTTAAACGAGCCGCTCGCCTGTAATACAGAAACCGCACATTAATCTTGTTCGTGATATTTATTTCTGTCTGATAAGAACAAGTAATCTATGTTGATACATATTTTATTTACATATTTACACATCAGGTAATCGCAAGAGAACAGCTGATTATTTTTTATGTACTCCTTAACTTTCAAGTGTCAAACTCCATATAAAAATTATTTTTAAAACATCAAACAGCTAAAGCGTTAACCTGTTAAACCCTTACATGATCAGTTGTTATTGTTTTTTTTTTTTAAATTTTAAACAGCGTTGCGTTTTATTCAAAAGTATTAATATTTGTATTATAGTGTGAAATATTCTTAAATAAATGTGCTTTTGTGGTATTCAGTGTTTAATGCAAATGGTTTTGCGAAAGTACAAATGCGGTATATCATTCAAATTTAACAAAAACAATAGGTATTTTGTTGTTGAATTTCACAAAAAAGCTATACTCCATTAAACCATTTTGAATACACAAAAGGAATTTTTTTGTTAACTTGAAGATTTTTGCGAAAAGGAAAAAAAATGGCAATCCAATAAATCTGGTAAAAAACTATTGTGATTGATTTTAAATTTTAAGAGTAATCTGACAGAATTGGTAATACATTTATATGCATTTTAGGTAAGAATTTAAAGCTAAAAAGTGCAATGGTACAATTTAATAATTTTTAATTCCAAATGTAAATTTTATTTTAAAAATTTTACATTAATTATTAAAAAAATGTATAGTAAAGATTGTAACTATTGTTCAATATGAATAAGAATTCAACGTAACAAATAAAATGTTTTTAGTACAATTTGGGTCCGAAAAGTACGATTTTAGAAGTCGGTTAGCACAATTTTAAAATTTCATTTTCCATCCCTAATCTCTGACAACAATAACAATGTCGAACTGTGTCAAAGGTGTTTGTGAAGATTTTTGTCCTGAGGCCGAGATTAAATTGTAAGTTTATAAATAATTTTTTGCATGAATAATTGCATTAAACATCATTGTTTGTTAGGAGGACCCGAGAGAAACTACTAAGTTTTTTTGAGTACAAAGATGGTCAGAAGAATAAAGCTGGGACGGTGATAAAGTGTTTTGCTCGATCAGCAGCGGGTTTAAAAGCACCTAAGCCTAAGGACTTGAGAACGGAAAAATGTCTACAGCGTTGCATAGAATATTTATTAAAGGAGTAAGTATATTTTTAACAAGAGTATGCCTTAGAACTCATAATGATCTCTCCCGAAAAGGGAAAACTGGTTGGGATCTGGTAAACTGTACGACGGGGTAGCCGTGTTCACAGATGGTTCCAAAATCAAGGCGAGCACCGGTGCTGGGGTCCACATTCTAGGAACTATTAAACGTATGTCGTACAGAACACCATATGAATGTAGTGTTTTTCAGGCAGAGGTATTAGCGGTTCTGAAGGGCATCGACATACTTTAGAATAGGAGAGGTCACTATGTACGGCGAAAACCAAGCGGTACTTAAATCCTTGAAATGTTTTAAAGCAAGGCTGGTAGGCAAGTTCTGAGAGTCGTGATAGGTGTGATCACTGGTCATTAGAGCTAAAACCTGTAAATGGGCTACCGATACATCAGGCTTCTGAAGAATGTGCGAGGTCGAAGAGGAGTTGGAAACTGTGGAGCATATTGTGTGTCACTGTCCGGTATTAATAGGCTGCATGCTTAGATGGCTAGGTGAAAGGTTTTTCGATGGTATCAACATCTTTCAAAATATTCTTACCCTTATATAGCAAGTCTGAAAAGAGCATTGCCCCTTTTAGAAAAAATCCACGCTAATGTATGTGTGAAGTTTTCTATTTAAATTTAATATGGAACAATTTGATATTTGTAAAGTAGCAAGCATTGCGGAGACATGGCACAATAAACAAGGTAGACTCGCGGCGAACGATAGCTGATTATTTTTTCTTGGATTGTTTTGAATTTTCGTTGTTAACTTTATTATTGAGTCAGGGTTGGTAAAGTTTGTTGAATTGTACCATATTTTGGTCAATTTGATCCTGAAAAGTACAATGGTACAATTTAAGCATGTTCCCATGTCCCGGATTACTTTAGATGCCAATTGTTATCTTATTTACACGTCGTCTTGACGAATCATTGTATTGTTTACACGTGAACAAATCGTCGGCAGAATAGGGAACAATAATTTGTTTACTTTCTTCTAGGTGGAGAAATTTTACGATATGCAATTTCCGACTAAACATAATTTTCTGTTTGTCGTCAATGTTGTTTGAATGCTTATAGTACAGCAAATAGGATCTTGATCGACAGATGGCGTTCTTTACACAGAGTTTTGACAAGTCATTGTTTGGTTTGCAACAAAACGTCTGCAGAATAGGGAATAAAAAATGTTTGAATGCTTATAGCACAGCAAATATGATATGCACGCTTGAACAACAGCTATTAAAGTAAACTAGAGTTTTAAGATCATGTGGAAGGGTTTTTTTTCGAGAAAAATATGGGTTATTTACTACAACAACTCCTGATAAGCAAGCAATTTTTTTTACCGCCATCTGGTTTATGGGTCCAAGATATTCCTGGACTATATGAATTTTATAAAAATAACTATATAACTTTAGTAGCAACACTGTTTTGCATTGTTATTAATTTTTAAATAATAGAAAAAATTTAAAATCTTGAAAAGAAACAACGAATTTATTAATTTTTATGAAATTTTTTTTTTAAACATTCACGGTTTCAAATGTGTGTATAACTTAATTATACTGAAACAATTGATTTAACTTTAATAGAAAAATTTAAATCGCAACTATAAAAAAATGGGTTAGATTTAACGAGATTTCATGTAACTATTTGCCTGCTTAATTACCTAAAATATATTATTTTGCTGCTCATACTTTGAGTGTCCGATTTGGGCATTAATTATTGCTTGTAAACTTCTAGAAATAATTCACTCTAGCTTAGATATATATTCCAGAGGTATTTCATCCCACTTCTGTTTTATAAATCATCATTAAATATCAATATGAACACCCTTGTTCATTATATTATCTAAAATCTTTATATTTCCAACTCTCTTGTTTGGTACACCATCCGATACTATAATACACATTTTTTTGTTTCTGTCCAACAAAATTGGTAAATGGCAAAGGTACGAGACCAAAGCGCCAGGGTGTGATTGCCTTAACTTCCTCCAAAATCTGCAGCGCCACCTATACCTTCGTATAGGAAGTGAGACTCCAAATTCAGCTAGGTAAAATTAATAAGAGTAATGGTGCTCCTCCAATGATAAAAACTTGAGTTTAATGGTTCTCCTCTAATGAAAAAGTTGAGTTTAATGGTTCTCCTGCAGTGAGTTTTTTTTTAAACGGTGCTCCTCCAATGTCTAGTGCTGGAGAAGCTTGTACCAACATTTTTGGGTCCATTATGGTAGCAAAGCATCAGCTTCGTCTCGCTACAAATCGCAAACATGCAAGCCAACGGGATTTACAAAAACAAAACGCAAGAAAATTAATTATTATAATTAAAAAATTAAAAAATTATTATTAATAATTAAATAACATTTTTTTTAGTTACGAAAAAAATTACTTGACAAACTGTATATCACATCTGTTCAACAAAAGTGTATTAGCTCAAATTTAAATGGTTTCACATTTTGGAGAAGAATCGACACGCAGCTCATACTATTCAGCACAGTTTTGACGACTCCTTTTATTTAAAAAAAATATATATATATGTGTATACTCGTATATGTATGTATGTGCATTTAATGCAAAATGAAGATTTTACAATTTTTAGAAATTAAACTTTTATTGAATGAGCTGGACATACAAATTTGTGATTGCTATAACTCTACTCTTTACCAGTGGCAATATTTCATAAAAATAAAAAACAATTCCAAATTAAATAATAGACTGTAACAAACTTATGTTTATTTTACTATGGCTAAAAAATTAAATTAACATACAAGATGTATTTAATGCAATAAGAGCGCAAAAAGTACAATATCATAAGGCGGTTTGTCAATTTTAAAATTTCAGTAACTAAAAAAATATAAATATACAGGGCTGTCACAGAATCCAATTTTGTCGGAATTGGATTTGAAACCGACAAAAAAATTATGTTGGTGTCATGAAATCCAATGTTATTGGTTTTATTTTCGAACTAGAATTATTGTCGGTTTTAGGTGTCACAGAAACCAATGTGATCGTTTTTTTATTGGAAATTTTTATTTTTTAAGACATATTTATAAAAGTAAATATTAATTGATTAATATTTATGAAAATATGGCTTTATATTAGTTTTTTTTTTTTTTTTTGTTGTAAGCTTTTAAAATACTGAATTTTAAACTTTTTTAAGGTTGAATTCAATTTTTTTTTGTGTTATGTTATGTGAAATAAAATGTATTGTTTTAGTTTTTTTTATAAACTGTGGTCTATTTTATTTATTTGATCCTTTGACCTTCAGTTTGTAGAAACGTCTTTGACGGCCACATGACATTTTCCTTTACTACCAAACTTTATATCATCCTCGGTGTTCCCTTTGTTGTAACTTCTGTAGATGTTGTGCTGATGTTCCTGACTCATACTTTCTAACAAAATGTCTTGTTCTTTTAATTAGATTTTCTGAGCGCCTTGCTTCTAATAACAATTATGCAACAACTGCAGTCAGTAGTAATTTTATTTTATCGTAATTTTTTTTTTATATTTTTTACAAAAATGCATTAACTTTTAATGATATTTAAACGAAAATAATTATTTTGTCAAAAAAGTTACATTTAAATTGTAAACAAATGTACAACTGCTAAACAACAGCTGATTCGAGCATCAGTTTTATTTCAATTCGAAAATAACCAAACCGACTTGATTTTATGACACCAAATGAAACCAATATTGGTTTGCAAAACCGATAAGAAGCAAAACCGACTTGGATTCTGTGACAGCCCTGATTAAGTTGTTAGTTTAAAGAATATAACATTAAATATTATTTTGTTGTTTTATTATTTTTCTTTAATTAAGCAAGGCTAGAAATCGAAAAACATAAATTTTGGTTTCATTGGAGGTATATTCATTTTTTAAATATTAAATAGTAAACAATGCATCATGCATTTAGCGCAATTATATCGTATAAACACAACTAGGAGGAACGACGAACTTCACGCAGTACAACGAATTCGTCGGCAAAAATTCGTTGCGTAAATCCGTCGACTATAACACAATGAGTAAAAACAAAATTTAAAGAAGTGACAAAACTTTATCAGATCTCTGGTTTTCTCCGAATATTTCTATATTCTTTGGTACCAGATTATATTGTAGTAACATTCATTGCTTTTCACTTTCTCATAGTTTCACTGTTATTTGTTTTTATATAAATTAATTCACAGTTTGCTATTGTAGACCTTTAACATCTTGTAGCTTTGGTAAATTTAAAATAACCCAAGGTATATTTATCTTACTAGGTAGTGTCGTCCGCCCAGCTGATTTCGTAGTTCGACATGTCAAAAGTTGTATGTGTTCAGAATTTTTATAGTGTAGAAGTGAGAGGCAATAAAACACATACACGCCTTCTCAATTTTCTTCTATGTTTTTTGACATTTCGAACTACAAAGCAACAACAAAATGCTTATTCTTTTATTGTTGTATTTGTTGTAGGGATGCCACTACCTAGTAAAATAAATATACTTTGAAATAACCTATGTATTTTGTTGTTGTTTTATCAATATTTATAAACCTACTAGATGTAAAAGGTCTACAAAGCAAACAGTAAATGCCGCTTATGATAAAATAAAACCAAATTTTATAAATTTATTAATTTGTAAATAAATTTTTGTTTACATTTATGATCTGATAGTGTGATCATATTTTAACAATAAAACTGGAGTGGCCTATACTCAACTTTACCATACTTTACCAAATAGAAGCGGATATTTTTATAAATATATTACCTAAATGAATAAATTAATTATTTAGGCTTAAGTTCTTAATTATAAAGAGAAAAAAATTTAGATACCAGCAGAGTGGAATGCATTTTCTAGACAGCTACGGCCGTCATCAGCTCTCTTCGTGTCTATCTACTAGGTAGTTTCAATTGTTATTAATTTTCTATTTAAACAAACTTATCAAAGAAATAGGATATGAGAAATTTTAATTTGTATGTTATATTTCATAGGAGATAGAGCATTTTGAAATTGTTTTATACTTTTAA
The DNA here is from genome assembly GCA_949628195.1 of Phasia obesa. Classification (NCBI taxonomy): domain Eukaryota; kingdom Metazoa; phylum Arthropoda; class Insecta; order Diptera; family Tachinidae; genus Phasia; species Phasia obesa. The sequence goes on from OX451217.1 coordinate 34,678,300, forward strand.
ACGCTATTTCTTTTTATATTATACTACCAAGGAAATATTTTTTTTATTCTCTTTATACATATATTTTCTTTTATTTGAAAATTGTATATATATCTGTCTTTCTATTAGCCAGCCTTTGGTGAGCAATTAACAACAATTAGATATTTTTATTTTACAAATGTATATTTTTTGATTATTAACACAATAGTGTTGAAGTTAACAATGTCAAAGCCGTGCCCGCTCTCCGAATTTTATATGAATTTTATTTGATGTCTAAATTTTTTCTTTATCTCTTTATAGTTAAGAACTTAAGCCTAAATAATTGAAAAAGTCACGTTATAAGGTTATTTTAAAAATACTACTTACAGTTTGTATTTGGGCCTAATTAACCCATTTAAGTATGTTAATATAATTAAAATTTTAACTTAAATTTTTCCAAAACAATTTTGCCATTTCTACGAAATAATGCCAAGTTTTTACATATGAAAACTTGGCATTACTTACTTTTTCTCTCAAAATTTTAAAAACAAATTTGTTTCCTTATCGGAAATTCTTTTCGTTTCGAATCGAATTACATAATAACCCCCCCGGGTACGTATTTGGTCACTCGCTCATGTTCACTGCAAATTAGCGAGTATCAACTCTGTTTGTTAATATTATTGCTCATGAATAAAACTGCGCGTTGTATGTTTTTTAAATTTTTATTTAAGAACAATAACGTTGAAAGAAATACTATTAATCCTTAAATCAGTACAATTTGTAAGCTATTCATGACACTTATTTTTGCTACTTTATCATATTTGATAATAAATAATTTTGCTATACTCTATTGTTGGTGCTTTCTGCTAGGAAAGTAATTGAACAGACCTATTAAATTTTATTTTACTCAGCTGGTTTTGACATCGAAAATATAATTTTCTACCAACAAAATACATGCATAACTGATATTATTCAAGGTAGCAAGACTTGTTAGACATTGTATGTATTTTGATAAATAGAAATTTACAAAACTTAGGCCCAAGGTATATTTGTTTTACTAGGTAGTGGCGTCCCTACAACAAATACAACAATACAAGAACAACATGGCATTTTGTTGTCGCTTTGTATTTCGAAATGTCAAAAAACACATCTGGCAACATTGCCTTGAGTTGTAAACAACGTGTTATTTTTTGCTCGTGTGTGATTTTTCTTTAAAATTTAATTTTTCCTTTAAATCGCTTCCAATATGGCTAGCCAGAAGCGAGAATACTTTGGGAATAGTCCCAAATTTAAGACGATAAGGATTGATCCTGGCCCTAGTAACAGGTTTCATTTGCTAGCAAATGAAGAAGAAGAAGAGGCAAGAGCCGTCAAAGAAAGGGTTCCACCAATAGTGGTAGACTCGTGTCACAGTTTCTCAAAAGTTTGGGAAATACTTGTTGAGGAGTACTTCTTCAAGAGAATGACAATTGGAACTAAGGTTACATGCAATACAATGGTCCTGTATGAAGCTGCGTTCAAAAAGCTGAGTGAACTGAAGTACAGTTTTTATACACACGAAGTTAAAGACGTAAAGCACTTTAAGTTAGTGTTATTTGGTTTGCCAAGAACAGACGCAAAACTTTTAAAGGAGGAATTGATTAAAATGCACAACATAAACCCAGTAAGTGTCAAAGAAATCGTAACCAAAAGGACTACAGCTGATGACGCTATATACTTGATTGAGTTTAACAAACAAGAAGTGTCAAAAAATGATATTATGAAAATAAAGTACTTTTGCAATATTGCTGTGTACTGGAGAAGACCTCTTAAAGGGAATAAAGGGCCTACGCAATGTACGAAGTGCTCTATGTACGGACATGGAGCTAAAAACTGCAATAGAGTTATCGTCTGCGCAGTTTGTGCTGGCAATCACGACCAGACTGAGTGTGTATTGGCCAAAAACACTCAAGGGAGTAATGTTGTTTATAAATGCCACAATTGTAGCCAAAAGAACTTAAGAAACTCGAATCACAGGTCCGACGATCCTAAATGCCCTTGCCGTAAAGATTATTTAGAAATGCGCCTACGATTAACTTCTAAGTCTAGACCTAATTTCAACAAGTCGAGAATGTGTATGATGAGACTGAGTTCCCACACCTGTCAAGTCAGAGTCAACCAACTGATTCACGAGAGCACACCTTCCAAAGGAAAAGTTTGTACTCTGAGGTTTCGAAAAACAGACCCCGCGACAGCAACAACGATGATGACTTATCTAACGAGAGACTGTTAGAAATCTTCTTTAGTGCTGTGGATGCACTAGAAAAATGTCGAAATAAATTTGACAAATTAAGAGTGCTTGGCATGATGCTCAAGCATGCTATATAAAATCATGGGTAGTCAAAATGTATACGTTATGCACTGGAATGCTCAAGGCATAACAACTTAGTCAGCAGCTGCACAGCTCGAAAAAGTTCTCCATGAGAAAAATATTGATATTTTACTTCTTAACAAAACGTTCCTGAAGCCGTATCATAGGTTAAAATTTGGAGGCTACAAAATATACAGAGAAGACCGTCAAACACATGGTGGGGGTGTGCTTCTAGCGGTTAAAAATTACATAGATCATAAGTTGTTACCAAAGATTAAAACAATAACCATAGAAAATATCTCTGGGGAAGTTAAAATAAGTGGACGTCCCGTAAGTTTTATCTCTGCTTATAATCCAGTTTACACTTCTAATTTTAAAACTGACTTAGAACTTCTTACCAATTCGTTTAGTGACTATTTTATTTTTGGTGATTTGAATGCACAACATGTGAGTTGGAATTGTATTTCAAACAATTCAGCTGGCAAAGAACTGTACAGACATCACTTATGTAAGTTCAAGTTATTATGTATATCATCCGGATACACATACTAGATTCGGCCAAAATATAATTCCAGTCCAACCATCCACGGTTGATATTTTACTTACTAACTCTAACATTTCATTTTCGCAGTTACAGTCACATCCAAATATTTTACAGTCTGATCACACCCCAATATCTTGTTACATTTTTGGAACACCACAAAATCACTTTGTTACAGTTCCGTTGTATAATCAGGCTGATTGGCCAGCAATTAAATACTGGGTCGAGAATGAAATTAAGAATCATAATATCGGACAAATAGAGCTTAACAATATAAACCTAGATTCGTCATTAAATAAATTAGTTAGTATAGTTAAAGAAGCCTTTTCCAAGATTCCAATTGGCCAGAAAAATCCTTGGCAGAGGGAAATTTCAAATACGTCTAAAATGCTGATTACTCAGAGGAACAAGTATAACCGTAAACTTAAAAGATGTAGAGATCCTAGTTACAGAACTCAACTAATCAGCATTTTAAAACAGTTGAATCAATTAATTGATTTTCATTTGAAAAGGGATAGAAATGAAGCGTGGGCTAAATTCATTTCCAAACTGCCTTCCGGCTCTAAAAAGTTTTGGAAACTAACAAAAGCTTTAAAAGGTAGAAATTCTGCAATCCCCGATCTAAATGGGGAATTTTTAAGTACCGGTGAAGCAAAAGCAAATGCCATTGCGGAAGTTTTTAGATGCAACAATAATATCACCAACAACAATTCATCACCTTTAGATAATGTGGTTCTAAATTATGTGCAGGAACTTAACAATGTAAATCTCGCTGACAGTGACAATTTTGAATTCACAGATGCAGTAGAGGTAAAGACATTTGTTTTTTGTTTAAAAAATAACAAAGCCCCAGGTTTAGACGGAATTAACAGCATTATTTTAAAAAATATGCCCGATTACTTTTTTGAAACTTTGAGCAAACTATTTAATTACTGCTTGAGAAATGGTCATTTCCCCATGATATTTAAAAAGGCCAGAGTTATACCTATTTTCAAAACTGGAAAAGATCCTAAATTGCCTTCCAGCTATAGGCCAATAAGCATTTTGAGTTTGTTGGATAAAGTCTTTGAAAAAATAATCCACAAAAGAATCGTAGAGTTCTCAGAACAGAATAACATTATACATCAGCAGCAGTTTGGATTCCGAAGAGAGCACTCTACGGTACATCAAATCAAACGAGTGGTTAATATTATTGAGAATAATAAAAGAAATCGTAGAAGTACAGGTATTATATTTCTTGACATTGAAAAGGCTTTCGATACAGTATGGCATAATGGCCTATTGTATAAACTTAACTCTTTTAGTTTTCCTTTATATTTACAAAAAATCATACAAAGCTTTTTAGACCAACGTTCATTTGTAGTTTTCGTGGAGCGCATCTCATCAGATGAAAAACATATACTCGCAGGTCTACCGCAAGGTTCCGTTTTGTCACCTACGCTTTATTCGTTATATACGTCAGATATCACTCTACGCAGGAATCAGGAAGCAGCATTTTATGCAGACGATAGTGCTTTCATTTGCAGCGGTAAGGTATCTAATTCATTAGTTAGGAAAATGCAAGAGAGCTTAAATTCAAGCCAAAAATATTTTAATAAATGGAAAATAAAGGTCAATGATGATAAAACACAGGCCATTATTTTTCCATATAATAAGTCGCCAAAACGCATACCTTCTCAATCTATGTTGTGCCGTGGGAATGTTATACCTATAAAGTCAGAAACCAAGTATTTGGGCATTATAATGGATAAAAAACTAACATTTAAGCAACATGTCAACCAAATTTGTGAAAAAGCTATAAAGTGTGGTCGGGCATTGTTTCCCATACTCAACAGAAGATCTAAATTGAATATGAAAAACAAAATATTGTTATATAAAATGTGCATTCGACCAATTATGGTTTCATAAAACTGCGAAAACTCGTACCAAAAAGCTTCAGATTATACAAAACAAGAATTTGAAAATAATTCATAATCTTCCTCGTAGGTATCCGACAAATTTACTTCACAGTAACTTTGGACACAAGATGATAAACGATTTCACTAGAGAACTGACACTGACATTTAATGAAAAATGCAGACTGTCAAACTTTGAATCAATAAGGAATTTACAAGGTAATCACTAAGATTCGTTCGTTAAGAATGAATTTATTAGTGATTATCCAAACAAATTTCTTTATAACTTCCATAGAGATCAAAAAGGTTTTTTGAGCTATTTTCCTTAAGGATGTATATTTATTGTTATTAGTTTTGTAAATTTAATTATAAGACTCTTATTGTTGTAGTACTTATAGTAAAATCTCATACCTCTGTACCTTTTATATTTTAAACTTGTAAATAAAGACTTTTATTAAAAAAAAAAAAAAAAAAATGTCAAAAAACATAGGAGAAAATTGAGAAGGCCTGTATGTGTTTTATTGCCTTTTCACTTCTACACTATAAAATTTCTGAACACATACAACTTTTGACATGTCGAACTACTAAATCAGCTGGGCGGACGACACTACCTAGTAAGATAAATATACCTTGCTTAGGCCTCCTAATATTAGTTGTCAGTAAACTTAAGTAAAATTGTACGGTAAATTGTTTTGTTAATAGTTTTTCATAAATAAAAGCCCTGTATGATTAATATAGTTTAAGAGTATTAATTTCGAATCAAAATACGCAGTAACCCCCTCAAGTTGTTACTAATTTTATGTTTATTTATTATTTCCAACAGCATTATCCTGGATAAACGAAAACCTTTCAATTTTGTTTATGACTTTATATTTGATCGTTTACGTGCTATACGACAAGAGATTGTTATGCAAAATTATAATGCACAACAGACTATTAAACTGTTGCAACCCATGATAATGTTCTTATGCTACAGTCGATATAAGCTGTGTGAAGAAACGGTTGATAATTTCGATTCCAAAATATGTGAACAACATTTACAAGAGTGTCTTAAGAGAGCATTATTATGTTACGATGAAATACCACTTAAAAATTTAAAACTAATTGATATAAATAATCGTGCTTTTTTGGAAGCTATATATCAGATTTTTAATTTAGGTTCGTTGGATGCTTTGAAGAGATGCCTAACATTGCCTAAAGAAATAAGGTCGGTAGAAACAACCCACTTTTCATTACAGGTAATAATAAAAAATCTAACTATTTTTACAGAACAAATAATTTGTTTTCGTTAGTGTTTAATATATCTTTAAGTTATGTGCAAGGTAACTTCTATCGGGTTTTAACTGGTCTCCAAACTCTCCCCCATATACTATGTGCAATTGGCTCTTTAAAACTGCCCAGCTTAAGAAGGTATAAACAAATTGCGATTTTATACATACATATTTATTTCTGTTCAACATGTTGCTGTTAATTTCTCAAGTCAAAACTCTTTCTTTTTCATTATTAGAAATCTATATGAGATTTTTTCCAACGCTTACAATAGTAAACAACTTCCAGTGCCGTCTGATTTTGTATTACGTCTTACTGCTCATGCCAACTGCAATGAACTATATGAAGATTGTAAATACTATAACATTAAAGTATTGGATGATAAACGACATTTAAATTTCCAAAAAAATGATTTTAATTCAAACATACAAATTTTAAAATGCAAGCACGAGCATTATGTCGATGTTAAATTAAAAAATATTTATTTATCAGAAGTCTTATTAATGAAAAAAAATTTAAAATAAACTATGAATTCTTTATATTTAAATGTTCCAAGGTTTTTATTTATTTAGAAGTCCACTCGGATAAATTTTTAAAGGCCCTGGCGAAAACGCATAACTCGAAAAAACATTGTTAAAAACCAAATATGTATGTTTCCGAAAAAGTGAGGTTATAGAAAAGTAAAATTTTAGGACAATGAAAAATAATTGGTATTTGTTAAGTTAAAAGAAAGGGAAAGTAACACCAGAAGTGAAGCAACAATTCTGTTGCAAAACTAAAAGTTAGTATTAGTATCACAAATTTACTTCATTTCTGGTATGAAATCTGAAGGAGGTTTGATCGTGTGCAGCTCAGATTACAAGATCCTTAAATTAATTTTAGAAAAGCGTTCCATGAACTAGCCGAAATTCGATACAAAAAAGGATATTAATACACCAATACATGTAAGAAGACGATGCAAAATGCCCGGAAATTGGCTAGAAATTTTGGTCTTACCGCCGAAAGTAAAATTTCTTGCGTTATAAAAAACTTTCTAGATCGTTTCCAACATGAAATATGAACACGATTTATTCGATTAAGTGACCTTAATTTCAAATTTGGATTTCTACTAGACGTTAAAAATTAAAAAAACAAGAATAATATTGATAACTACCTTGAAAAATTTGGGTGATTTTTATAATACAGATTTTAATGGAATATAACTCTTTATCGAAATATGTACATATGTATGTGACGGCAAAACTCCATAAGAACTTCTTACTTTTATAATCTCGAATTGAGATGTTTTTCCAAACCTAAGAGTGGCCCTTCAAAAATTCATGACATCTCAGTTCAATTGCTAGCTGTCAGCGTTTACTCTAAATTAAAAATGGTGCTAAACAGATATTGTGCCGTGTCATAAAATAAACATACACGTTGTTTAATGTCGCAGACACATTGCTTTTCATTCGAAGTTTTTGCCAGTCAAATTCGAGTCAGACTCACGCACTAGGGTTCTGTACTATGTTCAATAAAATCAATAAGTAAAAGATATTAATTTTTTCATGTCTTATTATTTTAAGGCTCCTTAAAATTGTATATTATGTTGTTACCTAAAAATGTTAAATGTTTGCTAGTTATTGAAAATCACGTCACTATCGGAACAACCTTCAACTTTTAGTAATTGCTATTATGTACATATGTATGTCCGCCATAGACCTTGTGTAAATTTCAATTTTAAGTTTAAGTTTCTTTACTTGTTTGCATAGCGAAAATATGTAATTTAAAGAACTCTGTAAATTTCGAATGCTTGCATATTACGGTTAAAAAAATAATATCATATACGCAATTATCTCGGCGCTATTAGTATTTACTGTTAATTATAGCGGCCATAGTAATATAACTTCTGTGTAAATTTCATGAGTCTTTCTATTACGAATCCAGAGGTAGAACGCGCTGACATAATATTTCTAAAAAATCACGGGATATACGATATTGTGTAGTAAATTGAAACATTTTTTCGTTTTTCTTTTTCTATATAGGCAAAATACGGAATCAATTCCACTTCTGAACGGAATTTAGCTTTGTTTCATGGCTTAATATAATAAAATTCATTAAATTTAAAAAGAGACCAATTAATAATTTATGATTTATCAAGTTTTAATGTTCCCCAACCATAAAATAGAATTATTTTTTTTATTTATTTATAATATATATTATAAATCAATTCATAAAATATACAAAAGGGGCCGGGTATCTACACCATATGCGCACGAAAAAAAAAAGTTATTCTTAATATTGAGAACATAAATGTACTATGTATGTATGTATGCAAATAAAAAATTATTGATAAAAAAGAAAGAAGAATCTAAATATTGAATTAATCTATACACACCAGTTGTGCAATCGGTAATTTCCTCCAGTTGGTCACTCATCTTATTTTATTCAAAAGTATAATTTATAAATTCATATTTGTTACATAAGGCAATTATGCTGAACGTGTTGGTGCTGGTGCTATCGTTATGGTATATTTATCCGCTGAAGTTCTCCAACTTTTCCAGTGTGAAGAATCCTGCAGCGCTGGAGGTGATATTTTACATTTGTATCCATAATTGTATCAAAAAATAAAGTTTTAATTTATGGATCCACCCGTTTATTCAAGAATATTTCTTTTTCATTCAATTCGCTAGCTTTTCATACTGCTCATGTGCCGTTGTTTTCCACCAAGAAATTAAATAAAACTCAAATTTCAGTAAAAAAGCAATTAATAGTTTAAAAACTATTTGTTGTATTACATATTAACATCTTTTATTAATTTACAAGCTCTTTTAAACTAAACAAACAAAAACCGAAAAACTTTCCGTTAACAAATTCACAACTTACAAGAACAGTGACCATCAATTGAGCAATCTTTTGAGTGTTACTGATGAGATATTGTTTCTCATTGCGTAGAACAGAGCTACCATCACGTTATTAAGGGCATGGTACAAAAATGAGGCAAACATTTGTGTACGTGTGATTTTGCATCTCTCTTGAACTAATTAACTCCTTGGATTAATGAGCATATCTCTGTACTGCTCACTCTACTGCTTTTTACTAATCAACTATGCTGTAAAAATTAATCAACAATGACTACTCAAACTGGATGAATAAATCCCTCACAGCTGACTAAGCAAAATTGTGCAGAAACAGATTCAATATTTTTATATTTATTAAAATACATTTTAAAATTAGTTTATACACATTTATTTAATATATAATTTTACTTATTTAAATATTTTTATTCGCTCAATAACGACTGCGCTCTCTGCTACTGTAAAACATCTGAAATATGAAGAAATATATAAGTTATAAAATATTTTAAGATAGTTCAAAGTATGTACATACCTCGAGGATGATTATCAACTCACATAAGCTTCCCGGAAGCATATTTTTTTTCATCTACCTTCCTCATTGGACTTCTCCAGCAGGTCTTCCGAACAGATTGCGCGGATGTCAGCGGTATTCCCCGACGTTGATTTTACCTTATGCAAATATGTATGTAGTCTATGAAGAATAAAATATTAAAGTAAAAATTTGAATTAGTTACTATTGCTTGCTCGTGTGGAGTCGTCAATTCTTCCATCGAGCGCGTCCCCAGGTGGCGGATAGGGGGGGTCGTGTCAAAGGTTTGCGACTGTCAACTGGTTTATTGTCTTTTCCGGTCGGCAATCGCATAACAGTTGTCACGACCTTGGTGCATGCCCGCGGACCATAATTGGCACCACTTGTAAGGTTAAGGTGGTGGTAGCAGTGCCGAGAATCTGAATGGCTAGTTAGTGGTTAAAGAGGACTAGTCGTGAACAGCTCCCCTCCGGCGCCAGGGCACGGGCCGGTTGTAACTCTTTGCCTAGTCCATGTACGCCGTCACTGCATGGATGGTCCTTCTCTTTACGTGCATACTCGTGGGACCAAAATTGATAACATAAATTCTTCAAAAACAAAATCTAAAAAACTTATTGAGACGGACGCTGACTCTGTGGACAAACTGTCAGGGGGCTCACGGACATACACAGGGTCATTGAAAGACAGGAGGGACAGCTTCGGACGCAACTCGAGGGAGTGGACGATCTGTTGGAACTGTCAAGAGAATCCTCTGTGGGGGGCGAGGCTGCCCGGAGGTTGGGGGTTTTGTCTCTGAGCTCCGACGAGGAGCTGACTACCGTTAAGGTGTCAACTCAGGGTCGGAGTTCGGAGGCTGAACCTCCTGCCTCTGTGGTGCCTAGTGCACAGGGGGGTCTCTTGGGGGCTCTTTTAGATCGGCCTTCTTGCTCGAAAAGCGTCGTACGGCAGGACGCTGTGGTGGGAGTCGTTATTCCATCACAGCCAGGTAAAGTCCGTACAAAAGAAGAAAAGGCGATGAGCGGCACGAGAGCCTCTTTGAACTATCTAACTAAGATGGCTAAAAGGGACTCTACGTCGTTCACTACCAGGGAGAGGCATCTGCTCAGACAGAGTGTCGCAAAATTCGAAAGAATTTACGGACCAGTCCGTGCTCTCCTGGGTATATCCTATCCCACGAATGTCAGTGAAGCCCCGGTTTTGCCTAGTTTAGGTGATGGGGTGAAACAGGCAGGCGCCTCCTGTCCCAAGGAAAGGGTGTTGCATGTGGATGATGCCCCAAGCGTTTCCCGTAAGGGTACAGGGTCGTCATCGGCATGTACATCCCTTTCCGGTAATAGTAGGGTGGGCAAAGGTTCGCTTACCAAAGGGCTCAAGTCTTCGAAACGAGCTCCTGAGGCTAAGCGTCCAGCGCCTTTTAAAAAATTCGAGGGGAGGGGTGATAATACCCAGCAGAGCCCGCCTAGGGCTCCCCATAAGGGGATAGCTAAGCGGATTAGGTCTGGTGACGATCAAGCCTCCACCTCGAAAAAAGCCAAGAAATCGACGAGCCAGGAAGGTAGTCTTCAGGCAGCTGTCATTGATCGGTCCGACCCTGATGGCAGGATAGGAACGGATCTATGGCGGCTGATCGAAGATAGGCTCCTCGATTATATATCGAAAGCTAGTGGTTGGTCGGAGGACATGGACTTTCAGGGCGCGGACTGGTCAAAGGGTGTCAAAGTTGTCAATTGCGGAAACAGGAAGACTTTTGAATTCTGCAGTTCTGCAGTTGGCAAATGCGGCGATCTTTGTCCAGAGGCGAAGCTGGAGGTTATATGTGCCTCGGAACTACCACTAAGGCCGATAGTGATGGTATGGATTCCACCCCCTGTGAAGCCGGTGGAGTCCATGCTGTCAATATTGGCCAACCAAAATAAAGGTCTCAACACGAGCCAGTGGAAGCTGATAGCCTCACTGGCTTGTAAGGAGAATATGGGTAGGGACTTCCGGTTTGCCGTAGACCAGGAGTCTCTAAAATTTCTAAAGACGAAGGAGGGTATCGTCACTTTCGGTTTAGGGCGAGTCAGATTTAGGATACCGAGATCTGATGAACCCAAGGAGTCTGCTAGTGGTGCAACTAAACCTGCACCAGAGTGAAGCAGCCTCAGCCGAAATGACGTTATACCTCACGAAGTCGCAAGCAGACGTTGCTCTCATCCAGGAGCCCTGGATTAATAAAAACAGGGTCTGCGAACTGAGGGCGGCAGGCTACACCCTGTATGTCCCAAGTACAGAGGACAAGGTAAGAACCTGTATAATCGCCAAAAATGTGCTTAAATTAAAACTTCTTAATTCTTTCAGTTGCGGCGATGTGACGGCAGTCTGTGGAGAGGCTAAAGGTGGACAAAGTCTCATTCTAGCTTCGGTCTACATGCCCTATGAGGCCGATAACCCACCGGGCATGCTTGTAAAGGAGCTAACTAGGTATGTCAGTAGACGGAAAGCTAACCTAGTACTTGGCTGTGATGCCAATGCTCATCACAGTCAATGGGGAAGCAGTAACATCAACACCAGGGGTGAGTTGGTCTTTCATTTTATTACTACTAATAACCTTATTATAACTAACAAGGGTAATATTCCGACGTTTAGAAATAGGGTTAGGGAGGAAGTTATAGATATCACTTTGACCAACAATAGGGATCTAGTTTCTACGGACTGCTCCTTTTCGGAACATAGTAGAATTTCCTTCAAACTGAACTTTAGTAAACCAAAGTGTAACCCTTATTTAAATCCCAGGAAAACAAATTGGGATCTATTCAGGGTAAATGTGGAGTCCAAGCTGGTTGATACTTCCTTATGTGGGCAGTCACAAAGTGAAGTGGATGCAGTGGTGAATAAGGTGACACAAGTCTTTAGGGAGAGTTTTGAGCTGTCATGTCCAAGAACCTTCCTGGGTAAAAGGGAACAGCCCTCCTGGTGGACCAAGGATCTAAAGGATCAAAGGTCTACGGTTAGAAGGCTCTTCAACAGGGCAAAACTCACGCGTAAGATTGAGGACTGGGACAGCCATAGAATAGCTTTCAATAAGTACAAGGGATCTCTTAAGAGGGCGAAAAGGGACTCGTGGACTAAGTACTGCGAATCCATTGATTCGGTCAGCGAGTTATCAAGGTTTAGACGTATACTATCCAAGGACCCCAGGGAAATCGGATATATACAAAAGCTTGATGGCTCATGGACCGAATCTAGCTCTGAGACCCTGGAGCTACTTATGAACACGCACTTCCCGGGCTGTAGTGGGTTACGAGTCGATCATTCGGTTAGGGATTTGTACCCTAGATTGGTAGGGAGATCAGAGGTGGCGATCAAGGATTTAGTAACTGTGGACAAGGTTGCATAGGCGATTAATACCTTCGAGCCTTATAAATCTGCTGGCCCGGATGGTATTTTTCCGGCCATGATGCAAAACGTCCCGATACATATCTTGAGGCTGTTTAGGGACATCTTTAGGACGTGTTTAGCAAGAGGTGTTATACCCAATTGGTGGAGAGAAGTTCGGGTAATATTTATACCCAAGGCTGGTAAGGCAAGCCACTCGAAGCCAAAGGACTTCAGACCAATTAGCCTATCGTCTTTTCTGTTGAAAACGTTAGAGCGTGTTATCGATCTGCACCTAAGGAACACAATTGACCCGCACGTCATTAGTGACGCTCAGCATGCTTACCTTAAGGGTAAATCGGTTGAGAGTGCGCTTCATAATGTGGTTAGGTATATTGAGCGCGGCTTACAGGATAAGGAATGTACGTTAGCGGCGTTCTTAGATATTGAAGGTGCCTTCAACAATGTTACTTTGGAGGCTATTAGGGAATCCCTAGTAGATCTTAACATCCAGGACTTCATAGTGGAGTGGATTATCCGTATGCTTAGCAGTAGGATCATCAACTCGAAGCTAGGAGGCGGCTGTTTGCGAAAATTAGTCACTAGGGGTACGCCGCAGGGTGGGGTTCTATCCCCACTACTATGGCTGTTAGTGGTGAATGTCATTTTACGACAATTTGATACACAGGGAAGGAAAATAGTGGCCTACGCAGATGACGTGGTGTTATTGGTGAAAGGGAAATTTCTCTCCACTATCACAGAAGACATGCAGGCTGCACTTGGGGAGCTCTCATCCTGGGCCTCCAGCAAAGGGTTGGGGGTCAATGGTGATAAAACTGAACTAGTTCTCTTCACCAGGAGATACAAAGTGGTTGGCTTCAAACCACCCAAAGTTAATGGTGTTGAGTTGAAACTAGCAAGCGAGGCTAAATACCTAGGAGTTTATCTGGATAGTAAACTGGTCTGGAGAAGGAACATTCAGGAAAGACTTAAAAAGGGTCTAAATGCCTATTATGCCTGCAATAACTCCATAGGGAAAACTTGGGGCCTACAACCAAAGGTTGTAAACTGGATTTATACCTCGGTTGTTCGACCCATTGTTTCGTACGGATGCGCTGTTTGGTGGGAGGCTTTGAAAACGGAGTCACATAGGAAAACTCTTGCCAAGGTCCAGAGGTGTGCTTCTATTGGCATCACAGGTGCTAGGAGAAGTACACCTCAAGCAGCTCTGGACATTATTCTGCACCTATTCCCTATTGAAAGGTTTGTGGTCGGAATGGCGGCGAGAAGTTTGTTTAGACTTTTTGAATCAGGGTTGGTGAAGTCGAGTAACATAGGACACACAAAAATTCTCCTTGAGGTTGGACTCAATGGACTGGTTCCGTTAACCCCTGGGCTAACGGACTTCATAGTCAACGAGGTTGACTTTAGTAGGATCCTCTTGGTTGTATTTCCAAATAGGGAAGAATGGTTGGGGTCTGATAAACTGTATGACGGGGTTGCGGTGTTCACAGATGGGTCAAAAATGGAAACGGGCACCGGTGCTGGTGTTCACATCCTGGGAACCAGAACACGCATGTCTTACAGACTACCAGACGATTGTAGTGTGTTCCAGGCAGAGGTGTTGGCGATTTTAAAAGCCACAGAGCTGGTGTCTGGACATGTTGTAGAAGGGGAAGAGGTCACGCTGTACGTCGACAGCCAGGCGGCGCTTAAAGCCTTGAAAAGACACAAGGTCACATCTAGGCTGGTTGCTGATTGTAAAAAGGCTATCGACGCACTGACGGACAAGTATAGGATTAGACTGTGTTGGGTCCCGGGCCATTATAATGTTGAGGGCAACGAGATTGCTGACGAACTTGCGAGATTGGGCTCGGAAGGGGCAAAATCCAATTAGGGTAGAATCGGTTAAGCCACAGATTAGTCACTACTACAGGATGATATCAGACTGGGTAGTCAGGAAAATCAATGTGTCTTGGGAAGTAAGGGGGGATTGCAGAGTGTCGAGGTCAATCTGGCCTAGACTGGACGCTGCGAAAACCGAGATACTTCTAGGTCTAGACAAGAAGGTTTTAAGAGCCGTGATAGGGTTGATCACAGGTCATTGCGCCATTAGGGCAATGGCTAGAAACTGGGTCGTCGGCACACCAGATTTCTGTAGGTTGTGCGAGGTTGAGGAGGAGCTGGAAACTGTTGAGCACATCGTGTGTCACTGCCCGGTATTACAAAGCCGCAGACTTAGATGGCTAGGTAATAGATTTATCGAGGGGCTCTTCGACATCGCGCGGTGCAAAATCGAGGATGTCGTCGGCTTCATCAAGGAAATCGGGTGGCTGAGTGATAGGTGGCAGGAAGCATAATAAGACTCTTTTTCCCCAAAATTTTGTTAGTTTTTGTTGTAGTTTAGCTGAAGGGAATCACAATGGACCAATAGGTCTCCGAGTGGATGTGCCATGTTTGGCACAACCCTTCCAAACCTAACCCTAACCTGCTTGAGTGAAATTTGCTGTCCTAAATTTCAGCTCTACCCCTTCCACAGCAACAAGGGTCTTCAAGGAAAGAATGCTGGCGACTCCATGTTAACACATTCTATATTTTTAATAACTTTTTTATGCACCAAACTTTTTTTTACATTTATTTACTTTTCATATTTCATATTTATTTTAACATTTTAAAAACACGCGGATGTATTTTACAATTTACGACTCAATTTACAGTGGCAGAGTTGTATTTTACAAAAAATTCAACTCTGCTACTCATATTCATTTTTAGGGTTCCGTACACAAAGTGTAAAAACGAAACCCTATTGTTTTCGCTACAATGTCTGTCCGTCTGTCAGCGCCTTTTATCTCTGGAACCGTAATAGGTAGACTCTTCAAAATTTTCACAGATGATGTATAGCTGTTGCCGCTATAGCAACAAATACTAAAACTTATAGGGTGTTCCGATAGAGAGGTGTTATTCACGAATATGTGCATATTTCGTGAACTGTAGGTGGGATACACTTGAAATTCACAAACTGTAATTAAAACTTAGTTCACTATATAAACATCTATAAAAAAATAAAACTAAAAATTAAAGGGTGTTCCGATAGTGGTGTGATTTGCATGTAAGTTTTGAACCATAATAGGTAGATGCTTGAAATTTTCACAGGTGTCTAGCTGTGGCCGTTATAGTAGCAAATACTAAATTTTATAGGGTGTTCCGATAGGGAGGTGTTATTTACGAATATGTGATTTTTTCTTCAACTGTAGGAAGAATACACTAAAAATATGCAAGCAGTAATTAAAACTTAGTACGCTATATAAACAAGTCTAAAAAATAAACTTAAAAATTAAAGGTGTTCCGATAGTGGTGTGATTTGCATGTATAAGGCCTAAGTTTTGAACCATAATAGGTAGACTCTTGAAATTTTCACAGAAGGCCTATAACTGTGGCCACTATAGCAACAAATACTAAAACTTATAGGGTGTTCCGAAAGTGACATGTTATTTGCCTTTATATCTTTATTTCTTGAGCAATAGGAAGCAACCACTTAAAATTTGCAGTGATTTAAACTATGTTCGCGTTATAAGCAAGTATACAATATTAAACCTAAAAATTAACGGGTGTTCCGTTAGTGACGTGATTTGTATGTATATGGCATAGGTTTTGAACGATAATAGGTAGACTCTTGAAGTTTTTACAGGATAGTAATAGTAAAAATTAAATAGTAAAATTAAATTTTTTAACCATAATAGATAGTCTCTTGAAATTTTCACAAATGGTCTATTAGTATGACCCCTATAAAAACAATATAAATTTAAAGGGTTTTTCTTATAGTAACTTAGTTTTTTAATAGTAATAGGTAGATAGTAATAGTTGTACTTCGGCCGCTGTAACAATTACTAATATCTAAAGGGTGTTCCATCAGTGACATGTTTTTCACGTATATTACCTTATTTTTTGAACCGCAATAGGTAGGCGCATGTATATTTCTATAGATAGTGTATTACCATGGTCGCTATAACAAAAATTGCTAAAATTTAAAGGGTGTTCCAACAGTGATGCAATTTTGCCTTTAATTTTGAAATTAAAGGGTGACTCATAAGACATGATAAAATAACAACTTGAATTTTTAAAGTTGTACTAAACATAGTACGGAAACCTAAGTGAGTGAGTCTAACTCGCACTTGACTAATTTATTTATTTTTGTGTATGCATGAGTTTTCATTGTTCATGTGTTAGTTTCAATCAACCATTTCTTGTAGGGGTAGCTACGATCGTAATGCAGAATACATACATACAATCGTAAAAAATTAATGAAACGAAACACAGAATACCAAAGTTGACAAACGGAGAAAATTTCGATTCGAATCGAAACGCAGAATAGGGGTGATTATCCAAATACGCAAAATAATAGTAAGTTTATTTATTATTAAAAGTTTTTTTTTAAAGAAAATTAGAAAAAAATTAAGTTTATACGGCAAATTCGCGACAAAGACAGAATTATTAGAGGCTACCTCACTACGGAGGGGAAATATTAAAGCGAAAATTATCATTTTTTTATATGGATTTTAACAGTTATACTTACAATTTTTTCCTTAAATAGAAGTAGAACCTTGGAATTATTTATGTTTCTGTAAAAGCATCTATATTTTCAAATTGGATTTTTATTAAGTCCCGTTCAACACTTGCAATTTTTGTTTCTGAAACACATGTTTCCTCGGGAGAGGAAATATGCGGTACTATGTTTTATGTACTTGAAACTCTGCTGCTACTCTATTGTTGTTTGCTCTTTTTGACATGAGAATTACTATAAAAGTATACAGTCGTCAGAAACACAATTTTTAAAGTATGGACACGAATGCAACTTCAAAAGAGAATTTAAAAAATGTTTAAAAAACAAAAATTGCAAGTGTGGAACGGGACTAAAGAGTAATTCTATTGTTTACGTTTAAAAAAAAAAACATTTCTCCTAATGGGTACACATATATGTGTACCCATTAGGAGTTGATCTTTGACTAAATACGCACGGAGTACCTTTGTTTACAGGAGCTTTTGTAGCTAAAAATGAAATTATATCATATTTTCGTTGAATTTCAAGTAAACAAGATTTTCCTGGACCATCTGTAAATTCCAATGGTGTCATTTCTTTAAAATTTACCAATCGGAGTAGCCTTTTTTTAAAATCAGAAATATCTTTTAATTCCATTGTTTCCTTCGCATCTTTGTCTGTTAACTTCTCCATGTCCATTGTGTTGCTAACATCTTTCTTTTCAATTAAACCGTTTTTTTTTAAATAACAATTAATTGCTCCAAAAATTACTGAAGGTTTTACTGCCACAGGTTGTTTTGTTGAAAGAAGAAGTATATAGTTATAAAATATTTCCAACGGCAATTCATTAATTTTTTCGGTCATTATAGCTGTAGCATCGCGTAGAGAAATTTCCTTGAAAAATACATAAAAAAATAAATTATTTTATTTTTACAAGTGAATTCTCAGATTCGATTATTAGGTGATAAGTTTTTAAAGAAAATTTGGAAAAATTTTGATTATACACTAGCTGAATGTAATGTATTTTCTCGATCGCTTTCCATTCTTTTACGTGTCGTGCTATTTTTACACAAATCTGCTTAACAGTTATTTGACGCAGAATGGAAAATACCGCTTCAATTTGTGTTTCAGCAAAACAATGACGCGAAACACTCATCAAAGTGGACAAAAGGTTGTTTGCAAAAAAATGAGGTTGATGTTTTAAGCTGGCCTGCTCAGGCCTAAACCCATTGAGAACTTGTGGCAAATAGCTAAATTAACTATTAAGGGAAAACATGCAACTAATAAAGAACACCCGTGGGCATTAGTAAAAGGAGCATGGAGTAATATTCCGATTGAGACATGCCAAAAACGGTGCTCAGCATTTATCAAAAATAAATTATATTCCACTAAGTACTGAGTAATTTGAAAATAATTAAAGTACATATATTATTTTACTCTTCTCTTGAAATTTTGTGTTTTTTAGATAATTGAAGGGATTTTTCACACCTAAAATCTTGAATTTCGAATGTTTTTACGTTTATATTTTATTTTAAGTTTTTTATTAAAACAGGTCTATAGTAATTTAGTTGATCAGTTGTTCGGTCACACAAAAATAAAAAAATAATCACCCGTATTACGAATGTCGTTGTCACACTTCGACAACAATAATATTGTAATAGATTAAAGAACACAATTAGTATTTTCTGATTGTTTTCTTTAATCTATTACAATATTATCGTTGTCGATGTGTGACAACGACATCCGTAATAGGGGTGAATGTTTTTTTCTTATTCGCAATATGTAGAAAAAGGTGGCTATATTTTATGGAACACCACTGAATTTTAAATGTTAAAATTATTTTCCAATAAAAATATTAAACAATTTCTATAAGATTTACTAAAGCAATTGGAAATCGTATTAGTAAATGTGCTAATGTATAAGTTTAACAACTCTATATCTATATACATATGTGTTATATAAAGCACAAAATGTGTTTGTATGTTTGTTTGTCGGAAAGCTATAGCTGCCTACACCAGTGAACCGATCTTTCTGAAATTTTCACAGTATGTTATCAGATATAAGGCCCAACTATAATATGCATAAGCTAGCTTAAGCCAACTTAAGCAACTGTGCAATTACATATAAATCATATGTGGCAAACTATAATGTACTTAACAACACTTTTCGTTAAGTTTCGTCAAATGTCATATGCTTAAGCAAAGTCCGAAACCGATCGCACATTCCGTACGGAAACAGCTGTTTGTGCTTTGTGTTTTACGTATGAATGTACATTCGTAAAAAATTGCAATGGAGAACGAAAGTGAACAAATTGTATCTAAATTTAAATAAAATGTTTAAAAAAGAAATTTCTATAAGAAAAAAGGGAGGCGTTGTATAATAATCGTAATTAAAAAGAAAGAGCATTTTATTCATCCGTATTACGAATGTCGTTGTCACACTTCGACAACAATAATATTGTAATAGATTAATATTATCGTTGTCGATGTGTGACAACGACATCCGTAATAGGGGTGATTGTTTATGAGTTGAGTGATGCACACCGCTGTATTTTGTAGTACTTTTGGCCAAAATTACACAAACAGCAAAAAATTTTAAATTTTTCATCGAAATTTTCTTAAAACTATTAAAAATAATTATTAATTTGTATATGAGACCTTGATTTTGAAAGTGGTATAAGTTAAAAATTTTTAAAATCTAGGTTATCAGCTATTTCTAAAAAAAATCTCTATAGAAAATGTTTTATAAAACTTGTTTGAATGACAATTCCGAATTCAAAGTTTTAGACCTTTCAACCAAAAGAGGAAGGCCAAGAATATACGAAAATATTGATTTGCTTTCACTATATACAACCATTAGACCGATAACAGAAGAAAAAAGATATGATGGATTTACTACCCTATATCCCACCAATTGTCCACAAACTCTTTATTTTCCCTAAATACTAAAAATAAATTACTTAATTACAATGTAATGATTTTTAATAAAATGTTAATTTCTAACAAAAAAATTATTCTTGATGGTTATTTATATTGTCATGCAGTTAATTTTGAAAATGGTTAAAGTCATTTCAACGTTTTAAAAAGGTAGTGTACCTTTTAAAAATGGTTATAAATTTCGCAATCATAATAAATACTCTTTTGATGGCACTATTTAATTGTCAAAATATTTTATTCCATAATACAAAAATATTTTCTAATCCTTTAAAATACAAACCTCTTAATATCTCGAAACATAGAATATATGACTTATATCACTTTCATAATCAAGGGCTCATATGAATGGTATTAAGTATATTTAATATGTTTATTTAACACCTTTTTGTTAACAAATTTAATTTATTGAGAAAAAAAGTAATATTTTGCAAAAGTACGAATAAAACAAATGTGCAACTGTGGCATAATAGTTTCTAGATTCATGTAAGTACATTGTAGCCACATAAAAGTCTTCAATAAGTTGCTTAAGCATTTGAAAGACTTTTCGTTCATTTTTTGACATTAGCTTAAGCCAGCTTATGCATATTATAGTTGGGCCTATACGGTTGGTAAAATAGGGTACTTATTTTTTTGATATTCGACGTAGGCGTGGCACCTCCCACACAAAATAAATATTTATCATCGTGTAGCTTGGTGCAATTGAAATTGTGCACCCGTAACTTATGTATTTACATACATAGTTTAGAGAAAGGTAGACTGGATTGGAATAGTGGGAGTGGTACCTCCCATAGAAAGTGAAAAAATATTATCCTGTATCTAGAGAACTGAATTAGGTAGCACCTTGGAATTCCGCACCAGTAAGCCCCATATTAACGTACATAGTCAAGCTAAACACAGGCTGAATTGGAATAGTGGGCGTGATACATCCCATACAAAATGAAAAATTATTATCGTGTTCCTGGCGATCTACAACAGATAAACCATTGCAGATTTGCAGGAGTAACCTATATGCTAATGCGCATAGTCTACCAAAATACAAACTGGATTCGGGCAGTGGGTGTGGTACTACATATACAAAGTGAAAAATTATTATCGTGTTCCTGGAGAGCTACAATTAATAGTCTTGAAACTTCGCATAAGCAACCCTCAGAGTAATGTGCATTTTCTAGCAAAATACAGACTGGATTAGGATAGTGGGAGTAGTACCTCCCATAAAAAGTAAAATATTATTATCGTGTTAATACTTATAAGCTAGCAAAACACAGACTGGATGAGAACTGTAGTCGTCGTACCTTGCATATAAACTAAAACATTTTCAATGTGAGAATAGCGTGCGCTTTCAAGTTAAAGGTTGGCCATATTTTTTTTCCAAGTGTTTATTGTATTTTTTGTTTGTGGGTGTAGCGAAGCGCACCGAGGTTAATTAGATTGCTTATAAATGAAAGAAAACGTACTAAATGACAATATAAAATAAAAGCAAACCATTTAGTGTGTATTTTAGTTTTGGTAGGTTGTAGTCGGTAGCCTGCTGTTATCTATGTGTTTAATGCTTAAAAACTGGAAATAATTCCTTTTGATCGTGTCAAAAAAATGTTTAACACTTACTGTCACATTTTTTTTATTCTCCCCAAAAAATTGGTAAATAGCAAAGCGCCAGGGTGTGATTGCCTTAGCTTCCTGCAAAATCTGCAGAGCGACCTATACCTTCGTATAGGAAGTGAGACTCCAAATTCAGCTAGGTAAAAAATTAATAAGAGTTTAATGGTGCTCCTCTAGTAAAAATCTTGAGTTTGTTGGTTCTCCTCCAGTTAAAAATTGAGTTTAATGGTGCTCCTCCAGTTAACAGTTGTGTTTTTAAAATGGTGCTCCACCAATGTCCGACTTATTGAAATAAAAATTTATAGGTTATAAACGATAACCAAACGATTACACGTGGCTGATTAAGCAACCATCAATAACAGTACTGTAGTACAGCTATTCGAGGACGCCAATCATCCAGTGTGAGAACGAGACGCAAACCACTCGAAGGCCGAGCAACAAGGACGGCCTGATTGACTTTAAGCGATAATGACAACGACGCACGCACGTGTTCCCCGACCCAGAGCTACTTTACGACTGTACTGTCACATTTGTGCTATTTTTTTATTTGTTGGCGGCAAGGCATATTAATCAGGTAGCCTTACTACGGAGGAGAAATATTAAGGCGAAAATTATAAATTATTTTAATATATGGATTTTGACAGTTAAACTTACAATTGTTCCCCTTAAATGGAAGTTGAACTATCAAACTCCATATAAAAAAAAAAAAAATTTCAAAATGTTCGCCTTAATATTTCTCCTTCGTAGTAAGGTTATCTGATGAATATGCCTTGGTTGGCGGAATATTTTCAATAGCAGCAGCACAACGACAGCACAAATAAATAACAAAAACTACTAAATTTTGGTTTGTGACAGCAACATATTGAATTCGTATGGTTTTTTTCTTACGTTTACACCATTGGTGTTGAATAAAATGAAGTAAAATTGAAACAGCTGTTGTTAAAACAAAAACAAAAAAAAAGAAGTGAAAACAAATTAATAGTGCGCGTACTTGTTAAAAATATGCCAAATTTAAAAAAAAGTAACAAGTACAAAAGTAACGCAACCCAGATCTAATGAAGTAGAATAGTTTTTGAAAAATTTCAAAACATAAAGAGCCGTAAGACTGTCAAATTTCCATCCGTATTTTCTCTCAATATCGGACAGTTTCATTACATATTATGTTTAGACGATTCTATTTGTACTCTTCTACACAAAAATTTGACATGTCGTATTACTTGTAGTATAATGTAAACCGCCCTTTTGTAGTCGACATGTCGAACTACTAAATCAGCTGGGCTTACGACACTAACTAGTAAGATAAATATACCTTGCCTATTACTATAGCAAATTCGTTGTTAATAAAACTTGTAGAAGTTACAGCGTAGTAAAGTGTTTTTTTTTTTCTCTTTTATGTATGTATGTATCTACTTACTTTCTCTATCTGAGCCAGTAGACTTTTGTCTGGTATTTTAGATGCATATTCAAACATAGTTATTATTTTATCTATATGAAGATTATTATGAACGCAAGATTTCAAATATCCCAAGCAATCTTTAGATATGGATGAAACTAAATATTTGTCGGCTATGCGGTATAATTCAAATAATTCTTCTAAAGAAAATGTTGGGTATTTGGAGTAATCGTTATGGTATACCATGTAACGAAAATTTTTAAAGTCTTGCGGAAACACATCAGTAATGCGTATTTCATGGTTTTTTTCGGCTTCAACAAAACTGCCAGCCAGCATTTTTTCCAATATAGGCGATTCTAATATAAACATGACTTTATGACCTTTTATTTTTTCAGGTGTTGAGTTTTCTGGGCCAACAAGAAATGTGCAGTCCGCTAAAATATCATCTTTTAAAAGTTTGTCGATTTTTTTAGTACGCCTAAAAACAAGAAAATAAAATATTGTTAAATTTATATACATATGTACATAAGTATATAATATCAATTATTTTTATAATATTAAAGCAGTAAAGTACAAGCTTAAACATAAATCGAAATCTAATCAAATATCAATAATATAACAGTTGAAACAAATGTTAATATACCTTAGGCCCCTATTACGGTTTACAACTCAACTCTACTTCAGTTGAAATTTTACAATTTAATATTATCAATTACAACTCAACTTGTCAAAAACTTTTAAGTTGAATTTAAATTGTGTTACAACTCTGTTGTAGATTCACCGTTTACAACCCTGTGTTAGTTCCGTTGCCAAAAGTTTAAACAAATTACAAATCATCAGTAGCAGTTGTTTCAAATTACAACTCATCAGTAGCAGTTGTCTTTTAGACAACTCATCTGAGTTGAGTTGTAAACCGTAATAGGGGCATAAGTGGAATTAAAATTGTGTTACAACTCTGTTGTAGATTCACCGTTTACAACCCTGTGTTAGTTCCGTTAACAAAAGTTTAAACAAATTACAAATCATCAGTAGCAGTTGTTTCAAATTACAACTCATCAGTAGCAGTTGTCTTTTAGACAACTCAGCTGAGTTGAGTTGTAAACCGTAATAGGGGCATTAATTTTTGATCCAATTTTCGGGTCGAGTGATATACAAACCTTGCTAATGAAACACTGAAGAAGAAATCTCGAATTTGGATCCACATATTTTGCGATTAACAATTCAAAATGTCGTAAGTCGAGCACAAATGTGCATAAGGAGGTGGTTAATTGACCGGTTTCAATTTCTGTTTTCAGGTGGAAATGGTTTATATTTTTCCCAATTCGTTTGTACGTTTTGCAATTTAAGTTATACTCCGGATCCTAATAGGTTATTAATTTAACATTGTCCGTGTAATCATGTGTATTGTTACCTTTTACTTTTTCGTTGGGTTTAATTTAATTGCAAAATAAAACATCGATATTTATTTTGCTGTAAGCCACTTTGTATAACTTTTATTGACGACACTGTTTAAAACATACACACTGTTTAACACTCTCTTACTATAGTATATATACATTAATTTTAATTTAGTGTACACATTTTATCCTCTATACACACAAAGCTACACAATGGACATCGAAAAAAAATACATTGAAAAATGTATGCATAACTCACTTTATACACAAATAACTCTTGAGTGTCCACTGCTGTACATTATATCTAAATGTGTACATTGAAGACATTAAAAGCATAGAATTAACTTTATATACGTATGCACATTGGTGGTGAAGATACCATTGATTTTGTTTTGTAACTTCATAAGATTAATGTGTGTGTGCGCAGTAAAAGCAAACAGCGTTGCCGTTTTTTGTTATTTCGTTATGCACATGAAGATAACATTGAATTTGTTTTGTAACTTCATAAGATTAATGTGTGTGTGTGCTGTAAAAGCAAATACTGAAAATATTATAAATACCCAATATCATTTTTATGTCTCTAGTTCAAAAGTTACAAAAATCACTAATATGGCAACTCCCACCCATTTGTTTGCTTGCTGAAGCATATACACAAGATGTACACAAGTACAATCATAGCCAAACATTTTTACCAGATGTACATGCCGAAAGAAAGGCAATGTCTTCAATGTATAGAAGGTGTACATTAAAATTTCTTGTACATTTCTACGATCTCTGCTATACACCACAAAATTATAGGCGTTCAAAATAATACTGCCATAACGCTCGCAAGCTTTAATCCTGTAGTGCAATTCACTTTCAACAATACGACAATCGCTATATTAGTCAACAGATTTTGTTGTTTGCAGTAACAACTGTAGGATTTAATAACTAATTTTTAACGATAGTATGCTTTTTTTTCTTTTTTTTCATAACTTATTTATTGTATCTTCAATATTTTTGAACTAACAATAATTACTCGTATCTTAAGTCTAAAATAAAATATTCTTTTTAAGTCCAGCCAGTGCTAGACAAAAATAATGTTTGTTTCACGGATTTTGCAATCATTTGCGGGTTATCCCTCTAATTTACGGCCAAGAAAAGCAGTATCTCTTCTTTTTAGTCGAATATAACCAGGTTCATTCAGCATGTTACGCGCCAAAGGGTTTGGATGAGATTCAAGCCTCTTTAGATATGTGACTGCATGTTTCGCTATTTCTGCTTTAACTGATGGTATGTTTAGGTCTTTGTGATGTTCGAATTTTTTATATACCAGGGAGCAGATGTAATAATACGTAAAATCTTATTTTGGCGCCTTTGAATTTTTTCTACATTGCTAGCTGAGGCAGTGCCCCATAACTGAATCCCACAACACCAAATTGGTTTGAGGATCGACTTGTACAGTAGAAGTTTACAATATAAGCTCAGGGTGGAGTTTCTGCCAATAAGCCAATTTAGTTGTACTGCTTTTAGTTTCATTTGTGTTAACTTGAAGTCAATGTGGGTTTTCCAAGTAAGGCGACGGTCAAGATGTATACCCAGGTATTTAACGTCTGAAAGCTGTGGTATCATTTGGTTATTTATGCGAATAGGAGTGCATGAGTCCCTACGCAGTGTGAAAGTTATGTGAGTACATTTTTGTTCATTCACTTATATTCTCCATTTTTCTAGCATACATACTCAATTTGGAAAGAGTATGTGGTCTTGTAAAAGTTGTGATGCTTCTTGGGCACTTTCATGAATACTTAAAAAAGTTGTGTCATCTGCAAAAGTTGATGTGTGGACTAGGGTGCTAATTGGCATATCTGATGTGTACAGTAAATATAAAATTGGTCCCAAAATACTACCTTGGGGAACTCCGGCTTCAATGAGCTGTGACGAGCTTAAAAAGTCACCTTCTTTTAGTAAAAACTTGCGATTCGTTAAATAATCTTTTAAGAGCTTATACAAGTTTTCGGGCAAGTTCAGCTTTAGCTTAAATATTAGGCCTTCGTGCCAAACCTTATCGAATGCTTGAGAAACGTCGATAAAGACCGCAGAACAGTATTTTTTTTCTTCAAAGGTTGTTTTAATTACATTTACTAATCTGTGTGTTTGTTGGATCGTACTATGTTGTTTCCTGAAGCCGAATTGATGGTTCGGAATGCTTCCTTTCGCGCTAAGAATTGGATTCAGCTTAGTTATTAATATTCTCTCAAATAACTTTGACACGTTTGATAAAAGGCTTATAGGTCTGTATGATTCTACTTTTGAGTGGTCTTTTCCTGGTTTAGGAATCATAGTTATCAAAGAGACCTTCCACTCTGTGGGAAAGTACTCAAGACGTAAGATGGCATTAAAAACAAACATGATAATTCTGCGGCCTATACGGGGCAACTCAACTAACATCTTGTTACTTGTTTTATCAACGCCAGGGGCTTTTTTGGTGTTTGAATCTGCTATTGCCCTTTCAATATTGCTAAATTCAAATCTTAGGGGTACTACGGCACTAGTCTCTACTGATGGCAACTCAGCTATATCAGTACATACATTTGGGGTGAAAACCTTCTTCAAATGTCCAACAAACAAATTGCCTCTTTCGGTATCATTCCTTGCCCAGTCTCCACAAGAAGTTCGCAAGGGAGGCTTACGTACGACCGGTCTTTTAAGGTTCCTACATGCACGCCATAATGAATAATCTGATTGTACAGTTGCGTCGAGGTCTTCCAAGTAATTTTTCAGAGATGCTACTCTTCGAGATTCTAGCAGCTGTCTTAGCTGTTTCGTGCAATCTTTAAGTCTAGATTTGAGTTGAGGAGATCTGTGTGCTTGCCACTCTCTTCTAATTTTTCTTTTTTCAGCCAAGAGCCGCTCGACATCTACAAAATAAATTTGATTGTATCTAGCTGGTTGTCTGGTTTCTGTTGCATGTTGGGCAGCTGATTTAAGGTTTTGATCAAAATAAATTAGACTCTGGTCCACATCTTCTGGTGTTCTTAGCGGTATGTTTTCCGAACAATGAGTACTGAGATACTTTGTATATTTCAACCAATTAATGCTTGTGCAAGTTGTTGACGACACGATATTTTGCTGATTCCATATATAGACAATAGTGGGTGAATGATCTGAGGATAATTCGAGTGAAGCTTCAACCTTAATCATTTCTCTCGAAATACCTTTAGTCACGCCAAAATCAGGTATTTTTTGTCGATCAGTAGGCCAATAGGTGGGTTGTCCACTTGATATCACATTCAGACGTTTTTTTGAAATAGTGTCAAATAAAACACGACCTTTTGGAGTTATTAGGCGTGATCCCCAAAACGTATGTTTAGCGTTGTAGTCGCCTGATGCTAGGAAACAGGGACCTAGTGATTTGTAAAATTCGATATATTGACTCTCTGATATTTGAAATCTAGGAGGTGAATAAATCGAAGAAATAACAAAGTTTTGATGATATTCTTCAATACAGATGTTTGTTGCTTGAAGGTAGTCCTCACAAAAATCACACAATAAATGATGTTTAATTCGAGCCCTTATTAGTATTGCTGAACCACCACATGCTCTGCCACGGGGGTCTTTAGTGTCATATAATATATAGCCATTGATTTTAAAAAAGCTATTTGTTGTTAAATGAGTCTCTGAAACCATCATGACATCAATTTGTTGGTTCTTCAAGAAGTACTCGAGTTCATTTTTGTGTTGGCGTAAGCCGTTTGCGTTCCAGAAACATATTTTTAAACAGTTCATGGTTTGTTAAGTACCGCCTGCAACATCACAGATTGCATGCGAACCATTTCTTGCATCATGCTGCTCATAGAGCTCATAAAACTGTTTAACGAATGCACTAATGTCTCGATACTTGCTTCGAGACGATTGTAGTTACCAGATGGTGTTTGTTCTTTAGCTTCGGGATGCATATTTGGGGTAGAATTGGTTGTAGGTGTCGCTTTGTGTGCTAAAACATGATTGGATTTTAACATATCCGCGTATGAAACATGTTTGGTTGTGGGTTGAGCTAACTGAGGGTAATGAGCATTTGCTTGGTATTGTGGCTGTCTAGCAGGAGTATTTAATTTCTGAGTTGACTTCCTTACCACAGAAAAAACTGGACATCCTCTGTAGTTAGCAATGTGATTTCCACCGCAATTGCTACTTTTTTTAACCTTCGAGTCGTCCTTTGGTTTGTCGCATTGGGCGGAACAATGAAGCTCTCCACACACAACGCAAACCGGAGGCAACTTGCAGTAAGCCCTTGTATGGAGGTATTCTTGGCAATTTAAACACTGAACGGGTCCTGACCGTTTATGTGGTTCCTCTACACTTATCCTGCGGTGTAACAGATATTTTAGATTATAAATGGGATGCGTTTCGTTCTTCTTCAATTTAATATCCCCAGGTTCCAGTTCAACGCGAAATAGAGGTTGAGGGACACGCTCTCGATTTCTGAGATTGTCAACGCTTTTAACCTTAAATCCTGCTTTTTGGAGTCCAGCTTTTATTTCCACTGGATTAACATATGAGTCTACACCTTTGATGACTACCTGTAGGCCTTTGCTACTCTTCAGTTGATAGGTATAAAAGTTCTTTTTGCAGCATTCAAACTCCTTTACTGCTTTACGATAACTACTTTCGTCTATAAATTGAATTTTAGTTTCATCAATGTTACCACGCTTGATAGGAATTACATAGAATGAATTTTCCCCGATAACTGAGATTAACTTATTTATTAATTCATTTGAATTTTTTCCCTTAAAAAAATTGGTGGTGGTTTAAACGACTTGGGTGCCGTTTTTGTTTCGCTATCTAAAATAGCAAAACGATTATGGGAATTTATTCCGTTAGAGTCCTTGTCTTTTTGTACTTTAGCCATTGGTGCAATCTGCGAAGATTTAGGGCTTCGACCTCTTTTCAATACAGTTATGTATCTGTCCATTCCCACTTGCGTCTTGGGTTTTTCTACACTATCCATATTATCTTTGGCAACACTGTGTTCAGAAGGCGATTTGTTTGTAGTTATTTTATTGTCATCGCTTAGTAAAAGTGAAGAACAAGATTGGGCACGTATAACTGGCGTAGCATTAATACACGAATTATTTTCAGTTATTTTGTTTTTATTTAATTCAGCATTGTCAACATTTTTGTTGCTTAAATTAAACAGGCTCATTAGCCTTTATTGTTTTTATTTTATTTTAAAAGTAGCAATTCAATATGCCGTTGTAAAAAATAAAGAAAAGGAAAAAGAAAAAAAAATATTTTACAAACAACTTTGTAGTTGTATTAAAACAGGTTTGTTTTTTGTTTTTGTTTTAAATTGTTCACACAATGTATGTTTTTGTTTTTTGTTAATGCGAGCTTAAAAAAAAATCGCGTCCGCACTTATCAACGCCAAAAACGATAGTATACAACACTATTTTTCTACCTACACAAATTATTAACATTTGGCATCTTTACCCAAAAAAAAAACGAAAGGCACAAAGAAGATAGTTAAGAAAACAAATTATTATTATTATTAAATTGTGTAATGAAGTTATTATGTAGACTTTTATATCTATATAAAAAGTTGCATTGTGTTGATGTTCTCTGGAATGCGTGAACCGATTTTGTTTCTGAAAAGTTTATATGACAGGTGACGTCAACACCAAGGTTTTTATGTACAAACGGTCACTGTATGTGTATTGGTTCATGAGTTATAGCCGGAATAGTTGGCGTGGTACCGCCCAAACGAAGTAAAAAAATATTTTCGTGTTCCTGGCTAACTGCAATAGATAGCGCCTTGAAACTTTGCAAGAGTAGCCTTTATGCTAAGGCGCATAGTCTGCCAAAATACAGAATGAATTGTGACAGTGGGCGTGGTACCTCCCATACAAAGTGAAAAATGATTATTGTGTATATAGAGTATATAGAGAACTATAATAGGTATGGTCCTCAAAGTAGGTACAAGTAAACCCCATACCCATGCGGATATTCTAGAAAAACATAGGCTGACTTGGGACAGTGAGCGTGGTACCCCCCTTACAAAGTAAACAATTTCCTGTATCTAGAGAACTGCAATAGGTAGCGCCTTGGAATTTTGCATTATTAACCCCCATATTAAGATACATTGTGTAGAGAAAGACAGGCTGAATTTGAATGGAGGGCGTGGTACCTCCTATACAAAGTGAAAAATTATTATCGCGTACCTAGAGAACTACATTAGGTATAGTCTTGCAACTTTGCACAAGTAACCCTCATTCTAATGTGCATAGTCTAGCAAAATACAGACTGGATTGGCACATCCCATTAAAAGTAAAACATTGTTTTTGTTACGTATAGTCTAGCAAAAAACAGGTTGGATGGGAACATTTATGACTTGAGAATAGCGTGCGTTTTCGCGTTAAAATTTGGTCATACTTTTCTTCCAAGTGTTTTTTGTGGATGGGTGTAGCGAAGCGCACCGGGGATAGCTAGTATTTAAATAAATAAATAAAACAACTATTTGCGTGCTGTATAGAAATAATTTATTAAGTTGACAAACATTTCAATAAAATAAAATGTAAATTTAATTTGTGTTAATTTATAGCAAACTAGCCCGCCACTACGTCAGCGACCTTGCAATGTTTTGTTCGATTTTGCTTTGAAAGCAATCCACACCAAAGACCCTTAAGTTTTTAGTGCCGTCTTAAAAATATATATTTATAAAAAATAAAGTATGCATATCCGGTTAGTTCAGTTCAGTTATGGTGTATGTATTTACTACTAGAATAACTTTCTCCACTTTCTCTTGGAAATAAAATATATAATCATCCTCACAAAATTTTGTTAAAATCGATCCAATAGTTTTTAAAAATGTATTTTCTAAATATTCAAAAGCCATTACAATACAAATAAAAATATTCTTGGCGACAAAATAAACAACTCAAAAATGATGACCGCTTATTTAACGACAATAGACTTATCAACAATAACAAGTATTGCTTAACAGTTTTGCTGCGTAGCAAAATTGATAACTTTTTTTGTAACCATCCAATATTCGTTAAAGCAGGTTAGTGAATTGCTCTACTGTTATAGGAGAGCGAAAACGTCAAAAAAGATCTGGCAGGCCTGTTCTATATGTTTAGGAATTTGATTTCAGTCGTAAGTCCCGTTCCACACTTACAATTTTTTTCTGAAACATTTTTTCAATTCCCCTTTGTAGTTGCATTCGTGTCCATACTTTAGAAATTGTCTTTCTGACGACTTTATATTTTTAAACATTCTCACGTCGTAAATAGCAAA
Organism: Phasia obesa; assembly: GCA_949628195.1. Classification (NCBI taxonomy): domain Eukaryota; kingdom Metazoa; phylum Arthropoda; class Insecta; order Diptera; family Tachinidae; genus Phasia; species Phasia obesa. The sequence continues at coordinate 34,710,167 of OX451217.1, forward strand.
CAACAAACAACAGTCGCAGCAGAGTTTCAAGTACATGAAACATCGTACCGCTGCCATTTTTATTTCCTCTCCTAACAACAAATACATGTGTTGCAGAAACAAAAATTGCAAGTGTGGAACAGGACTAAAGCAGATACGGTTGGATAGACGCGACGTTGTCATTATTGTTTAAGGGCGATCAGGCCCGATTCTGTTTAACTCACCTCCAGAGTTTTGCGTCTCACTCTCGCATTGGCTAATGATTAGCATCTAATTTTATCGAGTTACGGTTTGTGGTGGTTTTTTCCATTAACTTAACCATATGAATTTGTCTATAATTGTCAACTGTACATTTTATGTAATTGTACTTCCTGTTTTATGTTGTGAATCTGTTAAAATAACAGAAATGTAAATAATAGTTTAAGGCCCATTATTATAACTTGCCATTAGCTAAAGTTAGGATTTTATCAGGGTGATAAGTAGTTTTTGTTATTATAAGTATACATTAAGCTAGAAGTGACTGATAAACTAAAGGGAAGAACATCTTGCCTTTAACTTTTAACATTAGATATAAGAGTTTGAAGTTGCCATGTTGCGTCATCTATAAAGTTGCCGTATTTTCTAATCTATGAAGAAAAATAAATTCATTTTAATTTAATTTTGCATTTGAAAATAAAAATGGAAAACAGATCTCCTTTGTTATATATAAAATCTTTTCGGTTTTTTGTTGCACTGATAACTAATTTTTGGTTTGTTGAAAGTAAACAAATAAATGGAAGGTATGGCGTTGCCACTGCGTTTTTAAGAACCAATTTATTTTGTCAAACGTAGTCGGTGTTTATTATTGTACTGCCATATTTTCAAAAAGATTAATTTTATTTTACAAGGAAGTTGTAATAACGAAAAATAGTTATTGTTCACTTTATCGCTCACTTAAGTAGAAGCGAAATTTAACTAAAACGTACTTTAAAGGCAAGTTATAATAATGGGCCTAAAAGTGATATTTTAGCAATGTCCGCTGCAACAGCAGTTTTTTATACGTATAGTGAGTTTGTTTGTGTTTTTATCTTAAAAAAGTGTAATTTTAATTGTGCTAAAATTTCAAATCTTTTTTGTTTGTTTTCTGTTTCTATGACATTCTCATTAGACAAACAAAACTGCCTGTTGTTGTATTGTTGTATTTTAGCTCTAGCGATGCCATCGTGTAATGCTTGAAACATAAAGACCACAGCAGCTACACCGCAACACGTCTACAAATGCCGTTGGCTACAATCGTCGCCATGTAAACAGCTACTAAATTATCTTGAAGACGACAGCTACATACATCAAAACTATGAAAATGTTGCAGAAATACATACAGTGGATCAATAAAGTTTAGGCACACCATGATTTTCAAGAGTGTTCTGTCAATAACTTTGCATCTGGTTCACTTAATAAAATAATTTTGATATCGTTATAAAGATTGATAGTTATATTGACCATTTATAACAAAAAATAATTTATATCTTATTATTTATAATATACAACGCTTTAAAACTAAAAAACAAGCTATGTCTATGTAAAAAAAGTTTAGGCACAAAATGCATTTAAACTGTTGTATAACGGTAAATTTCCACTTTTTTATTTCAATTCATGTTTATGCACATGTTAAATCCTCAGTAGGCGAGAGTTTTAAATGTAAAAAAATATTCTTGGTATTTAATTCGCGACGAAAACAGGAAAATGAGCAATCATTCAGAAATTTCCGTAGATGTCCGTAAAATTATTATAAATCTTCATTCACATGGAAATCCTATCGCGAAATTGGTGTTATTGTACAGAGGCCCTATACCAGTGTAAGAAACATCATAAAACATTATGAAAAAACCAACAAATTAGAGCGTGAGAGGAAAAGTGGACGTCCAAAAAAATTTACATCTCGTCAGGAGCGTAACATTGTTGCTGCAGTAGCTCAAAATCCTAAGATTTCAGCTGTAGAATTGTGTCAGCAAATGAAGTAAAGTTTTGGTGAAGACCTTAATCCACAAACAATAAGAAATACGTTGCACAGAGCTGGATATCATGGAAGAGTTCCCTGTCGCAAACCTTGTCTTTCAGATATAAACAAGAAAAAGCGGTTAGAGTTTCCAAAACTCCACATTAATCAGCCTGAAGCCTTCTGGAACAGTGTGATATTTAGCGATGAATCGAAGTTTAACATTTTTGGTTCAGATGGTCCACAAAAAATTTGGCGAAAAGCAAACAAAGAGCTTCAAGAAAATAATATTATTAAGACAGTGAAGCACGGTGGTGGTAATGTTATGGTTTGGGGATGTATGGTGGCATCTGGAGTGGGAAATCTTGTCTTTATAGACGACAAAATGGACAAGCACTCTTATTTAAATATTTTAAAAGAAAACTTATCTCCAAATGTTGCGAAGCTGGGCTTAAATGGGAAATTCTTGTTCCAACAAGATAATGACCCAAAACATTATTCATATCTTGTGCAGGAATGGCTTATATAACACTGCAAACAGTTAAAACCCCCTCCGCAATCGCCAGACACGAATCCTAAAGAGCAAATTTGGCACTTACTGGAGAAAAAAATACGGAAACATCACATTACATCCAACGAATCACTTAAAGCGCCACTTTGCTTAGAATGGGAAAAAAATACTCCTGATGAAACATCTAACTTGGTAAGAAGTATGAGTAGACGTTTAGAAGCAATTATCCAAGCTAAAGGAGGTTCGACCAAATACTAGACATGCAAAAACCACGAATATACCGAACATTTTCAGATGTGTGCCTAAACTTTTTTTACATAGACTTACCTTATTTTTTAGTTTAAAAGCCATTGTATATTAGAAATAATAAGATATAAATTATATTTCGTGTTAAATGGTCAATAAACCTATCAATCTTGAAAACAGCATGAAAATTATTTTATAAAGTTATGCAGATGAAAAGTTAGTGGCGAAACACTTTTGAAAATCATGTTGTGCCTAAACTTTATTGATCCACTGTATGTATTTTTCCTTTAAAAAATTATTTTATCATATCGAAACAAATAAATATATTTTCTCAAAACCTTTGATTGTAAATGAATTTGTATTTTTAATTTTGAGACATTTCCTTCTGTTGGAAAAAATAAAATTGTCGCAAACAAAAATAGAAATTAGCCTAAGTTGGATACAGCCCAACGATGGTCGTGTAGCCATGTAGCTATGATGTCGTCAAAATAATCATCTTCAAATAAACGTGTGTATTTTAATTTGACAGGTTGTAGTCAGTATCCTATGTGTTTAATGATCATAATTAAAAATTGTGTTTTTTGCAAGGCGAATTCACACCAGGTGTGAACTTTGACATTATATTAGCAGATATGAAACAATGTATTTTTGACAACACATTAGCAAAAAAAACGAGAGCAAAAAACAATCAGCTGGGCTATCAATTCCACCTGGTATGAATTCGCCTTGGTTTTTGTTGTTGGGTTTCGTTTTCGTTTAACCTCTTCAGGGACAATTTTTTTAAGTGAAAAAAAAGCATTATTTTATTTTTCATTTTATTACTAGTTGTTTACCTTATTTTTATAACAATTCAGTAATGTAAGATAGTAAATTTTACAAAAAAAGATCATGTCGACATATGTGGCCATTTAGCGTAGACCCCATCTATGAATGGAAAAATTTCATGCTCTCAGGGCATAAGGGTGCTTTACACTTTTCACACATATAGTGAGTTCGTCTCGTACAATTTGTATCATGACATCGTGGGGGTATTTTATGCTCAACTTTTAAAGGATAGTGTCCTATAGAATCTAGTCTAATTTCTGGAATAACTTTAATCTTGGTTTCGACTTTCTAGATAGTTCAGAAATTGTACAGGGCATACCTCGTTTTTGTTTACGTTTACCTATCTGTATTAGTGAGCTGGCCAATGATGCTTTAAACTCAAGAAGAGACATTTTTTTTTTATCATAATTAAATCAAAAATTCGAAATTGATATATTGCGATAAAACTTTTTGCTAATTCCTCTTAAAATAATTTAATTTAAAAAAAGTTAAATGTACACATGTCAATGTCCCTGAAGTGGTCAATATTTTTTTAACACCAAGCGTATTTCTCACAAACACATTTTGTTTGTGTGTGAAAACAGCAGAAGAAAATCGTGAAATAAAAAAAAACAATTGTTTTAGTTTTGTGTTTATATATTTTATTATTTAAGAGAGAATTTAGAATTAAAATTCATAACCAAAGGGTTCAACCTAAACAAAATGCCTGTGGTTGTTGTAGTAATGAGTCTACCTAGTTAATATGCCTTTCTGGTAATCTTTATTTGGGGCGAAAATTTATTGTGTCTTATGCATCAAAAGGGCCAAATTGCTGGCATCCTTTGTTTCTGCATGTATCATATCGAACTTCATCCATAGTGGACCAACTTTCCTCTCCGAAAGAAAAAAAACATTCTTTTAATTTTTAAAATTTTGTTTTATTGTATACGTTTATTTCATCACAAAACTTTTTTACCGAAAACATGAACCAAATACAACACACATATCTAATATTGGTTAAAATATTAGATATGTGTGTTGTATTATCGATAAACAGGAAACGTCGTCACAACATTGTTAGGGAATAACAAATTAACATTAGCTCTGTTCAGTAACTGCAAATTAGTACTAATTGTTACCAGTGTTGGGATTTGTGGTACAATTGTACCAATTTTGGTACAATCGACACGCTAGTGGTACAATGGTACACTTCATACTTTTTTGGTATAATTTCATATAAAAATTAATCATAAATTAATTTCTTTACCACAATATCTCTATATTAAAATAATAATATTACTTAAATGATAAAAAAAAACAATTAATATTTAGTTTGATTGCCATTTGATTTTATCGCAGATTGTAGTCTTTTTGGCATCGACTCCACAAGTTTTCTAGTATCTTTGGAGAAAATTTTTAGCTATTTCTCCATTATCGCTGATTTGAGAGAGTCCTTACTTTTGATATTGCTTTTTTCTTATTTGCCGATCCAGATGTTCCGACAAATGATCAATGGAGTTGAGATCGGGATGATTCAACTGTTTTGGAGAGTGGTAAAACAACCATTCTTCACTATGTTAGCAGTGTGCTTGGGATCGTTGTCTTGCTGAAAGGCCCAAGTTCGATCAAAACTCAATTCTTCGACGCTCTCTAGCAAGTTGCCTTTTAAAATGTTGAGTTAATATGTTTTATTCATAGTGTTTTCTATGAATACCAATTTGCCTACACCATTGGCTGCCAGACATCCCCACACCATTACCGATCCACTACCGTGTTTCACTGTAGACGTTACATTTTGCTGGGCAAATTAAGAAATACCGGTGCATTGTGTTATATTTCCAGATATTTTTACAGCTCTTTCTGTTGAGTTTTTTCTCAAATCTCGCACAATGGACCGTATTTGAGTAGCGTTTAGTTTGGCTGATCATCCAGATTTTGGGCGATTTTATAAATTTGAAAACTTGTATTTGTATTTATCAATTATATCTTTATTGTGTTGTGACTTCTTTTAATTAATAAACCGATTTGTGGCAAATACTTTCTTTTTTCGTATAATTTTAGCACAATTTAAGATTTGTTTGCCAATTTTTAAAAATGTACAAAAATAATTATTTTTTTAATTTCTTGTGACAACGTCAAATCAATTAATAATTTTTATAACTAGTTAGTATAACTATAAATATCGTAGTATAACAAATCACAAAAATAACGGTTTTTTTATTCTAAAATCGCTTATTAATCGTTATCCATAAGAGTTGTACAATTTTTGTTTTTGTTCTTAATTTTTTGTTGTTGTTAGAGTTTTGATTTTCTTTAAAAAAAAAATATGAAAGGATACATACTATCACTGTTGCCAATTTGGAGATTTCGCAGCTAAATCTAGCGTTTTTGCAATGCCAATCGAGGGAAAAATGGTCTCTTAGCGGTTAGCGGGAAATCTAGCGATTTTTAAATTGATTTTAAGAGATGCAATTTTTGTCAAATATCCAATGCATTTAAACAAAGTAAACAGAGTGACAGTTAATAATTATTTTGGTGACTTTGTGGTTCTTACATATTTCATGCGAGACCACGACTTCTCAGCAATAGCACGTTTAGTGCCATTTTTTAAAGTTAAAATAAGATATAAGTGCTAAATAACTAGCTCTGGGTTAAAATTTTATTCACAATAAATCGATTGCTACGGTGACTATGTGGTAGTTGACATGGTATTTTTTAAAACATTTACAAATTGTATTGAATATTTTTTCAAAAATATATGGGACGAATTACTCCACCAGGATGAGATGTAAAGAAAACAAGAACTTTATCTGGATGTGCTCCGGTAGGCAAGTAAGTATTCTTATCTTTTAGTTTGCCGGTTGCATTTGTGTCACTTCGGCAAAAGGTTACACTTTTAAATTTAATTGCAACCGTATTGTAACAAAAAAGCCTGAGGGCAATAGGTTCTCACAAACTTTTTGAGGATTTTTGACATTCCAAGTTCTGTTTGCTTACATAACCATTTAGAATGGGCTTTATCAATAAACGTTGAAAATAGAATTGTATTAAAAATGAACTGAGCTGGCTGTTGTCGATTGGATTTATTTATTGAAACTAAATTTTCTAAAAATTTTACAAGTCGTTGTTTGAGAAAGGTTTAATTGTCAGAAGCGAATAAATCGTTTCTATATCTGATAAAAATTACTTTATAGTTTGCCTAGAATGCAAGAATCTGTCGATTAACTAAATAATTTCGTTTAATTTTTATTAAATTTCCCTTAGTCATTATACAATCGAATAATATCCATAATTAAATGGCATAACCTACTGAACTGAAATCGCTTTAGAATTTAAATAAATTTAAATATACTGGAATTGAAAAGTAATTTTTATATTTTTAGCTATTTTTTTAAGTTCAATTACCGCTAAACAAAATATTTAGCCGTTTATAGCGTTTTTTAGTACAAATTTGGTGGGAAATCGTAAGAAAAAGTTGGCAACAGTGCATACTATATAAAAAATATTCATTGAAATTATAAAGAAATTAATAAATGACAGTTTTTAACATGAACGCCAAATGTGTACAGTTTCTTTTGACGCTCACAGTATGGAAGCGTTTTCTTTATAAAATTTAGTGAAACAAAGAGATCTCTCTCGCTTACGCGGATGCAGGTATGTATCTAAGCGAAAAACTTTTTATAAAGAATTTGGTGAACCAAAGAGACTATCAAGTGGGACATCGGAAACAAAAATCATGCCTTCCTGAAGCAGGTTGGAAGGTAGAGTCTATTTCTCTCTCCCTCTTAAACCAGCTTTCAAGTAAACGTAATTTTTTGCTGGGTAGCTCCTAATATTGTAAGCCTTTTGCTTATGAAGTAGATAAGTATTTTGGCAATTGTTAGTAAGTTAGCAAGATAAACATAGAAATTCAAGGAATCCAGGTCAATTATCGTTACTTTAAAATGCCCTAGTATAAACATTTTGATTTGTCCTATATTTATTTCGAGCTGTTTACTTTTTTTACTTAATGCCAAATTTTGGTACAATTGATGCTGATTTGGTTCCACTTTATCATTGGGGCGGTACAATTTAACCATTGTCAGATCCCAACACTGATTGTTACTGGAAAAGCGTTCATTAACTCTAAAAACTAGGAACGAGAGAGCAAAACAAGAGAATGAAATAAGAATGTTTATTAGCACTGAATAACCAAAAATATTGACATCTAAAGCTTAAATGCTTTAAAAAACTACCCAATATTTTAAAACAATAATTTAAAATAACAATAAAAACGCCAGATTACTTTATGTTTGTAATTGTACTGTTTTCAAAGGTACTATTTTAGGAAAGTTACTGAACAGACCTATTGATGTTGTGTTAAATGTGATGTTGCCTCAGAATCGACGACGATGTTGCCGACGCGAAATAGAATAAAAGGGTGAATAGGCTGACTTTCAAAACGTATCAATACAAAGTTTGTATACAGTTGTGCTAATAAGTCATGTCCACATGCAAAGTTCCGAAACAATGCATCAACTTTAAAACTGATGCCGTGATTGCTTGTTTACTGCGTTACAAATACTTGTCGACGTTGTGAAAGGGTATACATAGTCAAAGTTTTGTTTGCATTTTGCATTTGCAAATTCATTTTAAATATGAGCGATAAATAAGCAATTATCACTTTGTACATCAGTCAAAAATTTGAATGAAAGGCTTATTGCTATGTACTTTCTAAGCACGCAAGAATCCATTTATGCAATCGAATAAGTTGCTTAGGAACACTTTCTTAGATCTCAAAAACAACATCACCTATCTGGCAACCAAGGGTACAAAAGAAAAAATATTTTTCTAACGGTTTTCCAGTTTTGGTCATTAATATAATCGAACTCTATATCCTGTAAATTTTACAAAAAAGTTAATGTCGAAATGTGTAGCCATTTAGCGTACAGTTCATCTATGAATGAAAAGATTTCGAGCACTCAGGGCATACGGGTTCTTTACACTTTTCACACATATGTATGTATAGCGAGTTCGTATAGTACAATTTTTATCATGAAATCGTGTAAGTTTTCTATAGGATAGTGTCCTATAGAATCTAGTCTAATTTTTGGTATAACTTTAATCTTGTTTTCGACTTTTTTGATGGTTCAGAAATTGTACAGGGTATACCTCGTTTTTTGTTACGATTACCTATCTGTATTAGTGAGTTGGCCAATGAGGCTTTAAACTCAAGAAGAGACATTTCTTTCCTTTATCATAGTTAAAAAGAAAAATTGGAATGCAATCATATGATAAAACTTTTTGCTAATTCGTCTTAAAATAAAATTATACACATATGTATGTATGTGCCAATATTCCTGAAGAGGTTAATATTTTGTTCATGACACAAAGGGTATTTTTACACAAATAAAATGCTTGTGGTTGTAGTTCTTGTATTAATGAGTCTACCTTGTTAATATGCCTTGGTATGTACAGTGTATCACAAAAATAAGTATGCAGCTATTTAAACCAAACACTTCGTTGAACTAAAAGTCTATAAGTTAACTTAAACTAAGAATTTTTATTTAGTTTTGACTAGATTAGCGTCAGTTTTTAATGCATATAAAAAATGCACATTAAAAAACTCCGTATTTGTTATTTACGTCACAAAAGTTAGTATGCAGAATGTATTATATTTTAACTTATGATAGAAACGCATGCACTCTGTACATTATATTTTGAAAAGGCACATGGGGGGTCAATATGAAGAATTTTTTTTTTTAAGGATTTCTTTTTGCTTTAGTCTGACCATTCTAACTCAATATAGATTGCAGAAAGATCCTAAATTTAACAAAAATATTTCAATAAAATTTAAAAAAAAAATATTTACAAAACGTTTTAAAAAAGATATTTTACAGAAAATATTCGAAAAAAATCAGCAGTAAACGAGTAGTGAAGTAAATACAAGAGATCTGCATTATTTCATTTGTTTTTTAATCATATTAAATCATTACACTAAAGTGAGTCAGACCGTCAGTTTGTCAAACAGTCAGACCGTCAAACAATCAGTCAGACCGTCAGACAGTGACTCAGACAGTCACTTAGTCTATCTATCTATAGAAAGCAGCAGACCTATCTATAAAAAACAACGTTATGTTGACCATGGTGACGATGATGCGAGTTCAATAATTTTTCTTCAACCAAACCGTGCATAATGGTGACGAAGGTTTTTGAGGTGACGACGGTTTTCGAGGTGACGACGGTTTTCGAGGTGACGACGGTTTTCGAGGTGACGACGGTTTTTGAGTTCAATATTTTTTCTTCAACCAAAAAGTGCTCATGGCCCGTTAAGGCTGCCACGAAATTAGGTAATTTCGAGCTGAAATTACGAACGAAATCTAAAGTGTTCATACTGGGCTTTTTGACATTGACGTATAGTTATATTTGGTTAATTTAATTCTTTTGCAAAAAGCTTTCGTACAACACTTTCGTATTGATTTAAAATATACACGAATGTTAAAAACCAAACTACAACAAAATTAATGTACAATTATGTATGTATATATTTAGTATGTATATATTTCCATTATTTCATTTGGCTTTTAATTTTTTTTTTTTTTCAAACAAAACGGACTTTCAAGGTTGTACTTTCAAGGAGTAACAAACTCCGTGTAAAAACAGAATGAGGTGTATATTCTTTTATTTTTAGAGAAAATTATTTTAAAAAATATGTAGGTATGTATTAAAGTAAATTTAGCCCTAGTTATTAGCCTCTTTAAGATCTTTTCTGAAGACGATTAGCTAAATGAATTTTTAAAATGTGGTCACATTGCATGAAAGACTAACTTAAAAATATATTTCCATAGGAAATACATATTTGACTTTTCAATTCTTTGAGCTTTATCAACCGATTATTTTATTTCAAAATGTATGTCTTTATCTAAAATCCAAACTTTATATTTTATTTCTTCTTTCATTAGATTGTACATTATTAATTTTTAGGTAGTGTGTGCATTTTTATGAGCAACTACTTATATGCCAAGTGCGTTGGTTGATGATTCCAACCAAGCGCAGTGTAAAATGTGCTTGGACACCGCTGATTTAAATACATACATATTTATATATTTGCTTTCTTTGGTCAACTTACTCCATATCTTGCCAACAATCATATTCACTCTTAAATTCGGATTCTGAACTCATCATGTTGCAATTAACGATGATTAAAATCTTAACAAATGAAATTAAAATCCCGATCACTTTGTGGATCACTTAACCAAAAGCACACAAACTTTGACACAAAGGCAGAAGCTAGTACAAATTAACACCAGACAACTTTTTGAAAAAGAACGCACACTTGTTCTTTGCCAAAGTTATTGTGATTGACATCTTAACAATCAGCTGACTCTGCCTGCGCAAATACATTCACAATTGACCTTTTAAGCAAAAAATCCCCATCAATTAGCATTTTGGCATTTAGTGTGAAGAAGAGATAATATACAGGAAAAATAAAAAAATATATTGAAGAGCCATTTTGGAAAATACAATTCCGCCATATTTTACCGGCTTTTTTCAAAATATTTACGTTTTAAAAAAATGTAAACAAATCAAAAAATAGTTTAAATATTACAATTGTTGCAAAAATCAAAGTAAACAAGTGAAAGGTTGCTTGAGTTGCAGTCTTAATAAATATAGGGACAGACGTTTGATCAGCGCGTCTGTAATAGAAAAAGTACAAAATAAAAAGAAATCAAATTGTAAATAAAGATTAATAATATTCTTTAAAGTGAGTCGAAATAATTTTTATCAATCACATATTTCGTAGACGCTATGATGAATAGCCACAATTTTGCGTTGGGCTCTAGTAGCTCCGCACCCATTGTGAATAATTTGTCTTTGGCATCGGCCGCAGTGCCTGTCTCACATAGTGCTACAACTTCACCTTTGTATTTCACACATATTCTACCGACCAGCACCACAATTATCGAACAGCCTTACTCCACGGAGCTTGAGGAACAAATTGGAAGCTCTACGGTAGGTGAAAGTTTTCTGATAGAAGAAATTATAGATGAACGTGATGAGGATGGTAATATAGTTATAGACCCCGGTGAATTTTTTATATCCGGTGATAGCATACAATATTATGCAGTTCCTGAATCAATGCCACCACAAATAATAATGCAGCCATCCAGCTCATCATCAACGGACTCACTAGCAGCATATACTCCCGAGTGTACAGTTCAAGGTGCTGGGGAAATTTTACCAGATTCTTCAGACGCCAATGAAGTCTTTGATGAATACGTTACAGCTCAATTGAATTTGGAAACACACCAGTTTGATATATCGTCCAACCATCTAATGTCGACAAGTCAAATTAAAATGGAGCATTTTGACAATAGTATCCCGCTAGTTATTAAACAGGAAAAGTCTGAATTTAACGACTTTACATGTAAAAACAAAAAAGAAAGAAAGGAAAAATTGCGAATAAACGAAAATTTAAAAAAATCACAGACGGCAAAACGCTGGAAACAAACAAAAGTGCCCATACGCATTACACAAGACGAGTTTAATGTAACGTTATGGTCAGCCCTAAATTCGGAAGATGAGGAAGACCAAGTTGATAATATTGGAAGTGAGCTTGACCATGTATCAATGAAGAATGAACCTACCGATATGTTACTTAACTCAAGTATATTAGAAGATGAACAACGTGTAAATCATTATTTAATGACCGAATCTAGTAGCAAAGTACATGTTCATGGAGGTCTCTCACCAGCGGAATATGTTATAGTTCCCGATCCATTTACTGGCGATATTGTCGAAGAAGAAGTAGAAACTGCTAATGATAATATAGTTCAAGAAATAAAAAATGAGGAAACGATACTTAAAAAATCAAATGACCTAAGTCCAAATAAAAATCAAAGTTTTCTAGCAGATGACTATATAAAATCAGATTCCGATTTAAAAAATAGTTTAATACAAAATTCATCTGGCTACAATAACATTTGCGGTAATTTAAATTGTCCACAGCAATCTCCAACAGTAGACTCCACAGTCAAACTGAAAAGTATACCTTTAAAAAAAACAATGAATCCGTCTATTAAAAAACCCCTTGACTCAACTTCTCAAAGTGCAATTCATACAACTACGACAACAACTGCTACTACTCCTCCATATATCACGTCTGCATCATCAGGGAATATAACGGGTTTTCGCTGTACATTTCGAAATTGTAATAAAGAGTTTCGCAATCATTCAGCCATGCGTAAACATTCTGCCACACATGGACCCCGAGGTCATGTTTGTGCCGAATGTGGCAAATCATTCGTAGAAAGTTCTAAATTAAAACGACATCAATTAGTCCATACCGGAGAAAAGCCTTTTGAGTGTACTTTTGAAGGTTGTGGAAAAAGATTCTCGCTCGACTTCAATTTACGTACTCATGTTCGAATACACACGGGGGATCGACCTTATCATTGCCCTGTTGAGGGCTGTCATAAATGTTTTGCTCAATCTACTAATCTCAAGAGCCACATGTTGACCCATTCAAAACCAAAACGTAAATGGCCCAGACCAGTAAACAATAAACCGTTGTTAGCCCGTTACGGTCGCCTTGAATTGGGAGAAAATCCAAATTTAGTATATTTGGAAACTAATGAACAAACCGGCCACATTTTTGATAACTCATAAACCGGTCATTTCCTTCAAAAATCTTTTTACTGTATAGCATTGTAAAAATATCAAGATAAAAGCACTCACTTTTCCAAATATATTTTAACATAAACCTGTACAAACAAACAAAATAATATTGTATAATTTTGATTATAATTTAGCAAAATTAGAATTTTGTATACTTTTGAAATGTTTTATTAATCAAATTAATAATTAAAAAAAATATTTTATTACGAAATACATAATATATAAACAAATCATTCATAAATATATAGTTTTAAACTAATTTTATTAATATTTCTTTCATTTTGTTCATAATAATTATAGCTCCTATGTTTGTATTTTAATTTAATTAATATGGATTGATAAAATTAATAATAATGAATTAAAGCTATGTATATGTATATATTTATTAAAAGAAATAAAAATAAATATGTATTTTAAAACGATTTTATAATTTTTTATGCATTTGATTATTTTTGAGAAATAAGGAGGGCGACAACCAATGGTTCCTTCAAAAATTGAGTTTTAAGCAGTTTTTCCATTGTAAACTGAATTTGTTGATGGACTCGTCCTTATAGGAGTGGGTATCTTTAGTTTTTAAATAATGTTGATAACATTTTTATTTTAAAGTTATTAAACATAATTTAATATGCAAAACATATTAGTGCGATTTTTTAATTAAAAAAGTTTTAATAAAAATAATCTAAAACAGAAAGAAAAAAATTAAGATGCATTATATTTTGCTGGAATCTATTTTTTATTATTTTTTTTATAATAATTAATGAAATAGTTCAAGTAAAATTATATAGTAAATAAAAACGTCTATGATGCATTTTATAAAAATTATAATTTTATCGAAGAGATAAGTAGTTTTTCGTTATTATACCTACACGTAAGCTGAAAATAACGTTTAACTATCACATTCTTTAAAGGCAAGTTAGAGTAACGAACCTTATCCTCATTCTTATAATGAAAAACTACTTATCTCTCCGAGAAAATCCTAACTTTAGCTATTTACAAGTTATAACAATGGGCTTAAGGATATTAATTTTAAATATTAAAAAGTGCCATATAAGAAGTGTCGTCCTCGAATACGTCATTTTTGAAATAGATTAAATATAAATTTTGTATTTTTTGTAATATATTACATTTCGACTACGATTTCGACAACCGTAGTAAGGGTGAATAAAAATAGTAGATTAGCTTTTGAAAAAGTTGTTCGTTGCAATTATTAAAATGTATTAATTTACAACTGAATTTTTGAAGTTAGGCTTAAGTTGATAGATGTGAAGAATGCTGAAGACGGTGTCTAAAAAATAAAATTTTCTCATTTTACTGTAAGATTAATTATCTAATTTGTAATTAATATTCTTTCAACTTAGTGGGAATATATCGAACTTAAGCGTAACGTCAAAAATGAATTTGTATGTTAATCAATATAGTTCGACTAATTAAAATTTAAATATGTATTGAATATAAATTTTTTTGTATTACTCTTTTTTGAACAAAAGAAAACTATGTATTTATGTACACATACATACATATATATATTATATTTTTCCATGGTACACACCAAGGTATATTTATTTTACTAGGTAGTGTCGTCCCTACAACAAAAACAACATGGCATTTTGTTGTTGCTTTGTAGTTCGAAATGTCAAAAAACATATAGGAAAATTGAGAAAGCGTGTATGTGTTTTATTGCTTTCTCACTTCTACACTATAAAATTTCTGAACACATACAACTTTTGACATATCGAACTACTAAATCAGCTGGGCGGACGACACTACCTAGTAAGATAAATATACCTTGGTACACACTTTCTGTTTTGGCAGTTTTAAACGCACGGTTAAAACCAAAGAGAACCCGTTAAAACTCATGGCATATCCACATACTACGCGTATTTTATTTCATTTCAAGAGCTTACTTACACCATGAAATTTAGCATAAAACTTGTTGCATGCAATTTTTGTCATAACAGGTAAACTCGAGAGCTCAGCTGACTATTTTTTGTTTCAATCTTCCAGTGTCAAAATCAATTCAAATTAAGGCGAACATTTTTTAATTTTTTTATATATGTGACCCGGTCTATGAAAAGGTGGCTTATGACTCAAAAACAAAATTTCGAAAAATTAGCTGTTAAAGATAAACAATGCAACAACAACAAAAAGTGGAAACATTTCTTTGAGTCATAAGTCATAGGCCGGGTCACCAGATTTGTACTTTTTTCGCAGCGAGTCTACCTTGTTTATTGTGCCATAATTGAACCAGGACCTATTTATCACTACAGAAGAAAATATTTAATTTTTTTTTGTATGGATATTAAGCATTAAATTTAAATTTATTTATATGAAGTTGATAGTTAAACTACCATTTAAAAGGAATAATTGTAAAATTATTTTTTTGCTTTACTTTTTTGTGCATGGCAGCTGTCAAATCAAAAATTCGGTTTTTTAAATTAAAAAAAGGAAATAAAATTGTATTTATTTAAAAAAATGTTTCAATATAAAAAAAATTACAAAATACTACTAGAAATGGTAAGGAAGAAGTGTTTTCAGTTGTTGGAATAGATATTTTAAATAGTGCTTTTGGCGTCTGTCGTACATATAACCAACAACAAAATACATGCTGGTGTTTTTTGGTGTGGCGATGTCACCTTATATAAATTCGCCTTGGTAAAATCTACATAAAAAATTTTAAATTTTCGACTTTATATTTTTCCTCCGTAGTGAGCAAGGCGAATTCATACCAGGTGGAGTCGATAGCCCAGCTGATGGTTTTTTGCTCTCGTTTTTTTGCTAATGTCTTGTCAAAAAATACATTGTTTCATATCTGCTAATCTAATGTCAAAGTTGTTGTTTTGTTGTAGCTGTTGACCTACTGCTCACACCTGGTATGAATTCGCCTTGGTAGTGAGGCTACCTGATAAATGAACTTTGCTTGGTTCCAAGGTGAATTGACATCAGGTGAGAGCACTACGGCGATAACTACAATAAAACAACAACTTTGGCAATCTACTATCGTATATAAAAAGAGGAGCAAAAAAATATTGCTTGGCTATCGCCTCCACCTAGTAAGAATTCGCATTGCTTGTTTTTAAAGCTGTGTTCAGACTAGTCAAATATTTGACGCAATAAACGGAACCACTGTTCCGTGTTTATTCAATCTTACATGACACAGATATTAATAAATTATGATTTATAAGTATTAAAAAGTAATAAATTTAAATATTATATTTTATTCAAAATTAAATTATATTTGTAACGAATAAAACAGGAATGAAAAAATTTTTGTATTTAAAAAAATATATATATAGACAAAATATTGCAAAGACTACTAAAAATATAATTACAATAATTGTTTAAACATAAGCAATTGAAAAAACACAAAGTCAATTGCGAATGTTTTTATATTAGGTTTGCATCGTAGTTTTTCCAGTATTGACTTTTATAAAGGTTTTGTTAACATATCTGCGATCATTTATTCAGACGAACAGTATTTGCATTCTGAATTTTAGTTTCATCAATTCTGCACTCGGTCCAATTAGCATCTGCATAGCCAACAAGAATAATTGGTTTGGATGTGATATCATTACGATTCAAAAACAAATTTCTTGTTCCTTTTAAGTACCTTGCAACACGTCTTAATTCATTCCATTCTTCTTGATTTGGATTACTCGTTTTTCTAGCTAGAATAGATCGTCAACATATATTAATATAAAAATAACTTCCCATTGAGGACTTTATTGTATAAACATGGATCTGATTTACTTTGAACAAATTTATCTCTAACGAGCACATCATTTAAAGCTTTGTTCCAAACGGTTGCATACTATGCCTTCATCACCATCAACAAAACCAGGCGGATGTTTCATGTATATAACTACTTTAATGTGACAATTTAAAAAAGCACACTTTATATCCATATGCTCTACATGTAATTTTCTAACACGAGAAATGGATAACAGTACACGAAATATAGCTTGACGTACAACAGGTGCGTTATCGTATTCACAACCACCTTTTTGATTTAAACCTTGAGCAACTAAGCGAGCTTTATAACGTTAAATTTTGCCATCAGCGTCTCTTTTTGCCTTGAATGTCTATTTACAACCGACTCCATTGCATCTGGTGACGCTTGAACCAAATCCCAAGTATGATTTTTCCTTAATGACTCAATTTTCTCCTTCATTGCAGATTCCCATTCATATTTTTCTTTTGTATGCATGGCTTGTTTGTAAGTTTTGGGTTCGATTACTTATTATTTTTGAAAAACAAATTTAAAATTTCTATTAATAGTTCTTTGTTAGTACTTGTATCAACAAAACGTAACCCTTTGCTGTTTTCATTACAACCCACATACATACATACTTATGTAGGGAGTTCTGACTTGTTATTAAATTTTTTCTACTAACATCAGGTAGCAGAAAATAAGCTTTGGAGCCAAATATATGAATATTATCAATATTAGGCTTTTGTTCTTCCCATCTTTCATATGGAGTACAAGCTATGGGATTAGTGAGATTCGATTATCAGCTTTTCCCCAATAAGATTTTTGTAAATTGGCTTCTTCCAAAAGACATCGAGCCATTTCAACTAGGTAGCGATTCTTTCTTTCAGCTGTTGTTGAGGACAATAAAGAAATTCAAAAATCTTTTTCGATTTATATTCAGTTCCATTATCAGATCCTATGCATTTGGGAAACTTTCCAAATTTATTTTTTACCATTTCTACATACATTTTCGTTTTATCGAAAACTTCTGATTTTTCATTTAGAAAATATGTAACATTAATCAGTAATCAATAAATGTCAAAAAATACCTTTTTTCCTGGGATCCTGCATAGGGCCACACAGACCTCCGATTGAAATAGATCAAGAACTGTTTTGGACTTACATGCATTTTTTTTTTTTTTTTTGTAAACAGATTCTTTGTTAAGCCTGGTACTCTGTTCGGGTTTTCATGCGGAATGTTGTCAAAGTACATACATAAAAAATTTGTATGAAAAAGTCATGAAAAAATGTTGCAGAAGTAGTACTCTGTTTTTGCTGTGGAAAAACATTGAAATGTTTCTGGCAACATTTTATCAAAGCTGTGAAATAAAGCAAAGGGGCATTATTTCATGTGGAATTTTTCAAATAACAACTGATCGCTTGGCTTTTGTTAACATATCTAAAACAATGTGGTATACTTATAAACAATAAAATCGTAAAATTTTTTCAAATCGCGAGATAGACACCACATTTTAAATGTCAAATTTTCCCTGTGAAATAATAAATGTTGTGCAACATTTTTCACAAATTCGAACAGAGTACTAGGCTTTAGTTTACATTTAGCACAAACCTCACTCCAATTTTCGTTAGGATTTTCAGGGATTTCTTTTTTATTACATCCCATGCCTTTCCCTTTTTTTTATTAATAATTTCATGCGATACTTCCATATTTCATATTTTCGTGATTGAGTTTTGTTATTAACAATTTGGTGTCAGCCATTCCGCACAAAATATAATCTCAAAGATTTACAAAATAAGTAGTCACAATTTACTAAACAGTCGGAATTCAGACCAAAGGAATAAAAGCAATACTTTTAATCTTTATTACACACGCGAATCTCACAAATTTGAATTATAGAAGGCCCACAACCTATTAAAAATGCTGTTAATTTAAATATTTTATTTTATTCAAAATTAAATTATATTTGTAAATGTTGAGCAACATTTATTATTTCACAGGGAAAATTTGACATTTAAAATGTGGTGTCTATCTCGCGATTTGAAAAAATTTTACGATTTTATTGTTTTTAAGTATACCACATTGTTTTAGAAATGTTAACAAAAGCCAAGCGATCAGCTGTTGTTTGAAAAATTCCACGTGAAATAATGCCCCTTTGCTTTATTTCACAGCTTTGATAAAATGTTGCCAGAAACATTTCAATGTTTTTCCACAGCAAGAACAGAGTACTACTTCTGCAACATTTTTTCATGACTTTTTCATAGAAATTTTTTATGTATGTAATTTGACAGCATTCCGCATGAAAAACTGAACAGAGTACCAGGCTTATCGCAAATAATTATTCCCATTAAAAAATACTCCCAAATTTTCTATCGTGAATTATTTCCACCGTAAAATACAAGTAAATTTGTTATTGGAATCATTCACGATAGGCATTTAGGGAATTCAGGGGAATAATTATTCTCGATGGCAGTGAATATACTCAATATCCTCCTATATTGAGTAGAAACTTATATAACTTAATGATTATTTGGTAAGACCAGAAAATTGTTTACATTATTTAGATGTTACGCCTATTTCGTCAAATATTTGAATTGTCTGAACACAGCTTTATAGTAAAATAAATTCGCCTTGTCTACATTTTGCCTTGTTATCGAAACTTGAATGGAGTAATCGTAAGACCTAAAAAATAAACAACAATTGTGAATAAATAATCTGCACATAAGAAAATTTTTGTAACCCTTAATATACAACATAAGTATACATACATACATACATACATTTTTATTTAATTATACAAACAACAAATAAGCAGTTTATTATGATTAATGTTTTCAAACAAATTACTTGAAACAAGATACCATCGAATATATTTAAATGTGATGATTAAAAATAATATAACAAAGCAAATTATTTAACTAGCCCATAAGCATAAATTCACTGGAATTTCGGTATTAGTAAGAAACGACATTGAATAACCAAAGCAGCAACTGCAATTGAATATCAAACGAATTTACTATGCAATATATGAAACATTCCAAAACCGTACACAGGAATTAATAAGCAGACAAACGAATAATATTCCAATTAACTAATAACCGAAGAGCTATTAACAATTAATTAAAACAAGAGATGATGCGTAACGGAGGTGGTGGTGATAGTTGTAGTGGAGCTGTAATGGGTGGGGCTGTAGGTGGCAATGATGGTTGCATTTATCCCGATGAAGTTATTATGGAAAAAGGAGTTGCATTTAATGTGCGAGTATGTTTAATCACTAAATAATAATATAATAATAATAAATACAATTCACAATAATACCGCTTTCTATTTTGGTTTTTAATAGTATACGGGCTGCATCGAAGTCAATACTTCCATGAAATCTTTAGATTTTCATACTAGAACACAAGTAGCCAGGTAAATTTTATCAGTAGTTTTTACTAATTTTATACCAATATCGACTTTTATCTTTTTTAGAGAATGTATAAATCGTGTTTGTGAAGCTGCAGGTCTCAAATCTGCCGGTAAACGACGTATTGACAAAAAGATTACCCAGTACATAGCAGAACGACCCTGTATGGCAAATGCTGGCACCAATGTGATTATAAATGTTTCAAGTCGTTCTTTAAATCTAATAAATATTGATACTGGCGAAATAATAGCTTCTCATCAAATGCCAAGAATATCATTTGCTTCTGGTGGCGATACGGTAAGATTAAATGTGTAGACAGGGTTAAGTGGGAAACTTAAACTAGTTCTAAAAAATTTATCCCAAAACTTATGAAAGTAATAATGTTGGCTATAACAAAAACCGTCTCTAACTAAACAAATAAATGGAATTGAACATTTGATTGATTTGAGGTATTTTACCCTATTAATATAAGGGACGGAAAAATGTGACTCATTTGGTATGTTACGAAATATTATTTTTGCTAAAAATCAGGGTTTTCGTGAAAATCAGTTATTTGCACGACAGTTAGTACGTTTCGGCGCATTCAGCATACCCAGAATAGATATAATTTAAAATATATAAAAAGAAACTTAAAATATAATTTTTATAAATGAATTAATAATTTTTTAATTAGTGGGACAATATCAGCAAGTTGCACACTTTCCTAAATGGAATATATGAGGCCATCTTTCCATTTATCAATACAAAAGTAGAGTAAACCAACTTTTGGTATTCAAAAGCAAATGGAGCTGAAAAATCGTTTTGCATAGAACATAATCAGGTATGTGAGGGAAAACGATTTTGAAAACGAATCAATTTTAAAACGATTTTGTTGTTTTGTATAAAAATTAGTTTTTACTAATTTTTAATTTTTTCAATATTTTTGTCTTAATTATTGTTTGATTTTTATCTTCTGGTATACTTTTCAAACCCAAATGCTAGGAGATGGCTTTAAAAAAAATAATTCTCAAAATCGATCGAAATTCATCACACCCTTCGAAAACGTTCGTTTTCCATCACACACCTGAATTAGACAAAATTAGAGAGAAAAAGTGGTGTAAGTTATAGAAGAAAAATTTTTAAATTTTATGGCCAGTAAAAATGTAATCCTGTCATTATGTTGTATCACACTAGGACTTTACTATTGAAGAAATAGACAATAAGTTTATGGTTAGTTAACATTCATGTTTACCATGCGACAAAGATTTTAGTAAAATAGAATACAAAATTCTTCAAAGAAATATACTTTCTAAAAAACTAGCAAGTGATTTTTCAAATCGCTGGTAAAAATCTAACCCACAGAAAAATTTCGGTTAGTAATACTAAGTTGAAATGGTTGAGAGTTCAATGACTAAGATTCTATAAAATTTATCAATTTGATACAAGTATTCTAACAATTATGTTTTGACCTTCTCCTGTAAAGTTACAATTATTTGAGTTAGGGCATTTTTAATTGAGACCAACGATATGCCGTTTGAAATAAATTAGATTACCTTTTATCTTGTTGGACATATAAATCATAAAATTGATTGCCTACTCACTGACGTTTTAATAATTACTTTTACACGATTTAAGTTGCAGGCAGAATGAAGTCTTTTTTAAGTGCGAAATGGACTATAACAAATATCAGCGTAAGACACGTAATGATCGGTTGGATAGGCTAACTTAACTAAGGGTATAAAAAATAACCATATACGGACACCACTACGTGATAAAAGACCAAAAACAAAAAGACCCCTGTCTCCCAGTTTTGCCCAAAGTCCTCAAGGTTTTTTTTTATGGGCCCTCAAAGATGTGGGGCCTCGATGTCATTTTTGCAAAAAAATGATTATTTACTCAAGCTCATATTTTTGTTCTTTATGACAAGAGCTACAACTTTGCCTTAGAGAGTATATCAAAATTCCAAACGGTTTGCAAAATATAAGCTTGAGTAAATGATCATTTTTTTTGCAAAAATGACATCGAGGCCCCACATCTTTGAGGGCCCATAAAAAAAACCTGGAGGACTTTGGGCAAAACTGGGAGACAGGGGTCTTTTTTTTTGGTCTTTTATGACGTAGTGGTGTCCGTATATGGTTATTTTGCCATGACTTAAAAAATTACACAATGTGTATTGTACAGGATTGGTGATAGCAGTGTTTTATGATACAAGTGCTGGTTTTAAATTAGTAATTTGGAAATTCACGCAATTAAAATTTATTTAAAAAGTAGCTTTAAGTTTAAGTTTTACCTTTATTGAGCCTTCTTCCATTTCTTTATATGAACAAACTTAAAATTATTACAATATTAGGGAAAAAAACTTAGACTGGAAAGTAATATTTTAATTTACAGAAAAGATTAAAGCACCATGCTTATCGAAAAATTTGTTAATTAAAAATTGGTTTAAAACAATGCAAAAAGTAAAAAATTATTCTTTAGGGTTTTTATAATTCAAATTTTTGTTTTTTTTTATCTATCTATGCTTATCAATTAAACTTAATGTTTTTCTTTTAGGATACTCTTGATTTTTTGGCTTACATTGCAAAAAATGAAGACGAATGGCGAGCTTGTTATGTATTGGAATGTATAGGGGGTCAGAGTGAAGATCTTATTGTAACAATTGGTAAAGCTTTTATGCTACGTTACAACGCTATAAGTCGTAAAGGGTACATAATAAACATTTTATTACTTATGATTCTAAGATATAATCAATTTTGTTTTTTATATAGACATCATAATTCTCAAAATATGGATAATACAAATGCTTGCAGTAAGGAAAACGACAAAGAATACTATAATGATTTACCCAACAAACTACCTCCAGACCTAATGAACGACAATTCATTACATAACGACCAACATCAACAGAAAGTGGCGCAATTAAATTTAAAGAAATCCAGAGATCGTTTAAGCAGTAATCTTATCGATTTAAATAGTCCACCGCCTGACCAATCATCAAATAAAATTAATTTAAATTCATTTGACCCCATTCGAGATAACTTGACAATTGCTCAACAACAGCAGCAACTTCAGCAACCTCCAGATGTATTCGACATACGTAAATAAAACAAATATACTCGTATATTTTAAATAATATCATATTATTTACTTCATTTTTTTATCAGCTCCCTTATCACTTTCGGCTGAAGTGCAACGATCACAGCTAATGACGGAAACTTGGTTTCATGGCTCAATTAGTCGACCAATAGCCGAGGGTATGCTTAATATTGATGGCGATTTTTTGGTACGTGAATCTCAAGGCAAACATGGTCAGTATGTTTTAACCGGACTACAAGGCAAAACACCTAAGCATTTACTACTTATTGATCCCGAGGGTATTGTACGTACCAAGGATCGTGTATTTGAAAGTATTAGTCATCTAATTAACTACCATTGGACAAACCTACTACCAATAATATCTGAAGATTCTGAACTCGTTTTACGCAATCCCGTACTAAAATCAAATAACACAACATTAGCAGAGCCAGGATTATCTAGTACCACCAACATA
Source organism: Phasia obesa (assembly GCA_949628195.1). Lineage (NCBI taxonomy): Eukaryota > Metazoa > Arthropoda > Insecta > Diptera > Tachinidae > Phasia > Phasia obesa. Next base: position 34,733,984 of record OX451217.1, read on the forward strand.
CATATTCATCATCATTCACATTTACAATCATGTAAGGAGTAAAAATAAAAAAAAAGGAAAAACAATTTTTGGAGATTATCGAAAAATAAACTAAACAACTATCACATATATAATTTAAATAAATATTATAAAACCTTTACACATATTTTCTGATATCAGTGTACACAATTATAAAATACAGCAACTATTTAAAAACAAAGAAACATTAGTTTTAAATATGTAATTATTATTATCTATTTTTGAAGTAGACCAATTCAAAACCTTGTAGCTAGGTTTTAATAATTTATTGCTATTGCATATATAGATATTTATCTGTCGGGACTTAGCATACCCATAAGTAACATATTCAAATAATTGAGTTATTCACGATAACAAAACTTAAAAAGAGCTTAAGTCGACCTCATTCCCCTCACCGTTGCAATGTAGCCATTACAATTGTTTTCTATCATTGCATTTAGAGCCCCGAGGGCAAATTGTGTTGTTGATGCATGCTGAGACCTGAAACTGGAAGATAAGAACCTTCAAGGTCTTTCTTTATCATTACTATTTTCGCTATCGCTCTAAAAAAATAACATGTGTTAGGGGTATATATAAAGGCGGATAGGTGTCCGTCCCCTTTAAGTTTTTTTCGATGTTTCCGCGAATCCTCGTAACACATCCATAACCTCTTTTATAGCTCCTTTTTTCTGCAGAATCTTTCCTATTTGAGTCCAGTTTTGATAAACTTATTTAAAAAAAGTAAACGCACATCGAAATGTTCTAAACAACTAAGCAAAATAAGACACTGAGAGTTTCGAACAAGGGATGAGTAAACACGGCTAGGTACCATAGCTCTTTGCTTCCGCCTACCTGACCATGACACAAACTTTTAGCCAAAAGTCCAGGCAATCGCGTACTGTATTTGCAGGGCCAACAGACGTTAACACCAAATCACCAAAATCCAAAAGACAACCAAAGCAAAATCATCAGAAGCAAGTAAAAGTGCTATATTCGACCGTGCCAAATCTTCTATACCCTTCACCACGGTGATTTTATGATTAAGAGACAAACACATTAAAAAAATAACTTCCTTTTTTACACTAATCAGCAATATTATGTACATACACATATGGTATATATCGTAACCTGAAATGGTTAACTATGTAAGAATTTTCTATAATTTTTATTTTATAAAAAATTTTTGGAAAGCGCTTTTTTTTAAATATTTGTTTGTAAAATTTTATTTAATTTTTCTAACAATTAGTTTGAAAATTTTTTGGGATTTTTTTTTTTTAATTTTATAGAAAATATTTTTGTAAAATTTTTATAAATATTTTTTTCTAAAAATTTTTTGGAAAATATTTAGAAAATCTTTCGTAAAAATGTTTATAAAAATTAGGTGATATTAAAGAAAAATTGGAAAAATTTAATTTTAGACACCAGCAGAATTGAATGAGTTTTTCTGACAGCTACGTCCGTCATCAGCACTCTTCGTATCTATCAACTTTGGGTAGTGTATAGTTAGTTATAAACAGTGATTAAATATGCTTGACTATTTTCAATGCATATGTAATTAGAAAAAGTGTGCAGCATAAGTAAAAAGCAAAAGCATTTAAAAGAAGCGCAATTCATATTATCATAAAAATTAGGTGATATTAAAGAAAAATTGGAAAAATATAATTTTAGACACCAGCAGAATTGAATGCGTTTTTTTGACAGCTACGTCCGTCATCAGCACTCTTCTTATCTATCAACTTTGAGTAGTGTATAGTTAGTTATAAACAGTGATTAAATATGCTTGACTATTTTCAATGCATATGTACTTGCTTAACTGTTGCTTAGAAAAAGTGTGCAGCAAAAGCAAATAAAAGAAGCGCAATTCATTTGCTTACGCTTGCTATGTGTCTCTTTCTGCAGCAAAGCAATTACTTTAAAAACATTTGCTGTTGCTTAAGCAATAAGTTGTTCTTCATTTTTATTTTTGCTTATGCTTAACTCTTTACTGTAAAGTAGTGGCTGACTACGATTGCTGTTTTTTGCTGTTATTTGCTGTTACTCGCTGCTTCTTTGATAGTGAGAGATTAAAATTATGGCGCCATGTGTTAATCGAAAAAAAAAACTTAATTTTGAAGATCTGCAAAATAAAGATTTCCAATATTGTTTTACAGCAACAGTAAAAGAAGAAACACACATTAACTTACTGCTTAAGCAACAGCAAACGTTTTCAAAAAAAAAAAAAATGCTTTGCTGATTGCTTTGCTGCAGAAAGAGACACATAGTAAACTTAAGCAAATGAGTTGCTCTTCTTTTTTTTTTGCTTTTGCTTCGGTTATAACTAAATGTTATATAAATGCTGAGAAGTTCAGTTTTTTTATTTGCTGAAAAATATGTAAGCAAAGCAAAGATTTTAGTGATGTTCCAGAAGATAACGTGACTAGCATGTAAATTATATTCCATAAGCGACTAGGACTAGTCCAAAGGTAACCCAGGTGTATAGAAAAAACATGATCCAATTAACATTACGATGTCCTAGGGCTGGACCATATAACCCAGCTTTGCATTACATGATAGTAGTTTCAAAACTACTCTATGTCACTACACGATGGAACACACTGCACGAACTGTACAATTCTTGGCTAGTTCATTTCAGTTACAATGGTCCACGTAGCCCAATATTATATGCAGGGGTTGCTATTTTTAAGCAAGCAAAAAATCCTGGTTATAAACATCATCTATTTAACCAACCAAACTCAGATAAAGAAATACGAGAAAAACAGTATAAAACGAACTTAAGCTTGACTTCAAATTTCACCTGTATGTAAAATAAATAGTTCGACTAATAAAATTTCAAATATTCAATATTAAAAATTTTTTGTAAAATTTTTTTTCTATTTTTTTTTTTTTTGTAAAATTTGTTTTGAAAATTTTTGTTAAAAAATATTACAAAAACTTTTTTTAATTTTCTATAAAATTTTTCTCAAATTATTAATGTGCCTTGATAGAAACATTTACCTTGACAAAACAATTATCTACGTGCTTATGTATACATAGTATTATTTTTTATTTAATGACATACCTGTTGTACGAAAAACTACAGGTTTTAAGTTAAAAAAAATTTTTATTTAAATATAGTTTTCTATTTATTTATTGTTTATAATATTCCTCTATTGCAGATAAAATGTCAGTTACAAAAAGTTCGTAAATTTTAATTACGTAATTTTGTAATCCAAAAATCTTTAAATTGTAGTGCTTAAATCAAAAATATTATATATTAAAAATAATAGCAATAGGACATTTTATTGTGTTCAAAGTTGTAGTTTTGTAGTTTAAGTCTTGTTTTTTTGTTTTTTCATTTAGTGTTTTAAATACAAATTACAATAGAGCATTAGTTTTTCTCTTAACACATTTATTTATATTCTTATAAAGAAATGCCTTTGTTGTAAATTTGTAGTTTAAATCTAAAAGATTTTTTTATAATAAAAGAAGACACTGGTGAATAATAATAATAATAATATGGTAATATGACAGAGTACTACAATATATATATTTAAAAGAAAAACAATAGCAATGTAACAATTTAATTAATATTTTTAATGTTAAAGTTCTGTCTGTAGTTTAAGGCATATTTTCTTATCATATTTTTCAATTGTTCTTTCAAACAAAAAATTTAAAAAGCAGGTGTACATATTTGAATTAATAAACGTATTCATCTTAAAACGTAATACCTCAAATATAATTTGATAATCAAACTTAATACATTGTAGTCCTAAAATTAAACTTACTGCAGATTTTTTTAAAGGACAAGCTTTCTAGTTTGTTGATCCATTATTGTTGACATGGGTGTTATACCAAAAATATTTCCAGTGAATGAGAGCAGCACAGAGTAGTTAAAATACCAGAAAAGTATAAATAACACTGCAAATATCACATCTATAGCAATGACGATTGATAGTCGAAATAAAAGAAAATTTTCAAATAATTGATTAATAATTTATGTATAGTAGAACACTCAAAACTAGTATACATATGGATATGGTTATATTTAACTTGGAAGCCTGTCATTATGTTTCGAAATTAAACACCAATGTATTAAAACATTATAGCAATTGTATGGATAAATATCATTAGTTATATGTATGTATCTTTTTTTAATTAATTACTTTTTTATATACATATGTACATATAATATTTACTTAACCCGACAGCAAATTAATTTAACTTAACATATGTGCGTATATTTTTTCTAGATTTTAGGTATTTTCTGAATTTTAGGTATTCAAATAATATATAAGATTCAAATACAAAATATTGTGGAGATTCAGAATTTTTAATTTATCAACATCAGATCCAGTGGCTCTTTTCTATAACTGAAATGAAAAACTTTTCACATGAAAATATAATAGTCATTTTGTTTTTCCAGGTTGTCCCATAGCTAATCCTAAAATTTTTAAAATAATGTAATAAAAGTTTGTCATTATCTCTAGCTCACCCTGTGTAAAACAAGTTGACTGTAGTAATTTGATGTGAAAAGTTTCTCACATAAGTTACAGAAACGAGTCACTGGTTACTGTTTAATATTTTTCTTGTTTATTAATTCAAAGATGAAAGCGGGCAGCGGTACTTGGGTCCATATTCTAGGAACTAGAACAAGCATGAATGGTGCAGGCAGAGGTGATGGCGATTTTGAGAGTAGTAGAGGCTAATAAGCGAATAGAAAAAGGCTATCGATGCACTGGCGGACACGTATAGTGTTAGATTGTGCTGGGTCCCGGGTAGCTTAGGTTAAAAAGGGTTGTGCTAGTAATGGCAAATCCACTCGGAGGGTCCATTGTAATTTCCTTCAATTGATTAAAACAAAAAATAAAGGCTTATATGCGTCCTGCTATTTATCACTCAATTCATCCTCACGATTTCCTTGATGAAGCCGACGACATCTTCGAGTTTGGGCAGCGCCATGTCGTTGAGCTCTACGAGAATTCTTTCACCTAGCCATCAAAGCCTGCGTCCTTGTAATACCTTGCAGGGACAACGATATGCTCTACAGTTTTCAACCCCTCTTCTTCCTCGCACTGGCGCAATGGCCAGTGATCACACCTATCACGACTCTCAGAACTTTCCTTTCCAAATCCAAAAGTAGCCTGGAACAAATAGCCCGTAAGACTCTGCAATCCTCCCTTACTTCCCAAAACCGTCAGTCTCTTTACTACCCAATAGTGACTAATCGGTGGTTCACCCCATCACGGAGTCTCTTGTAATTGCTATTATTTGTCTGTAAGAATCATCTTATTCGATTTTCGCCTTGGCCACTAATGCAGTTTAAGAATTTTCTGTTTTATACACCTAATTCCTGAGTTATTACTCTTTACCAATAACACAATGCAACAAATAAAAACTTCATAAAAAATATATGAACTTGACAAAAAAGAGTAGTAAAACCCTATACTCAGTTTGAGAAAATTGGTGACCAATTTTTATTTATGGGCATTGAAAGATTCGGTAAATCAGAAACAGAAAGAAATGCTATCAGAACCAAGAAAAAAAATTATTTTAAGTATGAATTTTTATATATTGTTGGAATACTCATGAAAAATCGTTTTTAAATTAGGCGCACGCATTGGTAACATGAACTCTTTTTAATAGTGAGATATTTGTTTATATTCTCTCAAAAATACATGATCTCCAATGATACGCTCATGTTAAAAATCATGTGTTTCCCTAAATCGAAAGAGTCATCATCATTTGAACCCATGGTTGAACTGCATTTTTGTCACGAATTGTTTTTTCTGGAACATAAACACATACATATGTATAAAGTGCTTTTATATTAGATAAAACATTTGGTACAATATTTTTAACCGATATTGAGCCATTGTGTGTCGCCAACAACTATTTTTTAACCACAAACAGTAACTACTGTATGACTAAATATTGGACGAGATATCATACTAAACTTTAATCAAAATAGGGACATACATACATATGTCCAAGACCTTAACTTGAATTAGTAGTTCAAATTATTTCAAGAGTCCTTTGATTAATTTTATAGAAGTAATCAAGTTTCACTTACGTATTGTTACGCGCTCCCATTTCTCCACCATATAAAGTTCAGTTACCATTAAATAGCGAAACCACCAATAATTGCAAAAATCTATAATGTTTTGTAGCATTTTTTTCTTAAATTTTTTAAAGTTTTTTTGGGATACTGATGACTCTACTCTAATGAAACAGAATTAATTCTATTTATTATTATATATGTACATATGCACTGTTTTATTAAACAATATTTGTATAGGTCAGAGATGGTAATCAAATTAGTAAAATGTGCCAACCAACTTTTTAAAATGTACTCTTCGGACTCAAATTATAGGTACTAAAGACAGAATATAAAGTTTTTAAAATTAAATTTTTTTAAGTTTTTTTTTTTTTTACTTTAGATGAGCGACTTAGCGTTGGCCCATATTTTGATTATATGGCAGATTATTATCTAGATTAATTTTTACAAATATTTTGTATACTCTCATCATTTCGATAGATATTTGGGGTAGATATTCTTTTTTGTTTTTGTTATATACATACATTTATAAGGTTATAGAAAAAGGTGGACGTTTGCCTTTATATAAATCTTTTGTTTTTAAGCGTTTTATTAGAAGCACACAGATTTTGATTTCCAGGATAACTAAAATTTTTCCAGGATAATTCAAATTTTTTGATCTTTATTCAAACAATGTCATTCGTCTTAAGGTTTTGAGTTGTTTGTCAAACCCGGGACTTTTTTTATATAATCGAATTATTAAATTATATTTTTTGAGGTTAGGGAATTTTTGAAACTTCGATAATCATAATTAATTTCTTTTTCCCTTTTTCAATGAATTGCAATTAATTTTTTTTATTATAAAAACTCTGTTAAGCTTAGGCATTACTAAATCAAGAAATAAATAAATTGTTATAATTAGGTTAAGAATGATTGTAGCCATAAAATGTAACCTCCACTCAGAGAATTGTTATAATTATGTATTAACAAAATTGTTTGTAATAATTTTAATATATACATAGAAGTTTGTTTTTTGTTAATTATGACTTTAGTTAAGAATAGTCTAATAAAAAATATCTTTAATATATTTTTTCAAAATGAAAGCAATTATCGGCATAGTTGATAACATGGACAAGATGGACGCCCATTTACAAATCAAAATGTTCGGTAAAATGACACTCTCAGGCGTGGAACAGTTCTGAACAAGAAAAAACAAGGGGCTGATCTTGCTTGGACTAGATCAACGCCGCATTTGGAGGACCCAGTGTACATAATTTTAGAATATCTTTAATATGATTACTGTTGATTACAATTTTATATTACCGCTAGAAAATAGGGTTTGTCAGAAAACTAAACGTTTGGGTGAAAACGTACCAAAAAATTTTAAAACCTCCAATCTAAAACCTTTATCTATCTAATCTTAATAGATTATTCTTCTTTCTTCATATTACATGACTATCTATCTATCTACAAACCGACTAAAGTGCGTAGATACTATTTTTTGGAATTCAAAAATTAGAATTACAATAAATGGCTTTAACGTGTACCAAACTTACCATCTCTGGTGAATGTAATTTCTACCAACAGGGTTGTCAGATATAGCAATTTCTCGCTCAATGTAGCGAATATTAAACATGGACCAAATATTATCTTCGTATTTTTATCTTCGGATGTACATATTTATGTTGCATAATAAAAAAGGGGACTTATGGAGCAGTTATAATTCAGCCCAAATCATTAGCAAGGAATTGAGCAACACAAGATTTTTCAATTTTAAACACTTTTATTAGTTTTAGCCAAAAGTTGATAATTATAAGCATGCTCGTAACACTTTAAAGACCCTGCTTTGATTTATTGTATATACAGAAATTTTTATTAAAACTTCGCAATAAAAAAATAAAATAGAATAAATTCATATAAACAATTTTTTGGTTTTTTAATGTTTTCTATGTTATTTTATTTTCTGACAGCAACAAAAATTAACAAAATTTATGTTGAACATATGTTTTCTCCAAAATTGTCTGCAATTGTTCTGATTTTTTTATAATGCTACCCTATTTTCTTTATAATTAAATAAGAAAAATTATATAGAACTGAAAAAATGAAACCCCATTTAAATGAGCTTAAACTAAATTAAATGAAAATAAACTAAATTCGCATTTAAATGCGAAGTAAAAATTTTCTATAAGTAAACTATAACCAATGTAAACCAATGTAAACATGGTAAACAGTGTAACTTTTATGCGCTCGCCAATAATTTATATTTGGTTTAAATAAAACAAAATTTGGCGATCTTTCTGTTTGTTGGTGTTTTTAACTCATATAAAATTTCGGGGATTCCTTCCCCAAAGCAGTCTCAACTTGGAGACTTTTGAAAGAAACTAAACTATTGGCAACTCTTTTTTCAACTGTCAATTGATTTATCGTTTACCTTTTGTCATAATTGTTTTTCTTTCATCAATAAAGCGAAGAGGTATTTGAGTGTGCATCTGTTTATAATTTGTTAAAAACAATGAGTAGTGAACAAGTTAAGGATTCCAAAATTAACGAAAAGCTTATAGCCGAATTTCAACAGCTCCGCAATGAGCAAAGAAATCTGGTCAATAACCTAAATACATTGGAAATGGATCTTAAAGAACACAAGTAAGCTGAAACAAACATAACCTCAATCAAGATCTAAATCCTTTTTTACTTCTTAGAACTGTGATAGACACCCTAAAAACTGTGGATCCAGACCGTAAATGTTTTCGATTAATTGGTGGCGTTTTGTGTGAACGTACCGTAAAAGAAGTCTTACCTCAACTTGTAGAAAATAAGGATTTTATTGAAAAAACTATAACACTTGTCACAGACGATTTAACCAAAAAAGGACAACAAATAAATAAGTTCAAAGAGGAACATAATATTAGAATACGAGGCGAACAACTAGCTGGCGATGGCCAAAAATCACAAACAGACGATAAGAAATCAGAAAATCGTAATGTGTTAGTATCCAATTAAAGCGCTATAATTTGTATATACATAGTATGTAAACAAAACTAACAAAAATGTTTTAGAAACTGGTGAATTATTGAATCGGCTTTTTTTGTTAAGCCAATTATTTTTTTCTTTAAATAATCCCTTTTTAAAGGTCTTGATAAATGAAAATTATTTGCAAAAACTATTACTTATGTGTTTAGTATAATAACTTATTTACTAAAACATTAGCTTCAATAAATAATGGAGAACGAAAAATCAATTTTTAATACTTTTATTTCGACACTAAATCAGTAACAAGAGCCGGTAACATGTGCAGTTAATTCTCTTAAATCTGAATTTAGTCTAAGAATTAATTCTACAATTAATAAAAAATCATTCAAACAAATAATAAAAAAACGAATGTGCATAGTCTCACGAAACACAGGCTGGATTGGGACAGTAGGCGTGGTACCTCCCATACAATGTAAAAAATCGTTTAACAAAACCCAAACTGGATTAAGACAAGGTGAAAAAATATCGTGTATCTAAAAAACTGCAATAGGTAGTGCCTTAAAACTTTGCAGAAATAACCCTCATACTAATATTCATAGTCTAGTCTAGCAAAATACAGACGGGATTGAGAAAAATTATTTCCGTGTGCCTGCAGAACTACAATATATATAGTCTTGAAACTGCACAGGTAATTCTCTTAATAATATGCAAAATACAGACTGGATTGGGATAGTGGTCATTTTACCTTCCATAAAAAGTGAAATATTATACTGGATTGGGACAGTGCGCGTTGTAGTCCCCATACAAAGTGAAAAATTGTTATTGTGTCTAGATACAAAACTACAATTAAAAATTAAAGTAACCCTTATACTAACGTGCATAATATAGCAAAATATAGTCTGGAATGGTATCTCCCATACAAAGTAAAAAATTATTATCGTAATAATACGCAGTCTAGCAAATAATAGATTGGATGGGAACGAACAGTGGTTGTCGCACAGTGCTTTGTTCCCATATAACAACGGGATAAAAATGAAATGAGTTGATACAGACTTTTGAAATTTTGCAGGGCAGTTATATTCAGCTTATATTTAGTTTTTGAAAAAATCGAAACAAAGACACGCCTACCGCCCATGTTCCAAAAATCAAATGCTTTTATATTTGCTATATTATTATTTTCTCACATTTTAGTAATTTGCTCCTAGTAACGAGTGATTTTTTAAGAGCTTGAGAACTTTTTTTTTAAAAAAAACGCATAAAATTTGCAAAATCTCATCGGTTCTTTATTTGAAACGTTAGATTGGTCCATGACATTTACTTTTTGAAGATAATTTCATTTAAATGTTGACCGCGGCTGCGTCTTAGGTGGTCCATTCGGAAAGTTCAATTTTGGGCAACTTTTTCGAGCATTTCGGCTGGAATAGCCCGAATTTCTTCGGAAATGTTGTCTTCCAAAGCTGGAATAGTTGCTGGCTTATTTCTGTAGACTTTAGACTTGACGTAGCCCCACAAAAAATAGTCTAAAGGCGTCAAATCGCATGATCTTGGTGGCCAACTTACCGGTCCATTTCTTGAGATGAATTGTTCTCCGAAGATTTCCCTCAAAATGGCCATAGAATCGCGAGCTGTATGGCATGTAGCGCCATCTTGTTGAAACCACATGTCAACCAAGTTCAGTTGTTCCATTTTTGGCAACAAAAAGTTTGTTAGCATCGAACGATAGCGATCGCCATTCACCGTAACGTTGCGTCCAACAGCATCTTTGAAAAAATATCCAATGATTCCACCAGCGTACAAACCACACCAAACAGTGCATTTTTCGGGATGCATGGGCAGTTCTTGAACGGCTTCTGGTTGCTCTTCACTCCAAATGCGGCAATTTTGCTTATTTACGTAGCCATTCAACCAGAAATGAGCCTCATCGCTGAACAAAATTTGTCGATAAAACACATTTCGAACCGAACACTGATTTTGGTAATAAAATTCAATGATTTGCAAGCGTTGCTCGTTAGTAAGTCTATTCATGATGAAATGTCAAAGCATACTGAGCATCTTTCTCTTTGGCACCATGTCTGAAATCTCACGTGATCTGTCAAATACTAATGCATGAAAATCCTAACCTCAAAAAAATCACCCATTACTTCTTCGGACAACCAGCTTAAAATGGTTTTTTATATAATTATTATTTGAATAGAAAATTAAAATATTACATTAATTTCGTGGATTCAAATTTTATGTTCGTTAGATTTACTAGACCACAGACACTTACTTATACTCACCTCGGGTACAGTATTTTCCCCATATTCATAAAAATTAAAACTTACTTAAAATTTACTTTATGTTAAATTTTGTATAAAAATTACTTCAAGTAAACCTTATTTTTTATGAATAAGGGCATTAATATTTAATATTGACTCCAATGAAATTTTTAAATCATTCTGTATTTATATACAGAAATTTATTTTTATAATTGTATATAATCACAAAAAAGGGAAAAATAAATTCATTTTATTTGACTTTTTTTTTTAAGTTCCGGTTCGAATGTTATAAATTTTTCATTGTCGATCAATATAAGACATAAGAGTACAAAAACCGGAAAAACCCAGAAGACCATATTTTTCGTTTTTTGTAGTTCAATAAAAGTTTAGGAATTTTTAATAAGTTTAGGAATTTTTAAGCTTCATTTAAAATAAATTCAATCTTTATAAAAATTTAAAAATTTTATATACCAACTTTATTTATTAAAATTTATATATATTCATAGGAAATATACTAAGCTATTATACAAACCAAATTTGTTCCCCTTGTTGCAAAAAATAAATTTTTAGCGATTATTTTTGTGAAACAATAAAAACTACTTAATTTGTGAGTTAGCACCTCCTTGCAGCAAATATAATTAGTAGACAATTTCAGTATTTTTTTTTTTCCTTCAGCATTTTACCGATTGTGGATTTTATGGAAAGCAGTAATATTCAATTTATATTTTGAACCGTTTGTAGTCTTTTTCATTAAAAACCTCAAAAATGTAGAGAAATTCGAGCCAAAATCAGAGAATGGACTTTAAATAAATTTAATTTTTTTCAAAGTTCCGGCAAAATGTTCATAACTTATTTTGACCCCGCTGTTACAAACACAACAAGTCATCAAAAACAAGAATAAACCAGAATACCATATTTTTCTTTTTTGTTTAATATTCCATCGCACGAGTTACATATAATGTTGAAAAGACCCCAGATAAATTTGATAATTTTATAAAACAACTGGGACAACAACCCTAGAATAATTATGTATTGTCAGCACTAGACAGTAATTTCGTAACATAAAAAATAAAATAAAATATAAATGTTGATTTTGCAAAATCAAGACAAGTACAATATTTATGTCAATTTTGCAACTATTAATAAACAAAATTAAATAAATGATTAATGCTGACAATACAATAATAGCCCTTTAGTAATAAGTAACATATAAGAAAAACAAAAATGTAAAAAGCAGTTCTGTTCCTGAAGTTAATCAAACACATTGTTAATAAAACTATTGTTCTTTTTTAAAAAATCGATTTCGAGTTTTAATTATTTAATTCACGTAAAAGTTATTTCGATTTTAATATGAATAATATGACTTTTTACGTGCAGGTAGAAGTGACTTTAAAAAAATATTTGCAAATACATTTAATAACTTATTATTGCAAATAATGTTAGCTACCAGAAAAACCAAATTTCAATTTTCTGCTTTCAAAATTTAAATGTGTGGAGCTGTTTTTAAGTAAGAGTCAAAACTAAGTTTTATTTTTAATAATTAAAGCACATAATTATCTAAATTTCGCACCTTCTGGTGCCCTTAATAGGAGCTAAAACTAAAAAAATTCTTTCACATGAGTTCGAATTTTGGTGTGAGCTGTCGAACAGCATAACTTTCGTTACAATACAAAATATAGTTATTTTTCATATTTCTATCTATCGAAAAAAGCACTGTGCGTCGTACCCTGCATATAATTGATGAAATTTAATAAAGAAATTCCATCAAAAAGTAGAATAACCAAACATTAAAATTTCGCCAAATCTCAAAAATTAAAATGATTTTTTGCTAATTTTATATTAATGTGAAATTTTATTGAATCTTTCTTTATATTATTATTATTGTACAAATGAAGTTGGAAAACATAAGAGTATAAGGTAATAATAAAATCATTATGGTGAAAACTTAAGTTTTTGGTTATGAACCTTAGCAAATATACATATATGTAATAAAATAATTATATAAAATAAAAAATATCATGAAATAATCAGTGATATTTTCGTCGTAACCCCCCGTCTACATTGGTCATTAATATGTCTTGACAAAAGTCAAACTTCATAAAAAAAACCAGTACTAAAAATAATGTTTATTTTATATAAAGTTGCATTTTTTTGTTAAGGCTTGTTGTTGGCTAATGTTGACGGGGAGGTAAAGAAGATAATGTAAAAACCATTATTTAATGTGTAAACCTATTCCTGACAAAATGCACATTAAAGTGAAAAACTGTAATACTAAACTTAAAACTGTATAATAATTTTTGGGAAATAAAATTTTCTTTAATTCTTATACAATTCTTAGACAAGGCAATTTTTTAATTTATAGTTTTTTTTTTGGCTTATCCGAAATTTGTGCAAAGGTTTCCTGATGACCTAAATTTAGCACTTAAGCGAGATGCCATTAGAGACTAGCAATTTTTATATTTATAATAATTTGGGTTAATAGCACGTTTTCAAATTAATTAATTAATTTGTTAAATTTTTGTTTTTCAACTTTAATTTTTTAATATGTAAAATATAATTATTAATCTTAACTCCTTAAAAAATTACCTCTCTGACCACCAGACTTAGAAATTAGTTTTATTTCCTTTATAATCATATCATGTGTAACAGCTTTACACATATCGTAAACTGTAAGAGCTGCTACCGAAACAGCAGTTAAAGCTTCCATTTCAACACCAGTCTGCCCGCAACAACGTACTGTCGCATCTAACACAACCATTTCATTTTTAAAATCAAGCGAAGCATTTACTTTCACTGATGATATGGTTATGTTATGACATAATGGTATTAAGTCTGAGGTCTTTTTAGCTCCTAAGATTCCAGCTAACTGAGCCACACTTAAAACGTCTCCTTTCTTTAGATTGTTCGACTGTATGAGTTTAGCAACGTCTGGACCGACAAAGATCTTAGCCTTTGCTTGAGCAACTCTTGTTGTTAATGGCTTTTCTGATACATCAACCACTGACGCTTTACCTGTTGTAGCATCAACATGAGTAAGGTTTTTCGTGTAAGTGCAGTAGTTATGAGTTTGTGCAAATATTACATCTTTGTCGATGTCAAATGACTGTGACTTTATTTTGGTGTTATTTTTATATGATGATGATAGAGTCAATAATGGTGTTGTAAGGTTAACCACTTTTAAATGATAGTGATGACATTTAATGGAAATAGCTGAAATGTAAAGGAAACAAATATTGATATATGTAAAGACTTTTATCTTTATAAATATAACTACCTACCTTATTTGCGGAAAATTATATTATCCACCAATTAAGATCATTGGACGATTTTTCATTTGTGACAGATTTAACATGCCTATAAACAATTGATTTAATTTTGTTAAAACTACAATGACAAAATCTTCCAATGATTTTTCAAACTACATAACAGTTCAGTGATTTTAAATTACATCATAAGCTTATGTTCACTTCGATGGTTTAAAAAACGAACTGAACTATGAAGCAATTAAAATTATTTCAGACATACCTGCATGTTGTTTCTTTTTCCTTTTTACAGCTGCCGATATCATTGCTACCAGATCATCTTCTGAACAGTGATTTCTTATGGCATCACGTAAAGAAATTTCTTTATTGCCGAATAGGCACACTTTTAAGTTTCCATCGGCTGTTAGACGCAAACGATTACATGAACCACAGAAATGTTGCGTCATAGATGTAATAAATCCAATTTGTCCCTCATAACCAGGCACTTTGTAAGCTTTTGATGTGTCGTTGGGACCATTTTCTAAGGCCTCAAATTCTGGCCATTTCTCTCTTATTATTTTCAATGATTCTTGATACGTTAATAACTTATCTGTCTGCCATTTATTACCCATAAATGGCATGTATTCTATAAATCTTACATCTACATTTCGATCGCGTGTAAACTCTACAAAATCGCAGATTTCATCTTCATTAAAATTGCGCATAAGAACACAATTTATTTTCGGTTTATAACCCAACTGAATGGCCAAATCAATACCCGCTATAACACGTTCCCAGCCACGACGTCTGGTTATCTCTTCAAAACGTTTAGACTTTAGAGTATCTAAACTTATGTTTATAGCATCCAGACCTGCTCTTTGCATAGGCACCAGCAGACGTGTTAACACTAAAGCATTTGTAGTAATGCCAACATTTTCCAGCTGAGGTATTTCTTTTAGTTTAGCTAAAAATAATCATAAATATGTATAGTTATTAGTTTCAATAAATATTAAATACACACCAATAATTTCGACAATATCTCGGCGTACAGTGGGTTCTCCTCCGGTTAATCGTATTTTTCGAACTCCCTGTTCGACAAATAAACGTGCCAAATAATAGATTTCTTCAGTTTTTAATAAATGCGATTTAGGTTGTAAGGGAACACCTTCTGCGGGCATACAATATTTACCTATTACAAAAATTATTATATTTTAATATTTGAAATTATAAACCAGTTAATTATTTTTCGTGCTTATTTTAAAATTTTAAGAACGGTTTTCAAAAGTTAATGAAACCAAACACAAGCATTAAACACATAGACATCAGAGGCTACAAGTTATAGTAACCCCTAAGAAAATAATCATATAACTCTACATTTTTTATCGATAAGTCTTTCTCTAATTATGTACACTAAAACAAATATAAAAAATCCAGAGTTAAATGTTTACGAAAGAAAAGAATTAATCTTAAAAAAAAAGCAAACAAACACCAATACTTAAACAAAAATACTTACGTTTAAATTTCCCTATAATTGTGCCCATTAAAAAAAATAAAAATGATAAACATGCATATTTGTCCACAATACTTTGTACAAACATGCATGCACTAAAACACTTGAAATGTTTTAATTGCTCTTTTCCAAGAATACTTGTTTGCACTTCAAATATATTTTGGGTGGCCAATAAACCCTAATTAGATCAATATGAATTTCTTTGGAATTGTTTCACTTTCTTTTGTAAACAATTGATTTCTCAATAGTTCATAAGAATTATCAATAAGCATTTTCTTTTTGTAAACTGTAAAATTTTAGTATTTAAGATCAAGAATTTGGAAAAATAAAGTCAGTCATATTTTTGATTCAAAACACACAACGAAGTTTTTTTTTTCGCTTAGAAAAATTAAAAACCAAAATTGGCGCAGTCGGTAGGATATCGCAAGTCCTATCCAACATAAAAAGAAGAAGTTTTTATGTATTAAAGCGGTACGGATTGAATTTTAATTCTTAGTGCGATACCATTTTTTTCGTTAGTGTGAAAAAAAATCTAAAAACAAAAGTGAACGAAAATCTTTGTAAATTTGTTTTTTGCAAGATTTCGAACTTTTGTGAGCGTGATATGAATGATCATATCAACGTATGAACTTTAAAATTAACTTTATGAACCTAAAAAAAAAAGGTGTAAAAGATTTAACAAAATATTTCTCCAAACAAAACAAATATTAAAGTAAAAAAATAAAACACAAAAGCAAATAAAGAACAAAAAAAAAAAAAAAAAAAAAAAACTGAGAGAACAAACTAATTAAAAGTTTTAAGCCAACCAGCAGAACATTTAATAAAATCTACATCAACAACTTTTTGAGAAGATTTATATCCAGAGGATCAAACCCATCCTTCTTTCAACAAGGCATCCGGTATTGAAGCTGCATTCCACAGGACATCACATCCTCACCGTTAAGGTAAAATAAGTAAATAGTTTTAAGAGTATAATATTTTTACTTATTTACATTACTGCCTTCCGCATTTATAAAATTTTTTTTTTAAGAGATAAAAAGTATTGACAGAAAATTAAATCAAATTGTTTTGAAAAAAAAAGTGGTTCAAAAGAAGAAAAAATAATAACAAGCTAGTAAAATTTTTTTTTTCCAAAAGAGGAAAATTTCTTGCAAATGCATATAACAGAAAAACATGAAATAGAGTCTGAAATAGAAAGAATTATATTGTATACAATTAAAGAAGAAGATATTGAAATATTAACAAATTATTTACGTAAGATTACGTTAATAAAAATTAGTGCAAGGCGAAAGTATTCAAGAAATAAAAAATTTAAACAAAAACATATAAGAATTTAAAAATAAGAAAATAATAATAAAATTTTTTTGTAACTATGGCACAAATAAATTTCGACCCTCTTAAATATTTGGGAAACCTCCCTGAATTCAACGGGGACGGTAGAGAATTACAGAATTTCATAAACTTAATAGATAGGATACACCCCAATTTACAAAGTTATGACGAATTGTCACAAGGATTATTCTCTGATCTTATTAAAAGCAAATTGAAAGGCAAAGCTAGGGATGTAATAGAAATAAACTTTCAAGCAATTTCCTGGACAGATATTAAACTAGTATTACAGAATAACTTTGGTGACAGACTCAGTTGTGACGAACTTTTCGATTCCCTCAGAGCAGTAACGTTTAGGACAACTAGTTTAGAATTTTACGAGGAAATAAAAAGTAAACTCCGACGACTTAATAATAAAACATTGTTCATAATGGGACAAGGACAACAGCAAGAAGCATTGAACGCAGTAGCTTTAAATAACTCCCGTACAGCTTTAAACGTATTTAAATCAAAAATACCTGAACCAATGAAGACAATATTAGCATGCAGAAACCCAACAACATTGGAAGAAGCTATGAACATTCTTTTTGAGGCAGGATATGCTCACCTCCGAGTAGATATTCAGCAACAATTCTACAACAGACAGGAAAATAAAAAACAAAATCAAAAAACATATAATTCCAAGCAGAACTATCAAGGACCAAGACATTTTCCTCACTCTTCTCAAAACCAAGGAAGAAACCCTTCATACCAAAGCCATGGAAGGAATTTTCCACCACAAAATTCTCAAGGACGTTATTTTCAGCCATTCCCAAGTTACGACCGAAACTTTCAACAACCACGCACATACCCACAAACAAATCAACAAAATCAAAATCCCCAAAATACATCTTTTAACTTGAATAGGCCGAACTTTCGAAACCAACCCGAGCCAATGGATATTAGTAAAGTCGAAGTGTCAGAAAATTTTCAGGAACCAGCCTTGGACATAAATTACCATATATAACAATAAAAACTAATTTAGGATTTATTAGGTTAATAATAGACACAGGAGCAACAAATTCCATTCTGAACCCAGGAATTTGTAATCCAAAAAGAATTTTTTCAACAAATCCAATTCTTATAAAAACACTCCAACATAAAGTTTACGTAGATGAAAAAGCTATAGTACCTCTTTTTGAGGAATTTGGCATTAACGGATCAGACAAAAAACTTGAATTTTACATAATGAAGTTTCACAATTTTTATGACGGTCTAATAGGCAACGACATATTAAGACCATTAGACGCATGCATAGATTATAAAAATAAGAAAATAACCATCGGTAATAAAACATTACCAATGCTTTTTGAAAATGAAGCAACAAATAAAAATAGAATACAAACTCCACATGACTCCGAGTTAATTTATTTTAAAGAGGAATTTCATGGAAAAATGTTAAGAGAAGGTATTTTAGACACGGAAGACGGAAAAGTAGAAATTAATTTATTATCCGAAAGTAATAGCGTATCTACGCAGAAGGTAGATCACGAGAATTTTAGTGTAATTGAAAGAAAGGAAATAAAACCACTATTAGAGCAAATTCGAACGGAACACCTTAATTTTGAAGAAAGAAGAGAATTATTAAAATTGATAAAAAATTATTCAGATATTTTCTATCAGCAAAATACAAGATTGACTTTTACTTCAGCTATAAAACACGAGATCAGAACCTCTAACAATATACCCATATATACCAAATCATATCGTTATCCTTATATACATAAGAACGAAGTTCAAAAACAAATTCAAGAAATGCTTGACAATAACATTATCAGGCACAGTAATTCTCCTTATTCCGCACCTATTTGGATCGTTGCGAAGAAGGCAGATGCAAGCGGAGAGACTAAATGGAGACTTGTCATCGATTATCGGAAGCTTAACGAAGTAACCATAGATGACAGGTACCCAATTCCCAATATTGATGAAATCCTTGATAAACTGGGAAGATGCCAGTATTTCACCACGCTAGATTTAGCGAAAGGTTTTCACCAAATAGAAATTAAGGAGGAAGACATTCATAAGACCGCCTTCACTGTGGAAGCAGGACACTATGAATTCCTAAGAATGCCGTTTGGGTTGAAGACAGCCCCAGCGACATTTCAAAGGTTAATGAACAATATTCTTAAAGATTACATTAACAAGATTTGCCTTGTTTATTTGGATGACATAATTATTTTCTCCACCTCCCTTCAGGAACACCTTAATTCAATTAATTTAATCTTTAAACGCTTACAAGAAGCAAATCTTAAAGTACAACTAGATAAATCAGAATTCTTAAAAAAGGAAACCGAATTCCTTGGACATATAGTGACCCCGCTAGGAATAAAAGCAAACCCCAAAAAAATTGAGTGTGTAAAAAATTTCCCTATCCCTAAGACTCCCAAACAAATTAAACAATTTCTTGGATTAACGGGATACTATAGAAAATTTATAAAAGATTACTCCATGATCGCTAAACCTATGACCAAATACCTAAAAAAGGATACCAAAATAAACATTGCTGATCCACAATACGTAGAAAGTTTCAATACTCTCAGAACTTTATTAACGCATGACCCGATTCTAACATACCCAAATTTTTCGAAAAAATTCACCCTTACGACAGACGCAAGTAATTTTGCTTTAGGAGCAATACTTTCACAAGACAATCATCCCATTTGCTACGCAAGCCGAACTCTCAACGAACATGAGTGTAATTACAGCACTATTGAGAAGGAACTTCTAGCCATCGTTTGGGCTACCAAATATTTTCGACCATATCTATTTGGACGAAAATTCGTAATCGAAACTGACCACAAACCACTCACGTGGTTATTTTCCATAAAAGAACCAAATTCAAAATTGGTAAGATGGAGATTAAAACTCTCAGAGTTTGACTACGAAATAAAGTACAAAAAAGGGATAAAAAATAGTAATGCCGATGTACTTTCAAGAATAGAACCTGATTCTGCCAATATTAATTCTCTAGAAACAGAAGTTCTTAGCATAAAAGAAACGGAATCTCCTATCAACATGTTTAAAAATCAAATTATCATTACTAAGATTTTCTCAGGAGCAGCCAGAATTAAAAATGAAAAAATATTTAAAAATTGTCGGAAAGTTATAGGAATCAAAGAACTTGATAGAGAAACTTCAATATCTTTGCTAAAAAACCACTTCAACCCAAGCCAATTAAACGCAATTTTCATAGAAAATGAATTTTTCGACGTAATCAAGAACACTTATGAAGAATTATTTTCAACCAACAATAAATTTAGGATTGTAAGATGCACCCGTTTTCTAAGGGATATCAAAGATGAAGAAGAATTAACAGAAATAATAGAAAAGGAACACTTAAGTAAAAATCACCGGGGAATACAAGCCGTTTACGAAGAACTAAAAACAGAAATATACAATCCTCAACTAAAATTAAGAATAACACAATTTATTAACAACTGTGAAATATGCACTATTGAAAAATATGATAGGAAACCACCAAAAGTACCACTTAAAATAAGCGAAACCCCCTCAAAACCAAGAGAAATTGTACACATAGATGTATTTTACACATTGAAGAAAGAAATGTTTATAACAATGATAGATAAATTTTCAAAACACGCAGTTGCTTACAAAATCAACAGTAGAACTTGGACGGAATTCAAAACAAAACTCTTGCAGTACATAAACACACACGGTAAAATAGGAAAAATAATTGTTGATAATGAACTAGGATTTAAAGCCATTCCAATGCAAGAATTTTTTAAGGAAGAAAATATTAATGTACACTTTACTTCAAATAGTAATCACACATCAAATTCGGATATCGAAAGATTACACAATACCATAAATGAACACATAAGACTATTAAGACACGACGAGAAGAATAACGATGAAACCACTGAAGAAAAAATTCTTAGAATAATAGGATTCTACAACAATACAATTCACAGTACAACTAAAATTAAACCAATAGACTTTTTAAACGGAAAAGTGAATGAAGAAAAATACCATGAAATACATGATCTAATGTGTAAGAAAAAGGAAGATTATATAAATAAAATAAACCAAACTAGAAAAGATGTAAAAATAGAAGAGGGTATAAATTACATTAAAGAAATTAGAGGAGGTAAGAACCATCGAAAATATAGGAAAATCGATTCAAAAAAAATTGATGAAGAACACGTCGAAAACACTAAGACAGGGCACAAATATTATAAAACACACATTAAACAAAATAAAAAGTTTCAAAATAAGAATAATCCTAAGATAAAAGTTAAGTAATAACCATTTTATATACATATACGTAATACCCTTTTTCCAGATGACATTTTGGATATACCTCATAACCCTTCTTATGACTACAAAGGCACAATTCTTCGACATACAGGACCTGACAAATAATCATGGATATCTACCAATTAAAATAAAGGACGTAAAGATTATTGACAAATATATTAAAATAATACACGTTATTAATACAACACAATATTTAGAGACAGCAAATATACTACAAGAAAACATTCATAAACTATCAAACACTTACACGAACATAAGCCCACTTTTAGACAGCGTAAATAGAAGTATGGACATATGTAAAACAAAAATCAAAAACTTGACACCAAAATTCAGACAGAAACGAGGACTAGTAAACGCAATAGGTAAAGGACTGAAATATGTGACAGGGACAATGGACAGCGACGACGAAAAAGAAATATTCGACAAAATTACAAAACTAGAGAAAAGTAACGTAGACACAATGACAGCTTTAGACGAAATTTCATATCTAAGCACTTCTATGTCAGACAGAATATCAAATATTACAAACCACATAAATAACCAACAAAAAATCGTACAGAAATATGTGAATAAATTCAAGACAGACGTGCAAAATAAAATACTCAACTTAGAAGATGAAACCGTTTTTCTTCAAAATGTCTTTCAAACTAATAATGATGTAAATCTACTAATGGACCACGTGAATGAAATTGGACATGTTATTTTTAATTCCAAATTGGGAATAGTTCCATCGGACATACTGACGAAGGAAGAATTTAATTTTATAGATGGAATAGAATCTTATCTTCAGACAAAAGTAGCCTTAAGATATAGAGAAAATCTCGTAGTCTTAACATTGAGTGTGCCAAGATTTTTAAATGAATCATTTTCTGAAGTAACATTTGAACCACTTCCTAATCATGAAAATAAAACTTTAATATTAAACCAAAACACTATACTTATTAATAAAAATGAAATATATAAACCAAACACGTTAGAGTACAAAAACCTAGAAAAGATAAATGATGATTGCTTAACACATATTGTAAAAAATATAGAACCTAAATGTAATATGAAGATAACAAACGATCAAGAAGAAAAAGAAATATACCCTGGTTTACTTATATTTAAACATTATCAAGATAAAATTGAAACTAATTGTAAAAACCCATACAAATTGGAAAATTTTAAGACTTACCTATTAAAGTTCGAAAACTGTATTGTTAAAACAAAACTAAGAACTTATGAAAACTATAAAATAAATGTAAAAGAAATGTTCATTTTAGAGAAATTTATTTTAAAAGTTAAAGAAAGTAATACTTCATTTACTGACCTAGACATTAAAGAAATACATTTTAACGAAACAATAAAAACTGTTAAATATAAACTTTTAAAAAACACTTTAATTAATACTGGCAGTAATATAGGAATTTCTGTCACTTTGATTGTTATTTTTATTATAATTTATGTTAAAACACTTCAAACAAAAACTTACATTGTTTCTTCGTCGGAGCCTCACTCTAACGAAAATATAAATATACACTAAAACAAATATAAAAAATCCAGAGTTAAATGTTTACGAAAGAAAAGAATTAATCTTAAAAAAAAGCAAACAAACACCAATACTTAAACAAAAATACTTACGTTTAAATTTCCCTATAATTGTGCCCATTAAAAAAAATAAAAATGATAAACATGCATATTTGTCCACAATACTTTGTACAAACATGCATGCACTAAAACACTTGAAATGTTTTAATTGCTCTTTTCCAAGAATACTTGTTTGCACTTCAAATATATTTTGGGTGGCCAATAAACCCTAATTAGATCAATATGAATTTCTTTGGAATTGTTTCACTTTCTTTTGTAAACAATTGATTTCTCAATAGTTCATAAGAATTATCAATAAGCATTTTCTTTTTGTAAACTGTAAAATTTTAGTATTTAAGATCAAGAATTTGGAAAAATAAAGTCAGTCATATTTTTGATTCAAAACACACAACGAAGTTTTTTTTTTCGCTTAGAAAAATTAAAAACCAAAATTGCTACACAGCTACACGACTACAAATGACGTTGGCTACAATCTTCGCCGTGTTGTCAGCTACTGAATTATTATTGAAGACGACATCTACATACATCAAAACTATGAAAATGTTGTAGAAATACATATTTTTCCTTTACAAAACAAAACTTTTTCAAAAAATACTTTTATCATATCAAAACAAATAAATATATTTGCTGAAAACCTTTTGATTTTAAATAAATTTGTATTTTTAATTTTGTGACATTTTCTTTTATTGAATAAAATAGAATTGTAGCAAAACAGATAGAAGGGCACCAATTATAAACTAAAAATATAAGAAGTAATCTGTAAGAATTAGATTTAAACCAAATAATAGATGCGCTAAAATTAGCGGAAAAAAGTAAAGACTATATGAATGTCAAGCATCTACCTATTACTGTTCATAATTTAAGCTATTTTCACCAGCATCCGTCTTTTATGGGGACACCATTCAAGCCTCTGTCTATAACGGTTTCAAAGATAGGGTAACATAGATCAAATAACATCACCTATTCGGACACCCTTTAATTTATAATTTCAAATTAAAGACCTGTTTTTGTAGAGGACTTGGCCACAAAGATTCTTTGTAAATTTTAACTATCTGTATATAACGGTTAAAAACTTTAACCATATATATCAAATTACATGAACTATTGGGACACACTTTACATTATAATTCCAAATATTTATACTTGTTATCATACCAGACAAAGTAGTGGATTTTCTGCCTAATTTTCAAGTGTTTGTGTTTAACGGTTCAAAAGATAGGACCATATTGATAAAATTACAAAATTTGTAAAGGGTGTCCCTAACCCTTTAGTTTATAAATTCAAATTGTATACTTGCTATAGTGGACTTTGCAATACAGGTTCCTTGTAAATTTCAGCTGTCTGTCTATAACAGTTCAAAAGTTTGGCCACATACATAGAATTACATTAACTATTGGGACACCCTTTTATTTCCAAATTCAATTTTTATACTTTTTATTATAGCGGACTTAGCAATACAGGTTTGTGTATTTCAGCGATCTGTGTACAACTGTTCAAAAGTATATATCAAATTAAATGAACTATTGGAGCACCCTTTAAAATTTTGAATATTTATACATTTTATTATAACGGTGATAGTAATCGACATTCTGTCAAATTTTCAAGGTTTTGCCTATAACGGTTCAAAAGATAGGCTCATATAGGTCAAATTACGTCACCTATGGGTACCTTTTAAATTTATTTTTTTTTATTAATTTCTGCTGTTGGGAGCTATAGCGACACGCAATTTTTTTAAATTTTATTTTGGTGCCCTTTACGGTTCTTAATACACGTAAAAAATTGTATGTTGTATGGGGACACCCTTTAATTTTTAATATAATGAACTGTTGTTAGAATGGGACCAACCTGAAAGCATAACCTTTCAAATAAAGAAAAAAGTTTACAAATCGGTTCAGAAATGGCTGAGTTCTGCGGTTACATACATAAAAAAAGCAACATTCAGACGAATAGATAACCTCCTTCTTTTTTGAAGTCGGTTAAAAATAGAAATTAGCCTAAGTTAGCTACAGCCACAAAGGTGGTCGTGTAGCCATGTAGATATGATGTCGTCAAAATATTCGTCTTCATATAAACGTGTGTATTTTAATTTTGACAGGTTGTAGTCGGTATCCTGCTGGCGTCTATGTGTTTAATGCTTTATCATCACTGAAACCAAAGAGAGTTTAAATACTTGAGAACTTTGAAATATAAATTTCAAAGGTTTAAAATTGGTTTACTGTGTTCCGTTGTAGTCGTAACGGCAAAATTAACGCCAAACTTTCAGGTCATCACACCAAAAAAATAGTCGATAAAATTTATAAAATAATATTGGACTATGGGTTAAAAAAAAGTGCGTGAAAACTAAGACCTAGCTATCTTCAAAATAATTTCTCAACACAATTTCTCACACTTGACCAAAAGCGTTGCATCATTTTGTAACTGTGGACAAACCACGGATCTCTCACAACACACCAGCATTGGGTTCTTCGGATGAACGAACAACAAAGAAGTTTAAGGTCGGTTTGGCGGCCAACAAGGCCATGGTCGCAGTTTTTTGCGATGCACGCAGCGAACCATGATTCAACCCATAGACAAAAATAAAAAATAAATACAAATTGTGATTAAATACTGATTTTTTGAAAAATAATAAGGTATCTAAAATAAATGTTAACAAAAATACTTTTTCTGATAGCTTTTTCCGCCACGAGAGAGCGCTAAACTCAGAGCATTTTATAAAAAATGTGTTTTAGTTGTTAACGAAAATAATTCGAAAAAATAATCCATTTTTAAAAACAAGTTCGAAATTTGGGTTTCAAGTACTTTAATATATGTGACCCGGTCTATGAAAAGGGAAAAGGTGGTTTATGACTCAAAAACAAAATTTCGAAAAATTAGCTGTTAAAGATAAACAATGCAACAACAACAACAAAAAGTGGAAAATTTTTTTTTGCGTCATAAGCCACCTTTTCATAGGCCGGGTCACATATTATTTTTAGTTAAATTAAAATATGTTCATTAGGCTGGAACGTTGGTATATGGCAGAAAATAAATGTTTGTATTACCCGTTCAAATAGTGATAAAAAAGTTGTTCCGCAAAGTTTTATTGGGATTGAACCATGTCTTGAGGAGCCACAGAAGCCTTGAACATATTTTTTTGTCTTTAAATCTGATATATGTAGTTATATTTTTTATTTTATTGGTGGTTTTTCATATTTATTATTACATATTTTAATTTCATTAAAACTAATCCTAAAATAATTCAAAACATAAAAATTTGCTATCCATCGTCATTTTATAACCTCTTTTCACATATTAATACCTAAATGGTGTATAAAAACACAAAAAAAATATTTTTTTTTTTATTTGTTGTAGTAAATTAGGGGTAGATATGATATTTTAATGATTTTTCTTTAACTAAAACTTATTTAATGTACTTAGCATGGTCCTTTAATTTATATAACACCGTTTTTACAGATCTAAAAAAAATTGAAATTTGCTATAATTCAATAAATTTAAATTTGCGGCATTTGGATTTGCGGCGCCTCTTACCCTACTCCAATCGTCTTTAGACTTTACAATTGACTTAATAATAGCAAATGACTACTTTTTATCACTGGGTAATTCCATGTCAAATCAACCAAAAAAATTGTTTTCAAATTTACCACTTCCGATTTTATTGATTTGTTGTTTATATTTTTTAACTTTCTGAAGCCAAATATAATTTAAAAAATTCTATCTCTTACGGTTTTTTAGCTACACAGCTATCAAAATAGGAAAATATCGCTTTTTTTATATAAGCTCGAGGATTAAATATATTCTTATTCCAGTTCTATAAGCCCTAGAAAGTTGATTAATAGCTCATTTTAAAGGGGATTTCATACGCTTTAATTTGATATCAATCATGAAAAAAACAATTTTTTGGTCGTTTCGACAATATTTTGTTCGATTTTGCTTTCAAAGTAATCTACACCAAATTTTAAGACTCTTACTTTTATAGTGCTTCAGTTATGGTTTATGTAAGTATTTTCATTATATAGAGGTACCCAACCTTGGTTAAAATTCTAAAATTTATATAAAATTATAAAAATATTATTCTTAAATAGTTCTGTAAATAGTGTTTAAAATATCCGGCGGACAAAAATAAAAAAGGCTGTCAAGTTTGCAGTACCTTTAAATCGATAAAATTGATTACTATCACTACTTTTTCTCCATCTACTCTTGATAATGAGATATTGTTGCGAAAAAAAAGTATCCTACAATTTTATTAAAATTCATCCCGTAGTTTTTATGTGATGCGAACACAGCCAAACGGACAGTAAACTGTCTAGTGGAAAAAAATCAAAAAAAACTCTCGAATTTATCAATAAGATACATATGGGATGAAAGCTGAGACTCCCGCGATTCCAGAGGTGGTTTGGTTTTTCATGTGCGTTACACCTATAAAAAGTTACACGGCTTTAAAGTCGAATTATTTTGATAATTTTTTCATAATTTTTAACTAACAAAAAATGGGGTTAGAAAAATAAATCTCAAAAATTCATTTTTCTATAAAAATGCATGCAAATTTATTTGTTTTATTCAGAAATATTGCATAAACAATCAAAAAATCCTAAAATTCAAATATTTATAACAACACTGTAAAAAAAATTGTAAAGTTTTTAGCCAAAATATGTATGTACTTTTAAAAAAAAAATAGTCAGCTTCGATGGACCCGAAAAAATAGGCACATCAAAAAACTACTTTTATGAATCAATAATCTTATTTTCTCTTATATATACTTAAATATGTATACAAATATTTTGGTGTTTTCTATGCCAACTTTTGAAATATAATGATTTTTGAAATATAATTTTTTAAACCAGGGCGAACTAATACAAGGTGAGTGCACGGGCGAATGCTTTATAATGCCTTCACAACACAATTAAGAAAGAACAGTCTTGGGTACACTCGAAAAATAGCAGAGGAAATTGTAATTAAGATTTAATGAATAAACTCCTAATTTCTTCTGATCCAGAAGAGGCGAAGAGGTGACTATTTATGTCGACAGCTAGACAGCGCTAAAAGTTTTGAAGTGCCACAGCATTAACTCAAAGCTGGTAGCCAAGTGAAAGGGGAATCTTAATGCAATGTTTATATAACATAAATTTATGCAAGCAGCCGAGTTATTGCAATATCGAGGGGAATTAGGTCGCTGATGAACTACCTAGGTTGGGTTCCCCTACACCTCAGAGTTCAACTGAACGGTGAAATGACCGATCAGTCATTATAACAGAGAACTCAATAGGTAGAACTGATCAATTCTGGGAAGGTATAGAGAATTACAGAGTGTCGAGTGTCCATACTTAGTTTGGGTAGTAGAGTTCTTAAACATAGTTTGGGTAGTAGAGTTCTTAAAGGTGTAATAACGCGTTGGTGCCTGCAGATTTTTGCAGAATGTATAAGGATGAGGAAGAATAAGAAATATAATAGAGTAAATGTGATTGCAAAGATTAGGGTTATATTTTCCTAGAGAACGAGTCCGCAACGGGTTAGACGATATCGCCAGATAAAATGATGATGCTTATTGGTATTTAACCAATTTCGATTTGTCGAAATTGCAATTTTTTTTAAAATGTTTGCTGATATTTTTTTTACGAAAATTAGGTTTTTAGTTAAGTTACGAGTTTTTGGTGAATATCTACTGCGTTTTCCACCTGTGGTAAATGGTAAAAATAATTTTTTTGGTTTCCTTTTGAATACTTCAGACTTTATATTCATTTAGTATATGTATATGGGTATGTAAGTAAGCAATGATTGATAATTGTTTTGATCTCTGTCAAGCACGTCCGCTTAAGTTAAAAAAAGTTCAACCTATACAGTGCTGGGCATAACAAAAGCAACAACAGAGGTGAAAACTTACACTTACAAGTCAATGCATTTTTCGTTTAAATTAAAATTACAAAAAAATGCTTCTGTTCTTATTAAATTATAGACAAAATTATTTTGCTGGTGCAGATAGTAATCGAATCATTTCCAAGAGAAAATAGAGATAAAAAAGTAAAACTACGCATGCAATTTTACTGACACTCACAACTTGGCAGACCAACTAGCCATATTTGTAATTAATTTGACTTGGATATTAAATTTGGCAGTTTGGTAATGTTTACAAACCCCCGTCTTCATTTGCTATCAACATGTCTTAGCAAAAGTCAAACTTCATATAAAAAAACCAGTATTAAAAAAAATGTTTTTTATATGAAGTTTGACTTTTGTTAAGGCATGTTAATGTCTAATGGAGACGGGGGGTAATTCCGCTAACACAATTTAAACTTAACGAGTTACATATCCTGTAAAGCAGTAATGCTCGTTATCTGACTTTCTGCACTCGCGAGTATAGGCAAAAAAAAAGGGACGCATCGCCGGCATACATACACTCACTATAAGTTTTCCTCTGTTTGCATTTCAAAAACGGAAATCAAATCAGTTGCTTTTACTGCTTTTAACACAAGGCGAACTTTGTTATGTAGTACAGTGCTCTCACCCGGTAAATGAAATCGCCTTGTTTTAATCAAAGCGTACAATGTGAAAGTATGTGCTTGGTTACCACTATTTCAATGTTATACTTATCTTAAAGCATTAGATTAGCTTAAGAAGGGTTGTGCCAAAAATAGCGGACTCTACTCGGAGGTCCAGAGGCTCCATTGTGATGCTCTTTAGCTAGCTAGATCTAAGCATAAAGAAAAAGAGAGACCTATATGCGCCCTACATTTCCCTGATGAAGCCGACGACATCGTCCAGTCTCCACAGAGCAATGTCGTGTAGCCCGCCGTGAAATCTTTCGCCTAGCTATCTCAGTCTGCGGCCTTGTAATACCTGGCAGTGACACAAAATGTGCTCTGCTGTTTCAAACTCCTCCTTGACCTCCTCTTCCCAGTTGTCATATTTGGTGATTCTCGTAGCTAAGGCTATCGCTAAAAATCTAAAAATGCATGAAATAATTACGTATATTCATATATATGTATTTTGAAAGTTTTAGTTTTAAATGATCATTTTATGTCCTTGAAATTAGTTTTTTTTAAACTAGAAAATATGGAAGAATACAAGTAATTTTTATATGCATTTTTAGAATTTTAGGATAGCGAGAATTACAGAATATAGCACCAGGACTAATTAGTTCTCTTTACTACTCGAGCTCAATCTTGCAAGTTCGACCCCGAGCTCAATCTTCAGCAATTTCGTTCTCTTAACATTGCAGTTACCCAGAGCCCAACACAATCTAACACTATACTTGTTGTTTATCAAATCAACATCCTTTTTGCACTCGCCTACCAGTCCTTCAGAACGTCTTAAAGCATTACTGACGGTTGATTTGTTGCACAGTTTATAAGAAACTAATTTAAAAATTATTTTTGCACATTCTAAAACTCTCAAATTGAAATAATCAATTAAACTGATTGTTTTCGAAAAGAACCGTTACATTTGATGTTTGAAATGTGGCGTTTTTTATCGTTTTTTATGATTTTCACAGTATTGTATTTGTATCCTTCATAAATGCTTGTCTGGCCCAAGGCATATTAAACAAGGTGATAGCGTAAGGGAGAGGAAATTTGAGGAAAAAAATTTTTTGAATTTTTTTTATATATATTTTGACAGTAAAATAGATATTATTCTCTCTTAAAAAACCTGATTAATGTCAAACTCCATATGAAAAAAATTGAAAAAATTTCTCTTTAATATTAGCTCCGCCTTGTGCAGTCACCTGGTTAAATATGCCTTGGTCTGGCCCAAGGCGAATTCATACCAGGTGTAGGCAGTAGAGCAACAACTACAACAAAACAACAACTTTGACATTAGATTAGCAGATATGAAACAATGTATTTTTTACAAGATATTAGCAAAAAAACGAGAGCAAAAAACAATCAGCTGGGCTATCAACACCACCTGGTAAGAATTCGTCTTGGTCTGGCCTATCTGCCGGTGTGGTGTCTTTAACGAATATTGTGTTTTGAAGAAAGAAACTCCATGAACACCATAGTTTTCATCTTAGTGCTTGATTTTTTGACCACTACAGTAAGAATTTCAACGAAACATTAAATTTTTAGTGATCATAAAATAAAAGGTTTTTAATATCACTTTGAAGTAGTCAGCAAATATTAATTAAAAAAAGCATTAAGTACTTATTAACAAAATTACTACCAACCTACTTCTACTAACGTAGTTATTTGTTTTTTTATATAAACTATGGATACTTACAGCGTAAATTACAACGTTCGGTTAATGAAATTCTCAAATACGTATGATAACGTCCAAACTTGTCGGTTAGTGCTGTATTGTTTACCAGGTTAGGGGTTATCGGAGGAGATGATATGGTCTGTACAATAGAATGAGAACATTATTAATTAGAAAAGAATAAAACAATATCTTACCTTTGCATTGTCATGCTCGTGACTGTTATTTGTTATTTTATGTGTTATTGTTTTGTAAACTGGTTGTACATTTAAGGGTAATTTGGTTGAAAAAAAGTAACAGTCACTTTGTTTTGAACAAAATAATAGGTATTTGTTGCAATTGTCAGCTGTTTTAATTTTTAAACCACGTTGTAGAAAATTCATTTTCTTTTTAATCTTTTTACCAAATTATTGAAATAAAACTAGAAATTTTTCCTTTCTTACCGAGTTGTGTGTAACATAAAGGATTTAATATACAAATTTTTATTGTGCAATTCCAGGTAAACAATTATTTAATACCTGCTTTGATTTTTTATATACAAAGTTGTTTAATTATTATACGTGTTTAGTGTTTGATTATAAAAAACTCCTTCCTACGACCGAAAGGCACATCCGATAACAAACCGCATTTATAGAGGCTACTTTATCCACTAAATGTTATTTTCTACTCTCAGCCGACACGGTACTTAAATAATTTTAGATTTATTGTATCAGTGATGGTAAGCGAGAAATTGTACCAATCAGCTTCTTAACTGTACTTTTTTTTTATTTAATTTGTACTAAACACATTTTAATTAATTTAAATTTTTATTCATATTGTAAATATATATACATTGTAACAAAAAAAAAAATTTATGTAAATTTCTGTAAATAATGTTATGTTTTTATTGAATTTAATTAAGCCTATGAATTTAACACAATAAATATAATTAATACAATAAAAATATAATTTAACAACAAAATTTTAGTTGTTCCGACACAACAAAATATTACGTTTATTACGACACTATTATTTACAGAAAAGTCAAGATTATAATAAAGTTTATTGAAATCACTACCACATCTTATAAAGAAATCAAACTTAGCATTGTTAGTTCTAAAAACTTTAATTGAAATCGGATATCTAGTAGTAGCGTGTGAGACGATTTGGAATATTAAATACAATGTTACCAATTAAAAAAGCAAAGCAAATATGTGCCCACACACCTTGTGTGCGTCCTGACATTATTTTGTTCGATTTTGCTTTGAAAGTAATCCACACCAGATTTTAAGACTCTTACGTTTCTACTTTATATTTATAAAGGAACCCTTCTCTGGATAAAATTCAAAAATTTATATAAAATTCTAAAAATTATTGTAAAGCTCTGTAAAAGGTGTTCAAAATATTTTAATAACAATGTATTTCCACAAAGTAAAAATACAAATCAAATACAAATTTTATTCAAATGGCTATTTGGCAGTAAGATGATCTACTTTTGACAAAATTTTAAAGCAGCGCCATCTATTGCCCAACCGTGTTTAAAATATCCCGCTTTCAATTCATTTTGTCATTATATTAAAACAGCGCCATCTGTTGCGCAACCGTGTTTAAAATATACCGCTTTAAAAAAAGGTGCCTTAAAGCATGCCGTACCTTTAAATCGGTAAAAAATCGGCGTACTTTAAAAAAAGGTGTCTTTAAGTATGCCGTACCTTTAAATCGGTAAAAAAAAATCGGCGTACTAAGGTACAATTTTTTTAAAATCCATCCAGTAGTTTTTACGTGATGCGAACACAAAGAGAAAGACAGACAGACAGAAAATAAATTACTGTTTTATTATATGTATAGATTACATTTAACATTGTTCTACGACTTTTTAATGAAGGCAGCTTTTAAAGCTTTATTTAGTTAGATTTTTGTTATTATTTATTTAATAATAAAGTACAAAAAAGCCAACCATTTAATTTTGCGAATATTGCGATGTAATAGATATTAAACAAATTAAGAAGTTTGCTTCAGTTATGTTATAAGTTTGATTTTTTTTAAATTTGATATCCTCAATCATCTGCATATCTAGTGATGTCATTAAACATCAAGCATTCTTGGCACTACGTATTGATGATTCCTTGATTTGTTCAACCGTTAAAGAACCATCGTTATCGATGTCATGTT
Organism: Phasia obesa; assembly: GCA_949628195.1. NCBI lineage: Eukaryota > Metazoa > Arthropoda > Insecta > Diptera > Tachinidae > Phasia > Phasia obesa. The sequence continues at coordinate 34,767,548 of OX451217.1, forward strand.
CTTGTTTAGAACATATGTTCACACAACGATCGATGTCTGCCATCAAATGTTGTTTATAGTATGAAAGTTTGATTCTTAAACAGCGCCATCTGTTGATCAAGCGTACAAATCCTTTTAAATAAAAGGAACTAAACTTAATTCCTTTTGGTATATTATGGCTTTATTAAAAATAACAAATATTTTCATTATCCTGTATATCTAATATATAGCTTATCCTGTCAGACCAATTTTTCAAGAGTTTTCTTTTGGTTATAGCTCACGAATGGCTCGAATGGACGATATTAACCTTAAGGGTGTGGATCGCTTGTTGATTATTCGCATAGCACCGATCTTCAACGACAACCCCCAAATAAAGTCTAAAGGTTCGAATCACAGCTCAGCATCAAGGCTAATTTACATCGTCAAGGCGGCTTATTATTATCCAATCATTATCCAAATTCAGGTTATTAAACGCAATCCGCAATCTGGCTCTGTAGTGCTCGCCGTTTTTAGAATTATTTTCGAAAATGATGCCACCAAAAATTACATGTCTCTCTCTCTCTCTCTGAGAATGTGTTTGCACCTCGGCAGTGACGTGCGGGTTTTCCAATCGCCAGATTTTTTGCTTTGTTAGAAATTAAAATCGCAACCTATGATACGATAATTCGAATTTCGACCTCATTGACAAATTCAGTCACTTGCTATTTTGTTTTCGCATTAAAAAATAAAAAAAACATTTTTAATACGACGACCGTCAATATATATACATACTCGTACATAGTTATCTATTGTTAATAAAAATAAAAATACCTGTTTGCTGTCTTTTTAATGGCCAAGCAAATAAAACTCCAAGCAACACAATCACTGTCTTGATTGTTTGCTGGTGTTATTTATTTTCTTATCAACTTTTTTATGTTTTTTTTTTTTACTTGCTTATGTATTTACTTAGCAGACATTGGCGTAGAAAGGCTATTCTGGGGGTGCAATGCCCCCTCCAAACTTGATGTATCTCAATCAAAATGAGAGTACACAAGAATTACTCTTCTTAATGCTGCCTCATACACTTGTGATTTGATTATGTGATTTGCTCTAAGGTAACTACGCAAATGGTTATGAAGCATTACGGTAGTATTTGAGAAAATAAGCACATTTTTGTAACACCGACGATGCTGAATAGAAAATCAAAACTTTTTGATGGTGTTATACAGTGATGGTATCCTTCCCTTCTCTTACAAGGGAAGTAGAGATGTGTAGCAAATGCATAATTTTCTATTTTTAGATTTCTCATTTATTAAAGGAAAAAGTTTATTTAATTGCCCTTTATCTAATTCAGTGCCGCTTGCAATTGAGATGCTTCGATAGACTGATAGGTAGTGCGCTAGTCATCAGCCTGGAGGTTAATCGAGAGCCCGATTCCCAAAAAAATTAAGAAAAAATTTTAATATTTCAATTTGAAAATAAAAATGAATTTAAAATCTATGAACATACATACATATATAAATAAAATCAAACGTCGTGCGTTGGTAATTTGTTGTTATTACTTGTTTGCATTTGTACTTTGGATTTGATATTTTTTATATAAACATACATAGTAGTTTTTCATTTTGAAGTTTTTGTATAAACTTGAATTTATTTTATTCTTTCAAAAAAACATATTTCAATAAAGCATTTTAATTGTTCCGTTGTAATTGTACAATTTATTCTACGTTATAATTTTTTAAATATAAAAGGTTATGGGCCCAGAAGACAAAACCGGAATAGCACAATTCAATGGACGAGATTTTGAAAATTGGAAGTTTCGTGTAGAACGACACTTAGCGTCAGCCGATTGCCTGGAAGCTGTTAAGAGGTCAGCTCCAGTAATCGAAGCTGGAGATGGTACTGAAAATAATGTAGCGGATTGGACCAGGAAAGATTTAAAAGCACAAAATATAATAACTTCTTGCATTTACGACGACTACTTAGAATGTATTCGCGAAGAAACAACCGCTAAGGGCATGTGGGAAGCTTTAATGATGACATTTGCTAAAAAATCCTGCGTGAATCAAACAATAATTCGTAAGGAATTGGCAATGCTACGTTTAAAAGAAGGTGAAAATCTAAATGTACATTTAATTAAATTTGATTCGCTTATTCGAGAGCTTAAAACGGCTGGTGCTAAACTTGAAAATGCTGATGTTATTTCTCAGTTATTTTTATCTTTGCCTGAAACATATGATGCTGTTGTGACAGCCTTAGAGAACCTGCCTGAAGATCAAATGAATTTGGGTGTAATCAAATCTAGACTTTTGTTTGAAGAATCCAAAAAGAAATCCCGCAGTAGTGAAGAAGCTGAAAATCAAGTTGCCTTTTATTTCAAGAACAAAAAAAGATTTAATGGAAAGTGTCACAAATGTGGAAAGTTTGGACATATGATGAAAGACTGCCGAGTTAAAGAAACAAAAACTGCAGAGGGTGTAAGTTTTATGGTAAAAAATTACAAAAAGCCAACCAAAATTGATCTTACTGATGAAGAAGAAATTGTTTTCGCTTTAGATTCAGGAGCTACTGATCATTTTGTCAATGATATTAATGTTTTTAATTCAATAAAGAATCTTAATGTTCCCCGTTATATAGTTGTTGCAAAAGCTGACGCAAGAATTGAAGTTTCACAAATTGGGGATATTCAAGGCAGAAGTGATACAGATTACCCAATTAATTTAATAAACGTTTTATATAGTTCAGATTTTCGTGAAAATTTACTATCTGTAAAAAAAATGGTTGATGCTGGTTTAAAGGTAACTTTTCAAAAGTCTAAGGCTCTTATTTTTAAAAATGGTGAAATAATAGCAACTGCATTAAATACAAGTAACCTTTTTGTATTAAAACTTAAGATCAAGAAATCAAGTGCTTACATGTCTAAATCAGAAGAATACACATTATGGCACAAACGATTAGGCCATATTGGACATGAGGGTATGAAAGAATTAAAGCAGTTAAATATGATTGCCGGACTTCCACAGGTAGAAAAAGCTCCTTTTTGTGATGTTTGTAATTTAGGCAAACAATGTCGTGAATCTTTTTCGGGAACTCGTGTCCGAGCTACAAGAGCTCTAGAAAGAATTCATTCTGATGTCTGTGGCCCAATAAATCCAGTTTCATGGAATGGGTGTAGATATTTCGTTTCATTCATTGATGATTACACACATTTCGCAGTTATTTACCCAATTAAAAGGAAAGATGAAGTCTTCCACAAATTTAAAGAATTTGAAGCAATGGCCACTACAGAAATTGGTAATAAAATATCAAAATTGACTATAGACCAGGGCACTGAATATAAATCAAAAGAAATGTTAACTTTTTGCAAAAATAAGGGTATTCAAATTCAAGAAACTATGGCGTACTCGCCCCAGCAGAACGGCGTTTCCGAAAGGTTTAACCGTACTCTTACTGAGAAAGTTCGAGCAATGTTAATTGAAAGTAGTGTTCCTAAATTTTTGTGGTCTGAAGCAGTATATACTGCAACATATATTTTAAACAGGATTCCTACGAAAGCTATATCGGTTCCCAAAACTCCTGCAGAATTATGGTTCAAAAATAAACAAGATTTGTCAAAAATTAAAATTTTCGGTTGTGAAGCTTTTGCTTGGATACCAAACCAAAAGAGAGCTAAATTAGACGCTAAAAGTAAAAAATATGTTTTGCTTGGATACTGCCCAAACGGATACAGACTTTGGGATGAAGAAAATGAAAATATTATTCTTTCTCGAGATGTAAAATTTAATGAAAATTCTTTCTTATACAAAAATAAAGTGAACTTAAAAACCACTTTACACTTCAATGATCAAGAGGGAAAGAAATGTGTGATCATTGAACCATCAGATGAAACCATAGAGGAGACTAATAGTGCATGTGAACTTCCAATTGAAGCTGTTGATATTGACTATAACGAATTTAACAATGAAGTTGTAGATGACCCGAATGAAGGTACTGTTATATTATCAACTAATAATTTGAAGGATGATGATTTAAACGTAAGTGAGGTACCGGAAGTCAATGAAAATTATTTAGGAAGCCAAGTTCTTTCAAATCCGCCACAACTAAGAAAAAGTGAACGATTCTCTAAAAAACCAACGAGATTAGCTGATTATTATCTATCAACATTTCAATGTTCGTTATCGCAAATTCCAAATAACTTTTCTGATATTGAGTTGCTTGATGAAAGAAAACAGTGGTTGCTAGCGATTGATGATGAGTTGAGCTCAATGGAGAAAAACAATGTATGGAACTCAGTGCCAAAACCAAATGGAGTAAAACCATTAAAGACCAAATGGGTGTTTAAAATTAAACATGATGAGAATGGTAATCCAACGCGTTTCAAAGCAAGGTTGGTAGTAAAGGGTTTCTTACAACAACCTGGGCTAGATTATTATGAAACATATTCACCAGTTGCTAAATTAACTACAATACGAGTAGTTTTGGCGTTTGGTATTAATAAAGGATATTGTTTCCACCAAATAGACATTAAAACAGCTTTCTTGTATGGTGACCTTAAAGAGAATATATATATTGATACTCCTGATGGTATGAATTCTCCAAGTGGTTACTGTTTAAAATTAAATAAAAGTTTATATGGTCTCAAACAAAGTCCTCGTTGTTGGAATGATAAACTTAACGATTATTTATTAAAGCTGGGTTTTAGAAGATCACAACATGATTATTGTTTATATATAATGGAATCTGGTGAAAATTTGATAATTGTACTTATTTACGTAGATGACCTTTTAATAACAGCAAATACCACATCTGAAGTCGAGAAAATAAAAGGTCAATTAAAACTTAAATTTGAAATGTCAGACTGTGGAGAATTAAAGCATTATCTTGGAATTAAAGTTCAAGAGCTTCAAAGCTCAAATGTTTTAACAATGGACCAAGAAGCAAGTATTAATAAAATATTAGTAAATTATGGAATGCAGGATTGTAATATATGTGTTACGCCAATTGAAAAAGGAGTTCATTTGACTGTTTCAAAGCAAAAAAATACTTCAATCAATCCTTACAAGGAACTACTTGGAAGTCTAATGTATCTTATGGTTTGCGCTCGGCCTGACTTAGCTTTTGCCATTGGATATCTTGGTCGTTTTCAACAAAATCCAAGTGAGGAACACTGGACTGCTCTTAAAAGAGTTTTGCGGTATTTAAAGGGGACAAAATCATTAAAGTTATGTTATGAGGCTGATCCTACCGCTGAAGTACTGGTTGGTTACGCTGACGCGGACTGGGCTTCCAATACAATTGATAGAAAATCTACTACTGGATTTATCTTTTATGTTTATGGCTGTCCTGTGTCATGGTGCAGCAAAAAACAAACAACAGTTGCCTTATCGTCAAGCGAAGCTGAGTATGTGGCCTTAGCTAGCGCGGTTTCTGAAGGATTATGGATATATGGTTTACTAGAAGACATAATGGTTTTTAAAAAGGAAGACTATTTCACAATTTACGAAGACAACGCTGGATGTATAGCAATGTCAAAAAATTCGGAAAGCAAACGAGCAAAACACATCGATATAAAGCATCACTTTCTTCGTGATCACGTTAATAGTGGAAAAGTAATAATAAAACAAATATCAACTAAAAAACAAATAGCAGACATACTAACTAAACCTTTGGACAACATGAATTTCTTAGCAATTCGAAACATGCTAAAGTTATCGAATTGAAAGGGGATGTTGTTATTACTTGTTTGCATTTGTACTTTGGATTTGATATTTTTTATATAAACATACATAGTAGTTTTTCATTTTGAAGTTTTTGTATAAACTTGAATTTATTTTATTCTTTCAAAAAAACATATTTCAATAAAGCATTTTAATTGTTCCGTTGTAATTGTACAATTTATTCTACGTTATAATTTTTTAAATATAAAATAATTGCATCACTTAAAAACGGCTGCACCGATTTGGCCAATTATTTTTAAATTTCATCTTAACCCAACTTACGTTTTAACGGAAAGAAAAATTGACCACACCCACTCTTTAAGTAGCTAGAGAACTATAATACTTAATCTTTTAAATTTTGCACCAGTAATACTTTGTAATATATGTACATGTTTAGCGAAACAGAGGCTGGATTGGAGTAGTAGGTGTGGTACCTCCCGTACAAAGTGAACAATTATTATCGTCTACCTGTAGATCTGCAATATATAGAATCTTGACACTTTGCACAATTAACGCATAGTCTAACAAAGCACAGACTGGATTGAGACGGTGGGCGTGGTACCTCTCATATAAATAGAAAATATATTATCTTGAAACTTTGCACAATTAACCCTCATACTTATGTGCATAGTCCAGCAAAATTTACACCAGCTTGGGACAGTGGGCGTGGTAGCTCCCATACAAAGTAAAAAATTATTATTTTGTATCTAGAGAACTACAATATGTAGTCTTGAAATTTTATACAAGTAACCCTGATTCTAATGTGCATAATCTAGCAAAATACAGACTGGATTAGGATAGTGAAAGTGGTACCTCCCATAAAAAGTAAAATATTATTATCGTGTAATAACTATGCATTATAATGCATAGTCTAGCATAAAACAGATTGGATGGAAACAGTGGGCGTCTCGCATATAATCTGTAACAGTTTTGTCGTGAGAATAGCGTGCGTTTCTAGTTAAAGGTTTGCCATACTTTTCTTAAAGTATTTCTTGTGGATGGGTGTAGCGAAGCGCACCGTGGATAGCTAGTGCTTAACAAAATTAGAACAACAATAAAAAAAAGCCTTCTAAAAGGTATTATATTAAAGGCCTTCTAGCAGACAATTTTCGGAAGACCTTCTGGAACGCTTACCGGCAAAAGCGAGAGTGGAAGGCCTGCTCCGCAATGACAACCTGTAAAAAAAGATCTGAGAAAGGAATGCGAACGGAAGGTCTTGTACTTTCAAACGATGTAGTAAAGAGGCCTTTTAGAAAGCCTTGATATTACTTATTTTTACCACTGGACATTTTTATTTATTTTCATGAGCACATAACAAAATTTCGTTAAAGTCTTCAAATCTTTGTTTACTTGTCTAACTTAACTTAAGGAAAAATTAGACACCAGCAGAATGTAATGCATTTTCTGGATCGCTATATCCGACGTCAGCATTCTTCGTATCTATCTACAAGGTGTTTTAAATTAATTTTCTATTTAAACAAACTTATCAAAGAAATAGGATATGAGATATTTCAATTTGTATACCCTTCACCACAGGTGGAAAGGGTATATATAAGTTTGTCATTCCGTGTGTAATTTCTACAATATTCATTTCCGACTCCATAAAGTATATATATTCTGGATCCTTATACATAGAGAAGTTGATTAAGCGATGTCCGTCTGTCAGTATGTTCGTCTGTCCGACTGTCTGTCTGTCCGTGTTAGTGTGGTAATGTCATTTGCCAAGGCACCAGAAGAGATACAAAAAATTTAAGCACACCAATCTGTCAGGCATAGTTTCGAAAATTTTGGTATTGCAATTCACCAACATCGGATCATTCCTTTGGAGGCTACGGGCCAAAAACCACGCCCACCTATATTTTTTTACGTTTTTTTTAATTTTTTTCGGCTTTAATGATTCTGTTTTGCCTTTTTTTGTCAAATAAATATTAGACTGCGACAGGTAGATCGCAAGGAGTGCATACAGATCTCGGGGGATCAATAACCCCCTGCGAGGGGCGATTTTTGTTTGTTTTTAAATTGGTAGGGTTTTTCTGCTTTGATTTGTTTTAGAGACCTTAATAGAAAGCAATACGCATAGAGGTAGCCAATGGACCCACAGGGTACCCAATAGGAGCAGTTAAAAGGCCCCCCATGTGTCAATATGATGAATTTTTTTTTGTAAGGATTTCTTTTTAATTTAGTCTGACCATTCTAACTCAATATAGATTGGAGAAAGGTCCAAAATTTAACAAAAAAATTTCAATCAAATTTTTAAAAAAATTTTTTAAACAAAAATTTTAAAATTTTTTTTCAAAAATATTTACAAAAAAATTTACAAAGCATTTTCAAAAAGATATTTTACAGAAAAATATTCGAAAAAAAATTTTTTTAAAAAATTTTCCAAAAAATTTTCGAATAAAATTTTACAAAAAATTTTTAAAAAAATATTTTTACAAAAAATTTTTACACACAATTTTCTAAAAATTAAAACAAAAATTTCAATATTTCTTTGAAAATGAAAATCATGACTGTAACATAACATATATTTAATATTAAGAATATACATATGTATGTATGTGTGTATATAGAGTAACATATTTTTTTAAATGCGTTTGATTTTTAAATAGAAGATATCTCTGTTTTAAAACCTATTTGCATTAAACACATAGACATCATCAGAATACCGACCACAAACTGTCAAAAATGAAACGTTGTGGCTGTCGTCAACTTAGGCTAATTTCTATTTTATTCAACAAAAGAAAATGTCACAAAATTGTAAATTTCAAATTTATATATAAACAAAAAGTTTTGGAGGAAATATTTATAATTTTTTGAAAAAGTTATTTAATTTTATAAAATCAAAATAAGTATTTCTACAACAATGTCAGAGTTTACGATGTAGCTGTCGTCTTCAATATCTTTAAGTAGCTGACAGCACGGCGACAATTGTAGCAAACGGAATTTGTTTTCATTTGTCTTCTATTTTTTTAACTTATGAATAATGATTTTTTCTCATACGAATTTATTTAAGTAAAGAGTCAACAATATGGATAATGCTGTACATGTCTGTATAAATCAATTCACCGTGGTGAAGGGTATAGAAGATTCGGCACTGCCGAATATAGCACTTTTACTTGTTTTAACTCATGAATAATGATTTTTTCTCATACGAATTTATTTAAGTAAAGAGTCAACAATATGGATAATGCTGTACATGTCTGTATAAATCAATTCACCGTGGTGAAGGGTATAGAAGATTCGGCACGGCCGAATATAGCACTTTTACTTGTTTTATATTATATTTAAAAAAAAAAAAAAAAAATATTATATTTAATTGGTGATAAAGTTTTTTTTTAAATTGTTTTACACTCTTAGCCCCATTATTATAACTTGCCTATAGCTAAAGTTAGGATTTTGTTGGAGCGATAAGTAGTTTTTCGCTATAATAACGAGAATAATGCTTATTACTATAAATTGTCCTTAAAAATTATATATACGTTATAGTTAAAGGTTATTTTTAGCTTACTTATAATAGCGAAAAATTATTTATCGCTCCAACAAAATCCTAACTTTAGCTATTGGAAAGTTATAATAATGGACCTTAAACACTTTATGCCCTTATTCAAATGAAATAAAGTCTACTTTAAAACAAATTTTAGATGAAAATTTTGACTTTAAGTACACTTCAACTAAACTTTATTTATTTTGCATACGAGCATATTTCTTTTATATCATACTACCAAGCAAACATTTATATATTTTCTAAATTGGTGTTAATTATTTATTTATTAATGTTACAGTAGTTACAAATTATATTCTAATTTACCGAGCATGGCAACAAAGATCTTCACTCGTTGTAGTGAAACACCCAGAGCAATTGATGGGAATCGAACCCAAAACCCCCAGACTGATATACTAGCATACTAACTACCAACCTTTCAGGGCATCCAACATAAAAATATGAGAATGCTTGTGCACAACGCCATACACATGAGAAACATCATCATACGAAATTAAACATTTTTAATTTCTTATGATTTGCTAATTAACTATCTCATTCATACACATCAAACTTTAGATCGAGCACGTGCAAATCACACTAACAAATCTCTAAACAAGAACACTAAAAACTAACTTTCTACCCAAAACTAATATATACATAATAGAAAAATATAATAAAATAATATACATATATGTATGTACATATAAAAATATTTTATATGTATAATTAATCTTAGGCCATAAAAGTTTTTTTTCAAATATAAAAGATCACAAAGATCTTAAATCGTGGACAAAGCTTAAAAGCTTATTTATAAAATTTTGTGGAAATCTATACATATAATAAAATATTAACTCATTTCCGTCTGTTTGTCTGCTTTTCGTTTGTGTTCACATCGCGTACGAACTAATGCATGGATTTTAACAAAATTTTGTGAGGAGGTACCTTAGTATCCTGATCACAATACAGGATACTTTTTTTCCGCAAAAATATCTTATTTCCAAGAAAAAGTTGAGAAAAGGCAGTGAAAACGCAACTTTCGGTTTAAAGGTACTGACATTTTCGGTTTAAAACTGGGATATTTTCAACAATTTTATATTCAACACTGTGATTTTTTCAACTCACAATTTACAATAATTTTTTGAATTTTAGAACTTTTTATAAATTTTAGAATTTTATCCAGGGATGGGTAAATTTATATAATGTTAATTAATACATAAACCATACAATTAAAATACAAAAAAATACTAAAGATGATAAAATCTTAATATTTTGGTGAAATCGCAATCTATTGGATTAGATTTTTAGATATTAAGAAATTTCCAATTTTTAAATGAAATTGTGTTTTTTCTTTAAATTTTCTTTTTTGTAAAATTTTAGATTAATATGTCCTTAGTCTAATGTAACCTCAATCATTAAAAATATTACGGACGAGCGGATTTAGACGCATCGAACTTCTTTAAATTAGTTACTGCATGTTTCACGATTTTTGCTTCAACTAACAGCACGCTTAGTACTTTGTGAATGCTAGAGAACGACTGTGGCGCATTTTTTGCCTTGCCTAGTTTGGAAGACAAGTACTCCATAGCTGATAGCATCTCCAGATTAGTTTAAGAATCGAATTTTAAAGTAGTAGCTTTAAATCTAATCTTACTTATACTCCTTTTAACTTAATTCGTGCATTTTATTAAATTGGGTTGGTCCCTACCAGGGTTGGTCCCTACCAAGGCGAATTCATACCAGCTGGAGGCGATAGCCCAGCTGATTGTTTTTTGCTCTCGTTTTTTGCTAATATATAAAAAATACATTGTTTCGTATCAGATAATCTAAATTTAAAGTTGTTGTTTTGTTGTAGTTGTTGTCCTACTGCTCACACCTGGTACGAATTCGCCTTGGTCCCTACGCAATTTAAACGTTTTACGGGAACATTTTTGTTTACACACCTTTGTTTAACTATTTTTTCAATGTAAATATCGTAGAAAATTTTGGACTTGCGTGAATGCTTAGAAAAACTGTGTAGTCAGCAAATGTTGATTTCTAGGTAGCATATCCAACAAAAACAATATGTATATAATGGGTCCCAATATACTACCTTGACGAACTACAGCGTCAATTGACTGAGATGAGATTAAAATATCTTCATCTTTCAGTTTAAACTTCCGACTGGTTAAACAACTTTTTTACAGCTTAAAGAAGTTGTTATGCAAGTTTTTTAGTTTTTTTTTTTCCTCAAAGGTCTTTTTAACTACATTTACTAATCCGTGTATTTATTTAATATTTAACAAATTGTTTTCTGAATCTGAATTGATGTTTCGGAATACATTCTTTCTTGTTTACATTTTACATGTTTGATGAAAGGCTTATGGATCTGTATGATATGATTGTGTGATCTTAGAAATAATTCTTATCAAAGAAGTCTTTTCCTTTGTGGGAAAATACTCGAGGCTTATAATGACAATTAAATAAATATTTTTATAGCTGCATGGAGTAGCTCCATTGGCAAACAGACTATTGTCTTCGTTCGACCCATCCTACATAGTACTGAACTGTCTGTGCCATAGCCCACAAATCGATCAGAAAGTCAGGATTCTTCTCTAAGCTATGCCTAAAGATACCAGTGAATTTGTATATCTGAAAGGTGAATTCTCCAAGCTCAACGAGAAGTTCCATCAAGACATTTTCTAAATGGAGAAGCGCTATGAAGGGAAATGGAATTCAGGAATGCTAGCAGATTATAATTATATACTTAGAAAAGACCTTCCAGAAGTCAAATATTCACGAAAATCATAAGTATTTATTCTATATTAAGCTATAATATACATATCTAAATGTAGCTGATGGTTGTACGTTGTTTTTTTATTTATTTTTTTTTTTTTATTTCGGACCAGCACTCAGGGGATGACCCCTCCTCATGCAAAGTGCCAGAACTAGGAAATTAGGTTATGGGAAGGAGGATAGAGGGAGTAATGTTTGTGGACATTCGATTTGAATTTTCCAACATTGTAGTTGACAGGAAAGACCTCTGTAGGAAGATGATTCCACAAGCGAACTGTACGGCTAAAAAATGAATTTTCTCTGTAATGAATAGTGCGATTCACTGGCCAATCGACCACAAATGGATGAGCTCTTAATGAAAAGCGTGTTGTGCGCGAAAACGTGCGGATATCGGGAACTAGTTCCCTAATCTCATCAGAGCACATTCCATTGTAGTAGCGATAAAACAGCGAAACACAACCCACATTGCGTCGATGTTCAAGAGAGTCAATAGAGTTGAATACCCTACTGTCACCTATGATCTTCTTCGCCCTCTTCTATACGCGGTCAAGTAGTTCCAAAATAGACTTTCGAGCACCGGCCCATACATGAGAGTTGTATTCCATTTTTGGCCGGATGTAAGTGGTATAAATAGTAAGGAGATCGGATGAGGTGAAATATGTTTTACACCAATTGAGAAAACCGAGACACTTGAAAGCTTCTTTTTAGACTTGAAAAATGTGCTTAGTCCATCGAACTTCACACTGGATTTTCATGCCAAGAACAACAAGAGCTTCTGATTCCTTTATACTTATACCACCCATAATTACAGATGTAGCACCATTTTCGGCCGAACGCCGGTGCGTTAGCATACAACATTGAGTCTTACGAGCGTTAAAGTCGACTCTATTTGCCCGGCCCCAATTAGATATTGTTACGAGATCGTGATTGAGCGTATCATTCATGTTTTGCTGCTTGGCCCCAATCTCTAAAAGGCTCGGCCGTCTGCAGAATGAATACGAATGGCAAATGCTGCTATCATCTGCAAAAGAGTAGATAGGGTTGGAAGTTTAACAGAGAAGGTCATTTAGAAAAATTAGAAACAGGGTAGGAGAAAGAACAGAGCATTGCGGTACCCCTGAATTAATCTTGAACTTGTTTGATGAAATCCCATCTATAACAACTCGTATAGTGCGATCCCTGAGAAAGCTCGATATAAATCGAGAAAAGCTATCACCGACACCAAAAGCAATAAGTTTTGACAGGACATGTCACACTCTATCAAAGGCCTTGGAGATATTTAGAGCCACCACCTTACTTTCCCCGAAATGGTGAATGGATTGACACCATTTTTCCGAAAGGAAAGCCAGCAAGTCCCCTGTAGAGCGCCCCCTACGAAAACCATACTGGCGGTCGCTTAGTAAGCTGTTGGACAAAAGATACTTGACAAGATGAAAATTTAGCATACTTTCCATTACCTTAGAAAGAGTAGAACAGACTGCAATTGGGCGGTAATTTTCAGGGTTGTTAGCCTCTCCTTTTTTGTGGATTGGCGTTACATTAGCTTACTTCCAGCACATTGGAAACTCACCAGCATGAAACTCACCATGGACGTGCTAGCGTCGAAGAGCACTGTTTCAAGACCAGTGCTGGAATGCCATCGGCCCAGAAGACTTGTTAATATTAAGATCTGCTAAGACCTTTTTAACTGCACGTGCTCGAAAGAATATCTTTGGCATAGTTACTGATACTTTGTCAAGCACGGGTAACGGCTGATTGCTTTCCTGCAAGTAGGAATTTCTTGCAAATTGACCAGCCAGGAGGTTATCTTTGTCAGCCGGGTCAGTGAATATTTGGTCATCTTTCAAAAGAGTCGGAATTGAGAAACTAGCATTATCCTTTACTCTTTTGACAAATGACTTTGTTACGAAAATAAATGTATATGTTTTGATGTCAGAGGGAAACCTGACGTGTCAATTTTTTTTCATTCACATATTAGTGTTTGGTGGCCCTAATACATTAAAAAATTGATATAAGTTTTTATGTGACAGAAAAAAGTTAAACTTTTGTTGACCAGTGTAATTTGTCTGATGCTGTTTCGTTAATTTTTCAAGTCTATTCGAGCCATTCGACATCTACAGAATAAATATGATTCCATAATTGTAATTTTAAGTTTTTGTCAAAATCATTAAGAGACAGCAGAGAGTAGAGCAACCTTTTCTAAATTTTAACCAATTGATGCTAGTGCTTGTCGTCATTAAAAACTCAGTAGATGATACCATTTCTTGCGTGTTCCATATAAAAACAATAGTGAGTGAATCAATTGTAGATAATTCTAGTGATGCTTCCATTCATCTCGCCCATTTTTCAAATTGTGTCAAACATAACACGACGTTTCAGATGAATTAGTTGCGCGTAATCAGATTCTAGTTTCTCAATATCTAAAAGAATAATGTTTAATTCAAAAATTCGAATTAAAAGTGTTTAAGGGTTGCGAATAACTTAGAGTGGTGTGCAGCGATGGTTTTATTTTTCTTTACTTCGAAATGAATTTATTAAAATTTATTTGAAGTTTTTAAAATATGTACATACATGCATACTCGTGTGTTCGTATGTACATATGTATGCATTCTAATGGGCATTTAAATAGATTTGTTTCAATTCGAAGGACCGTAAATAACAGTTATCGATATCAACAATTTATTTTATAATAATTATTTTGAGAATTAAATAAAAAAATCGATCTAAAGCAGTTATTTTTGTAACGTAAAAATAACAACTCAAATGAAAGTTTAAAAACAGAATTTTATTTTGCCGTAACAAAATAAAACTTTTTTAGGAGTTTTATCTTTATCGTCAGAAAATAAAAATCATTTTATGTAAATTGATAACCAATACAATTTCCTTGCATTTCAATTGAATAAATTATCATTAAAATAATATAGATTTTAATTTGTTATTGTTTGATTAACGATCTTTAGCGAATGTTTTTCCCATTTTCGCCGAATTTTTGCGATACATATAATACATCACTTCTAGAGCAGAACAAGAAAGCGAAGAAAGTGGTTGAGGTTAAAAAAAAAGTTTTCTTGGAAATTGACATTTTTTTCTCTGGGAGGAAAAAAATATGTACATTATCCAAACATACATATGTACATACAAAAATTGAAAAAAAAAAAAGTCAACAGTTTGTTTCTGTAACCCAAGGAAGTGTGAAAAGAGCATTCTATGCTCTTAAATTAATATTGAGCGGCCTACGTTCAAATCTGTTCTCAAAAAAGTTAAATATGTAAATAAAAAAAAGTTTTATATAATGACGTCAAAATAAAACTCTCTTTTTAAGAGAGTATATAGATAGGCTTTGAAAGAGCTCGTCAATACAGACCTATTGATATATGACAGTATAGTCCTCCGTTGACTCTAACATAAAGAGTTTTTGAGTTAAAATTTATTTTGATAACTGTTATTTACGGTCTCTGTGCATTTGTTTCAACAACACAACAATTAAATGATCGACGATTTTCCAAGTGAATAATAAAAATAAAAGAATAGCAAATATATAGTAATACATACATGTTCACATACATACATACGTATTAGTGTGGATATTTAAATAAAATTTACTCGATTAATTTTGAAACTATTTGGATTATTCAAATTAAATATATGTATATGCACCATTGTCCTCGGACCGGCTACAGCAAGTCAATCATCTATTTAATTGGATCAACAACGAATAACTAAAACTGGTTTTACACGACGTGTATTTGTCATATGGCATGTCACTTTTCCATGTGTAAATTCTCAGCACGTCGTGTGAACCCTTTCAAACATGTGAAAATACACATGTGTATTTTCCATGTGTACAATAGGTTAGGTTTTTTGTGGTACCAAAAGCACTAAAAGCGTGGCA
Organism: Phasia obesa; assembly: GCA_949628195.1. Classification (NCBI taxonomy): domain Eukaryota; kingdom Metazoa; phylum Arthropoda; class Insecta; order Diptera; family Tachinidae; genus Phasia; species Phasia obesa. The sequence goes on from OX451217.1 coordinate 34,783,371, forward strand.
AGAGCACTACGTTTCCATCTTTGCATCAGCTGTGGTTGGCAATACAAAACTGTGTGGCGGAAAAATTATATATTATAGGTTATGTCAGATGTAATTACACATGTACGTTTGAAAGCAAAAATTATAAACCGTATGTAAAAGGCCTATTTTGACAAACACATGAAATTACATATGGGTTATCAAACTGACAAGTAATATGACAAACACACGTCGTGTAAAACCACTTTAAGCTGACGCAAGGCAAAAATAATAAATTGAATCTTACGGCAACTCGACAACAACTGCGGTAAATCGTGTAAGATGGTGATGGTTTGTTAAAGCCATATGCTAACAAGAGGGGTGATGGGAAAAAATCTGTAAGCTAACCGTTCAAATAAAAAAGAATTTTAAAAATCGCAAAAAAGCAACATATAGACGATTTAATAACTTCTCGTTTTTTGAGGTCGGTTAAAAAAACGATGAACAATATAAACTTTGGTCTTAAATCAAATTTATATTTCCAAAATCTCCAACACATAATTATTAATAATAAAAAAATTAAACAATCATATTACATGGACAGCAGGGTTTCAATATTTACGCGTTTTACCCTTTGCTAGATCAAAAAAAAAAAAAATGTGAATGTGTTTTTTTCCACAAAATTAATTTTCTTTTGCATTTTTTAAATTGTGCTTTTAAGGATTTTTTTTTTTGTAAAATTCAATTTTTGGGGTAATTTTCGATTTTTAATTAAAATTTAAGTTCTTGAGTAAATTTTTTTAGGTTTATTTTTTTATGATTTTTTTTTTATTTATCTAAATGAAGTGTTGATTTTTTGTAAAATTTTGAATTTTAAGGCAAATTTTAGATTTAATTTCTTTTTTTAATTTCGGTACCCTTTTTTTGTATATTAACGTTTTCTTAATATGTATACATCTTTGCATATGACACTGTGCATATTCTGTTAATCCGACATGCTCTTTACATTACATAACATAAGTGATCTTTATTCTAAAACCGATCGATTACATGAGAATAATTTTAAACTCGTGTAATTGTACACACCAAAAAATAAAGAAAAGTTAATTTCAATGTTTTTTCAATTCATTTATTTTGGATAAAAGTCGAATCATCAAAACTTTTCAACGGTAAAAAGAAGGCCTTTTGTAAGGCCTAATTTAGCTAACTTTAACTGTATTAGATACTCAATAATCTCACATGTGGCGCCACTGCCAACCACGGCTCTTCACACTATAAAATTTAAAAAACAATTAGTATGTATCTTATCTTACATATAATAAAATAATAACTCATATCCGTCTGTCTGTCTGTTTGCTTTCGCATCACGTAAAAACTACTAGAGGGATTTCAAGTATCCTGGTCACAATATAGCACACTTTTTTTCCGCAAAAATATCTTAGAAAGTGGAGAAAAAGCAGTGAAAGTACACAGTTGAACTAACCGGATATGAATACTTTAATTTTATAAAGTAAAAAAATACATAAACTGATACGTAGCCTATCTTAAGGCGGAACTAAAAACGCCGGTATTACCACATAGCACTAAATCGCCGGCGAAGTAATTAAAATAATTATTAATTGGCTATGCTAGCTTCGACCTAATTCGCCTATAGAAAGGGTCTTTGGTGTGGATTGCTTTCAAAGAAAAATCGAACAAAATATTGCAAGGATGCTGACGATGTGGCGGGCACAGCTAGTCTATAATAAATTTGTCAAGTGCGAGTCAGACTCACACACACTCACTCACAATTTTAGTAATTGTTGTTATAGCGGACATGGGAATACATTTTCTATGAATATGTCAAGAGAGTACCTAATACAGCTATAAAATAAGGACATATGTGCATATGGATAAGTGGATAAGTGGAAAACCTGTTACTGACGGAAAACCCTTTAATTTTTAGTAATTATTATACTAAACACATCTTCTGTAAAAGTTGCAAGAGTCTGTCTACTACGGTTCAAAAAATAACGCCATATACGTGCAAATCAAGTCACTGTCAGAACACGCTTTAATTTTTATTTAAAAATTTTTTGTTGTTATAGTGGCTATAGCAGTACACCTTCTGTGAAAATGTCAATAATCTACTTATTTTGGTTAAAAAAATGGGTCAAATTCATACAAATCATGTCACTGTCGGAACACCCTTTTATTTTTAGGTTTATTTTATACTTGTTTATATAGCAAACATAGTTTAAATTACCATGTTTAAATATTAAGTGTCTACGTCCTACACTTCAAGAAATAAAGATATGTATATACGCAAATAACACGTCACTTTCGGAGCACTCTATAGTTTTAGTATTTGTTGCTATAGCAGCCATAACAATACACCTTCTGTGAAAATTTCACGAGCTATTATTGTACAAAACTTAGACCATATACATGCAAATCACGTCACTATTGGAACAACCTTTAATTCTTAGGTTTATTTTTTATACTTGTTTATATAGAGAACATAGTTTTAAATATTGTGTGTAAGTTTTAACTGTGTGCCTCCTACAGTTCAAGAAAAAAAAACATTTACGATAAATGACACGTCACTTTCGGAACACCCTATAAGTTTTTGGTATTTACTGCTATAGCGGCCACAGAGTCTACTTATTACGGTTCCGGAGATAGAAGGCACTGACAGGTAGACAGACGGACAGACATTGTAGAGAAAATAGGGTAGCGTTTATACCCTATGGGTACGGAACCATAAAAATGGTCATCAAAAACAGAGAAAATTTGTATGTATAAGCATGTATATGCATTAGAGCACCCATAAAATATACGGAATTTGCAAAAGTATTATTTTTTACACTCCCCGCACGTTTTCGGTTATCTGAGGTTTAAAAATTGAGATGTGCACTAAAATACCCTTTCTAAAATGGAAACCGACCAGGCTCCTCGCACTAAGTGGAAACATGGCCTTAAAAAGCTGTAAAAAAGTTGTCGGGTTTTTTTTTATTAATAACTTTTAAGCCCATTATTATAACTTACCTTTAGCTAAAGTTAGGATTTTGTCGGAGCGATAAGTAGTTTTTCGTCATAATAATGAGGATAATACTTATTGCTATAACTTGTTCTTATAGTACGTGATAGTTAAAAGTGGTTTTTAGCTTACTTTTAATAACGAAAATCTATTTATCGCTCCAACAAAATCCTAACTTTAGCTAGCTTAGGCAAGTTATACTATAAACTTTTTATTCGTTGTAAAGGGACAAATATTTTGTTCATACAAACTTTTAAACCACGACAATGCGTTAGTGGTTTTTTAGCGGTTCAATTCAAAGTTTACCTTAAAACTCAACTTTGAGTGGCTCTCATTAATTTTTGAAGCCATTAAATTCGAATTCTCATCATCATCAGATAGAACATTTTGCGCTCATTTAGTATGTGAATAAAGTTTTTCTGAATTCCGTCATTTTATGGCTTAATGACCAAAAACTGACTCGGTCCTGAAACTCTAGAAAGTACGCAATTCCCTTATTTGCATTTTGTAATTGTTGGTAAATCAGTTTGATCGTAAATAAACATAATATTTTACCGACTAATTGAATAAAACCTAAAAAAATATTTGATTAATCGATCAGTTTTTATGTTGTTTTGAACGTAATTTAGTTAATATATTATCGTAAATACATTTACTTTACGATTGAAGGACCAAAACTTGAAATATTATTAATAAACTTGCAAATTATAAACTCATTCGATTTTATAAGTTGATTAATAGTATTTTAGACCAGAGTCATGTTTTGGTCCAGTATTAGTATGTATTAGTATTACTCACATAATTTTGTTAAAATTCATCCAGTAGTTTTTACGTGATGCGTAAACAGACAGACAGACGGACAGGACAGATAGACAAAAATTCTAAAAATTGCTGTTTTGTATTCCATTTCGATTACAAACTGCACCAGCAACAAAATTTTCAAAAAATATTTCATGTACAGAAATGGTCCTGTTACAGTTTTATTATATATGTATATAGATGTATAGATTAATCCTTCTTCAACATCTATCTATCTATAAGGCAGTTTCAATTGTAAGCATTTTTCTATTAAAAACAACTTTTATAACAAAGAACTTAAGCGTGAAAAAATATTAATTCATTTATAAATAAAATAAAATTATTTTTAATTAAGCAGTTCAAGACACTGCATTCCCATTGTATAATATAATAATATGTAATATATAATAATATAATATAATAAACAATTGTATTAATAAACAAATAGTGTACAATTCTAAAAATATCCAACTATTGTCTAATTGCTAACAAAAGGTTGGCCTTCCAGAAGGCCTGCTTAGTCGGGATTTTTACCGCCGCTGAGTGATAGATATTCTTACAGCGAACATGTGTGTAGATTAATTTCATTTGATGATTTAATTTTAGAACAAAACATTACAAAGGAATATAGCGAAAATGAAGTCTGTAATAACGACTATGGTTTACCCTGCATAGTAGTTTTTCTGATAAATCTTCAACATATAGGTACTTAGGTAAAAAATTCAAATTTGTATCCAATAATTTCGTCATTGATTCAATTAATCGTATGAGTCGGATTTGGATGGTTGCTGTAAGTTGTGGGGATGTATATTCCGGTCTTAATTCTTGTTTTTTTTTGCTCTCGTTTTTTGCTAATGTCTTCTCAAAAATACATTGTTTTATATCTGCTATTCTAATGTCAAAGTTGTTGTTTTGTTGTAGTTGTTGCCCTACTGCTCACACCTGGTATGAATTCGGCTTGGTACAAACATATTTCTTGCAAAAAACCGACTTCAAAACAGATAGAAGGGTACCAATTCTAAACTAAAAATGTAATAAATATTCTGTAAGAATTAAATTTAAACCAAATAAAAGATGCGCCAAAATTAGAGGGAAAAAAGTGAATGTCATTGTTCAAAACTTAAGCTATTTTCACCAGCATCCGACTTTTATGGGGACACCATTCGAGCATCTGTCTATAACGGTTTCAAAGTTAGGGTCACATAGATCAAATAACATCACCTATTCGGACACCCTTTTTTATAGAGGATTTAGCCACAAAGATTCTTTGCAAATTTCAACTATCTGTATATAACGGTTCAAAAGATTGGCCATATATATCAAATTACACGAACTACTGGAACACCCTTTACATTATAATTTCAAATATTTATACAGAGAAAGTAGTGGACATTCTGCCTAATTTTCAGGTGTTTGTGTTTAACGGTTCAAAAGATAGGGCCATATAGATCCAATTACATAATTTATTGGGACACTCTTTAATATCTAAATTCAAATTGTATACTTGCTATAGAGGACTTTGCGATACAGGTTCCTTGTAAATTTCAGCTGTCTGTCTATAACAGTTCAAAAGTTTGGCCACATACATAGTATTGCTTTAACTATTGGGACACCCTTTTATTTCCAAAAATTCAAATTTTATACTTTTTGTTATAGCGGGCTTAGCAATACAGGGGCCAAATCACTGCATTCGATATCGTTCGAAATTTCCATTTAAATTCTGTTTAATTTTCGATTGATATCGAATGCCGTGATTGAACTAAAGAACCTGGGGGCATCTTTGTAAATTTCAGCGGTCTGTGTACAACTGTTCAAAAGTATGGCCATATACATCAAATTAAATGAACTATTGTTGGGAGCTATAGCTACACGCAATTTTTTTAAATTTTAATTTGGTGCCCTTTGCGGTTCTTAATACACGTAAAAAACATGTATGTTTTATGGGGACATCCTTTAATTTTTAATATAATGAACTGTTAAAACGGGACCAAAATTTTTTTTTAATCGATTCAGAAATGGCAGAGTTCTGCGGTTAGATACATAAAAAAGCAACATTCAGACGAATTGATAACCTCCTTCTTTTTTGAAGTCGGTTAAAAATGAATTGGTTTTTTTTGTGGTCCCATTTTAGCTATTTTCTATTTTATCTGGCGATTTTATCTCTATTTTGCGCTTTAATTTGTTAGATTTTACTGAACAAAATATGTTAGCATTACTGTTTATTATAAAACGTTGCGCTCTTATTTAGGTTTGTACAAAGCTAGGTGCTAGACGTCGTTACGCCTTACGCGCTTGTTTAGGTTAAGCTGTAATGCATTACATTAGCTCTGTTCAGTAACATTTTGAATTTGTTTGTACTTTTATTTTCTATGAAATATATTATAATTGATAAAAATATAAAACCTTTTACTTTTATTAAACTGATCCAAACAAAATGCCAAAATGTACATACCTCTTCATTTGTAACTACATGCTATATACATACATATGTATGTATGTACATAAATTTGTATGTATAATACGTTAAAATGCCCATATATTAGTACAACATATGGACAGTTTATCCGGACTTCTAGATGTACATTATACAGAAACATTATTTAGTTTTGTTTTGACTTTTGCCGCTACAAATCCTACAGTTTTTGCCTTAGCAGACTTTTTTTTATTCGAAATATAAATCATTTTTTTAGATGCAAATTAAAATGAAAAGATCTACGAAACACAGTATTAAAAGTGTTTCTTTAATAATAAGTATACTTGTAATGGTATATTTGATTTTTTCCAGTGGTTATCATACATATGAAAAAGATGTTCTTATCGAACACACAAGACCGGAAGATGTTTGGAATTATGTGGCTGACTTTAGTAAAATGAGACTATTAAATCCCACTATGTAAGAAATACAATTTCAAATTCATGATGTTGTTATGCATTTTTATTTTGTCGTTATTATAATTAATATTTTTTTCGGTTTTAGTTTAAATTTCAGAATTTTATCTGATGGTGGTCATACGCACGATTGGCGTTATACAGTTGAGTATACCGAGCGCCTGTCTCATTGGCCTTACTGGTTAAATACCGCCAAGGCAAATTATATTGTTGTTAAATCGTTGCCGCAAGTTATTCCCGAAGTTTATTCTATACAGTCCAGTCATGAAACATGCTTTTTTAAAGGCCTCTATTGTTGTAAGTAAATGAAATTAGCAAGTTTCAAATAAAAGTGTTGTTTTTTTTTCAAATTAAATTTAAGTTAACTTAATTTCCTATAAAGGCATTATTAGAAACTAGCCGTGCCGGCGACGACGTCAGCGTTCTCACAATACTTTGTACGAATTTGTCTTTTGTTTTAAAAGTAATCTACGTCAAATTTTAAGACTTTTACCACATTATCATCGGTACGTCTCTGGATAATAACTTAGGATGTTGCAACATCTAGTTTTCTAAATAGTGTCTAAAATTAATAGGAATGACAGGTAGTCGTTTAAATCGCTAAAATTGTGTACATACTGAGTTTTATCTATATTTTCTCTTGGAAATGAGATGTATTGGGACAAAAGTATATTTGAACCATCATGCGAACACAGCCAGCAAAAATTCCTGTTTTGTATTCCATACCGCTTACTATCTGTTCCGAAAAAGTTTTACAGTTTTGTTATTCATATGTATGTATACATAAGTTTTACAGTTTTGTTATACATATGTATGTATACATAACAAATACCCTCATTATTTATGAAACACAAATGAAGTGACTGATTTCTGGATTATTCGCCCCTCATCGATTTAGAAAAATTTTAAAGGGGTCAAATTGCAGCTCTAAAGAGGCCAATTGACATCGTCAAGACGGCTGATTAATTGTTTGATGAATTATGTGACATGGTGCTGTATCCTGCTAAAACTAAAGATTATCCAAATTCCTATCGTCCATTTCAGGCCATGAAAAGTCCGTGTAGCACGCGCCGTTGGCGTTTCCAAAACTATCACTCTCTCAATAAATATCCAAACCATAACGAAGTATATAGTCATTTGCCTTCGATTGCTGAAGCAATTGGATCTTGCAAGCGAATAATTCAAGAACTTTTTAAATATCCTCATTATGCTGGTGCGTTAAATGCCGAGTTGTTTAAATCAATGACGAGTTGACGTTCATGAATTAATGTCGGGATTTCAACGGATCTTTACGTTTTGAGGTCTCCTGAATCCATTTCGACTATTTTCGCGATGATTTCTGTGGGTGGTTAGGTGGGCCTTCACAAAAAAGTGGCATACACATTTTTGTGAAGGCTCTCCGTTTGACATATCAAAATGAAATTGATCATATGCCTTTGGAATATGGCATAATCGGGAGGGGGCAAAGGGTAGTTTACTTGACAGCACAAACCGACTTTTATTCTTTTTGTAATATATCCTTAAAAATATCTGTTTCCATGAGGTATGGCAAAGTTAAGTGTAGGATCTTCGAATTTCCTTCTTCAATGCACGGGTGAAATTGCATGAGTGTTCTTACCTTATACAAATTGCTTTTGGTTACACCGCTTTTCCAATAGACATAAACAGGGCAGTAATTTTTTGAATTCTCTTTTGCTCGGTCTTAAATCTTTTACAATTGGACATGAACAAGACAGACAGATTTTTGCACATTCTATTTTCGGATTTATTTACTTTACATGTGTGTATGGACTTGAAAATCTGTTCTATATGTACTTTGTTGAGAAATTTTAAGCAAGTAGACGCCGACTTAAGAAATATAATGTGAAACAACAAAGAAAAAAGCGAAAATCAGTAATGAGAAACGAAAAAATGTCCAGTACGATAGTCATGACATACACATACACTATACCTCTTCAACCCCTTGCCTACAAATCTGGTCTGTCTGCCCTGTTTCTGTCTAATGTAAAAAGGGACTTACTCTCGAATGTTCTGCACTGTTCTCGAAATTATTGAAGAATATTCCTTTAATTCAATCTTTTGAAAACACACCCTGTAGTTAAAAAATACCTCATCATTGGAAATAGAGGAATAGAAATAGCTCGGTTATTACTTGAGGGATTCATTAGCTTCATCATTAAAAAAGGTAAAGACTGCAAAATAGGCATTTGTGTATTTTCGCACATTCAGAGATTGTTAAACGAAATCGTAAATATTATGCCCTGTATGATAGTTACACAGTGTCTGGGACCACCTCCATTTGATTTCTCACCAAATACTCCCAAAAAAAATTTAACCCTTTCACTTAGTCTTCAAAATTTAAAAAAAAAAAATATAAAATATTTTTATTCTTTACTCGACTTACATGCAGAAAAATCAAATTTTCCCATTCGATTTTCCAACATACTTTATCCTAATTTAAAAAAAGAAATAGACAACCTACCCTTAGGTCTCTTTCTTTGTGTGCGGTAAAACATACAGTGGCGTTCCATAACATAGAGCCACCTTTTACTACATATGTATATATTTCGAAAAAGAAAAAAATATACTAAATCATTATAAAAAATTTTAAGGTTTTTTTTTGTGTGTGACCGAACAACTGACCTACTAAAATGCTATATACCTGTTTTGATAAAAAACTTAAAATGAAATATATACGTAAAAGCATTAGAAAATCAAGATTTTAGGTGTGAAAAATAATAGAGCCATCGAAGAATGTAGCTATTTTTTACACAAATCTGCTTAACAGATTGGTGTGGTGCCTTACGCAAAATAGAAAATTCCGCTTTAATTTGTGTTTCAGCCAGACAATGATCCGAAACACACATCGAAGTGGGCAAAAGATTTGATTGAAAAAATGGGGTTGATGTTTTAAGTTGGACTGCTCAGTTGCCAGTCTTAAACCCATTGAGAACTTGTGGCGAATAATTAAAATAGCTCTTAAGGGAAAACATGCAACAAATAAAGATTACTTGTGGGCTTTAGTAAAAGGAGCATGGAGTAATATTCCGATTGAGCCATGACAAAAACTTGTTGACCCTACGCCAAAACGGTGCTTAGCCGTTATCAAAAATAAATTATATTCCACTTAGTACTAATGTAATAAACATAATTAAAGTATATTATTTTATTCATCTCTTGAAATTTTGTGTTTTTTAGATAATTGAAGTGGATGGCTCTATTATTTTTCACACCTAAAATCTTGAATATCGAATGTTTTTATGTCTATAGCATTTTAGTAGGTCACTTGTTCGGTCACACAAAAATAAAAACCTTAAAATTTTTTATGATCATTTAGTATACTTTTTTCTTTTTCGAAATATGTAGTAAAAGGTGGCTCTATTTTATGGAACACCTCTGTACATACATTATATTTTAGTGCCGCTGAAGTCTGAATCTTCAAAAAAAAAAAAATTAAAATGAAATGAAATGAATTTTTAAAATCTATAAAGAAAATTTTTAAAATGAAATATTCTCCACCAGTAAATTTTATAAAAATTCAGGGGGGCTACTGCGTATTTCGATTCGAAAGAAAAATCTTTCGAATTTGTATGTCTTTTACATTGTGTTTCGAACAATTTTTCTTTCGAATCGAAGTAATCCCCCTGATAACAGTTTAAATTTTTTATGATTATTTATTTGTAATATTTTTAATATTTTTAGTACATGCTGAGAGCGAGTTTAATTTCGCTGCCGAGGATGATAACACATACTGCAAAGAGAAAATTCGCTATGAGTGTCCACCCTTCTTGAAGAGCGCATGTAAACGTGAATTAGAATATCAACGCAAAGCCGTTATGCATAATTTGACCACAATATTTAGTAAAAAGAATAAAATATTTTAATAAACTTTTTTTTATTTCAAATATACAAATATATATTTTTTTTATTAAATTCAACAAAATATTTATTAAGATTATGTATAATTATAAAAATATGTTTTTTTTTGTATTTCAAAGTAAACAGCATAATTAAATGTATACGAATTAAAAAACATAAAAAGAACATTTTTAAAATTTTTAATATTAAAAGTTATACAACCCAAATCAAGGCGAATCTATATTAGGTGCACGGGCATTAGGTGAACGCAATCTTTAAATGTGTCAAACAGTAATTTATACATTTTTATTGTGCGGAGTTTTACATTTGGGTTTAAAATATATAAGTTTTTTTACCAATGCCATATCTCACCTGTTATGGATTCACCTTGATAATATCTTAAATATTTTTGTGAAAACGTTTTTGAAAATTAAACCTACTTAATTTATTGCTTTTTGAATTCAACTTTTATTCATTTTTTTTTTTTTTTTTGTAATTCGGTATTATTGAATAAAAACTATTTTTATATAATTTGTATAGTATTGCAAATATCAAGATATGTTTAATTTGTTAATTTTTTTTAACATTTGAAATATTGTACGTTTTAATTTGATTAAGGTATAGGATTAAATATAAAAATAATCCAAATGATAGTTACGTAATTTTTTAAAATATAACCTTTAAAAAATATTTTTTAAAAGAATTTTGTACATTTTTGCTGTTGTGATTTAAATAAATTTATGGTGAATTAACAACTAAAAACAGAAAGGAGTTTAATTAAATTGACTAAATAAAAAATAAATATTTGTTTTACAATTGCCATAGAGTTGAATTGTTGGTTTTTTGGAAGTACTGTGTATAATTTTATAAAAAATTTTAAGGCATATGTGTGAAAATTTTGTTTCAAATCTCTTTATAATTAATTATAATTTTGTTAGTTTTTAAATAAGAAGTGCTAGCTAAAAAGTTAAAATAATTAAAATTGTCAATAAAAACGTTTTTACGATTCTGTTTTTTTTTAATTCTTTTTTTCTAAAATTTTAAGATTTCTTTTATAAAATAAATTCAATTATTAATTTAAGCAAGTTAATTAGTTTTTATAAATATCAACACTTTGGACGGTATTTAATGTTATGCATTTAAACATTAATTTAACCCATAACCTGTTTCTATTAATTTTTCTAAGATATTTATCGACGATCAGGAAAGTCTTTTGTTATAATGATTAAAAAATAAAATTCTTGATTTACAAAAGAAAAGAAAAGAAGCGTTTATAAACACGAAGTGACGCAAGTCTTCTTAAAAATTCTAAGTCTTTAAATTCCATAAGAAAAAAAGACGATTTTTTTATTAAAAATTGTTTGCATTAAAATACATAAACCGGATAGATTAAATTATTAAACAATTTTAATTAGTTAAAGAATTTATGGGAATTTAAAACTGGTGTTTGAATATTTCTATCGCTCAAAAATTAAAGTTTCTTATTTATTTAACTACATCTTGAATAATTGGTAACATAATTTTAGTTAGGTTCTTTATAAATTTTGAAATATAAAACAGGCATTAAAAATTTTAAAAAATAAAGAGCACAACCATATGCACGTTTTGAATTAAATTTTAAGTTGAACGTTAAGAGTTCGCAAGCTATTCGATTACCATCTTTATGAAACGTAAACCGAAGAGAAAGCAGCGTGAATGATGTGTTGAGTTATGTTGATGAAAGTGTATATCTAAACAGTATCCTATGGGGACAGTAATATTATCCGATGACGACATGCTGCGAAGACTTCTCACTCATATGCAATATTTGGCGTGTTTATTTGCTCATCTTCAGAGCACTTTACCAACAAATCTTTTCTTGAATGGAATTCATTTTAATTTCTAATGCGACAAACAGGAATATTTTCATTCGGAACTGCAAACTTAATCAATTGCATAACGGCTCATTTCGGAAATGAAAAGGTGCATATGGTATGAGCAATAGTTCTTTTAAAAACAACCATCCGCTGGCGTAATATGAAGTAGATCATTAAATGTTTTGGGGACCATGCGATGAAAATTAATAAATATTTCACGTCATTTATGCTCATTTTTGATACCAACATGTAAAAATATTATTGCGATTTCTTGGTATAATTAAAATTGTCCAAGTGTTGTACTTTCTTTAAGAACTATTAACGGAAGCTGTTACATAAATAACATCTATTATTTCATGTTATATGGTAACACTGATTATCCGAACAAAGTTTTTTTTAAACTTAGTAAGTCGTCTTGTAGAACTCGCAAAAAAAATTTTTTCGAACAAAAATGCCGTCCATAACAAATGGAGAATTGCTAAAATCTCTTTTTTGAAATTTTTAATTGAAATTAAAGAATTGTTGTATTATATTTGACACACCATATAAACGGGTAATGATGAAAAACTTCTTCAGGTCTACAACCTACAATAAAGTTATTTGAGAAACTTTTTGGCAAAGGCACGGCACTGTAACTTTATGCAATCGAAAAAAAAAACAAATATTGTTTCTTTATATTAAAATATTTGATACTACTTAAACGACTGTCAAATAAGTCTTACAATGTTAAAAACAGTTAACCTTCTATAAAAAACAATTACGTTTTTCTAATAATAAAATTATTAGAAATTATTTTTTTTTTTTTTTTTGAAATTCAAATAGCCAAATAGTCAAATGAGAAAAAAAAACAAAGGAATAAGTACTTGAAATAATAAGTATGAAAAATGTTAATATTAAAATTTGTCTTCAATATTTCTCTCTCGATGTTTGCGCATTTTTAATTTTATAAAAGATACAAGATTTATAATATCAGCAAATAACCTTTTCAAAACTATTTGTTAAACGATAAATCTAATCTACGTCTTTTAAGAATTCTTTTACCTGCTGCAGATGGCGGTGAAGTTGTTATAGTCAGGTCAACTTTGTTGTTATTTGCTTGCTTTTGGTTGTGCGTCTTTTTTGAAGATTTTTCTTGAGTAGTACTTTCGTGGCTGCTCAGTTCGGAAGGTTTTGTAAACCATTTTGTTAGTTTAGTAGTTTGTGTTGGGTTGCACTTGCCTTTAGGTGATTTTTTTACATTAACATTTTGTACATTAGCCCACTGGTTGTGCCGTTTGCTAGGAGTGCCAGCCTCCATGTCCACTCCGTTTCCACTGTTAGGTGTTGTTTCCTCTTGAGAGCCACTTTGTGTTACATTTCCTATAAGATAGTTGGTAATTTTGTTATGTTGTTTTGCATTAGTCTTTTGTGTGTGTTGTACGGGAGATATGTCACCGTTTGAGTGTAAGCGCATAACGCTGCCAAAAGTGCCATTGTTGGTAATTTCGAAGATGTCATCTTCCTGTAAACCAGAAGATGAACGTTTTCTTTTTTGTAGCTCTTGTTTTTGGCGAGCCTCTGTTATTGCCTCAATGGGATGGGAAGGTAAAATGTTTGTATGTTGTTTTTGTTTAGTATCTGCTGCCGAAACGCGGGTTGATTTTTTTGCAGGCGTAACTGATTTTTCAATTACAATTTGTTTTGGGTTTTTATTTGAAGGTTCAAACATGTTTTCTAAAATATCTAAACAACTACGTTGCTCCCGACAGGATGTTTTTGGGTTTAAATTGTGTTTGTTTGCTTTGTTATTTTTATTAAGGGCATAGTGCTGCTGCAGTTGTTTGACTTCGGATCCGAAAATTTTAAAGCCTTCAAAGGGTGTATTTGGCTCCTGCCTATCAAAATTTTGTTGAGTACATGGTAGTTGAATTATATCTGAGCAATTACTAAAGAGATCTGGAGATTTGGCACTTGAACGTGTATTCTGCTGGACTAACAAATCAGAAAAGCTGGACATTTTACTAGTTTCACCAACTGTACGTTGTTGGTTTCTTTTTGGTTTTAAGGCACGTGTTCTACGACTTGTCATTGAAACGTTTGTTGACGATGATTGAGATGTGCTGTTTTCATTATCTGAACTTGAAATCGATATCACTTTATCGCGCTTTCTAATTGAAGTTGCGCTATTTGGATAAGATGGGGGTATAAAAATGGGCTCAGATTCTGTAAAAAATCCCGCTGATGACGTCAACGATGAGGGTATAAGGGAATTTCTTGCTATAGCATTAGGTGTAGGCGGCATTAAAAATTCATTGGTCTTTTCTATGCCATTGTCAAAAACACCCGCATCACTTAAACGTTGTGCACATTGCAAGGACTCATAATCCTGCGAACTTCTATGTGAAATTATAGACGCTTGTGTATTTTTAACATCGTTTCTAGATTTGTCTTCAATTGCATTTTTGTTTTCATTTATGTCAGACTGCTTAGTATGAACATCGTCTATTTCTTTGCTTTTATTTGTAACATTACTTCTAGTCGTTTCCTTGCCCGCAGGTTTCTTTTTGGTTTTCTTTACTTTATCAATTTGTAGTGAGAGATTTTTTGTTGAATATTTGCTACCACCAGCAGATCTTGTTAAACGCTGCATGCTTCGAGTCTGCTTATGGTGTACACCCACCGGAGTTGTTTCCATTTCTCGTTTTAAACGTATCTTTTCACTGTTTATTTTAGCTTGCAAATCTTCTACTTTAAATTTTTTTGCCTTTGGCGTTTCTTCGAAAATTTCCTGCTTGATAAGCATTTCATTAAAATTAGCTTTGTTGGGCGTTTCTTTAAAGACTTTTTCAGTATTTTGCAGAGATCTTGTTTTCCTTGAAGTTAAAGGAGTTGTTTTATTGCTTGTTCCGTTTGTGTTGGCATTATCTTTAGGGTTAATTTTTCTTTTTTCCACAGAATTTAACTTAGCTGTTGAGTTTGTTAAAGATGATCTGCAAGAATTTTCATCGTTTTGAGTTTTTGTTGTTTTTGGCGTTCTGCAGTTTTCCTTTGACACATCTAGCGTTTTTATCGCGTCTTTGCGATTTTCATTTGGATTTTTTTCTAAGCACAGTTTTGATGTGGAGCCTCTTTGAGATAATTCACTTTGTGAACTTAAGTTTAAATTGCTTGTATTTTTTAGAGATTTTGATTTTCTTTCGTTGGGACTTGTACTCTTTGCAATGGCGTTAGAACATCTTTTTTTCTCTAGTCTTTTGTTTGAAGGTTTTGAGTTATCTTCTTCTTTTCGATTTCTCGATAATCTTTTAGGTAATTTTATTACTTTAAGCGTGTCCACAATATCTTCCTCCAATCTATCCAACTCAGTTCGTTTTTTAAACAATTTCATTTTAGAAAGTTTTTGCTTGTTAACGGAACTTTTACTTTCTTCCTCAGATCGCTTGTTATTGGCAATGTCTGCATTGACAGCATTATTGTCTTCATTGTGTTTATGCCGTTCTTCTTCTTTTTCTTCACTTGATAAATCTACAACATCGAAATCATTACATATTTCTGGACTATCGTCAGCATCCGAATCAGATTCCACCAACAAAGGTGACATTAACACCGGCTCGTCTGAGTTATCTCTGGCAATAGGTGACTTATCTGTTAACATTGGTGGTGAGTCATTTATTGAAGCCACTTCATCATCTACATTATATATAATTTCATTTTGGGCTTCCAAATTTTTTAACATTTCCCGCTCTCTTTGCTGTAGGCGTTGCTCTTCTTCTTGTTGAAACTGTAAATGTTGTTTTCTCCTTTGCCTACAATACTCTTCAAACAGTTCTTGAGTGTCTTTTATCTGTTCATCTTCACGTTTTTGTTGATTTACATATTCAACACTACTACTTTCTGAATTGGTAGCATTTTGCTTTTCATGCCACAGCTCCAGATTAATTGTATAACGATCGTCTTTTACCAGTGGTAATTGTGTTTCAAATTGATGGCAGTATCGTCTTAAACGAAAGGCTCTAAAAAATCAATCAACCAAACAATTCCGCAAAACAGTTTTATTTAATTTTTAACTTACTTGCAATAGTCGGCTAAACGTTCACGCTTACAAAAATATTCCTCTAAATCTACACGTTTATAAGCCAATTCTTTAGCATCTGGTAATTTGAATTTTTCCTCGAATACCTTAAAGCTGGAATATTGCGGATCTAATCGTCCCCCTAATCTTAAAACATTGTGCAATAATTTCAAATCACTCTGTTGGTTAAAAGAGAGAATTGCTTTAAAAATAATATTAAAATAAACAGTTATGTTCAAAAACTTCACTTACTGTTACATCCACACTCGAGATCAACACATTTATTCTACGTTCATAATTTTTCAGCAGCATTGAAGTGCAAAAACTATTGTTCAACATTTGGCCACGATTATCCAGTATAATAAAATCAAATTTAAATTTGCTTAAATCATCAATTGCCCTTAAACTGCTCCACTTCGCTATGTATATACTGTGAGGAGAGTTTGTTGTATCTATGTATTAAACGATAATAAGAAAGATTAAAAAATCGATTTCGATATTTATAAATAATTTATATTTTACATTTGAGAATATTAATCCTAAAAACTAAAACACGTCGTGGTACGACCTGTAAATTAAGCCACAAGCCGACATACCAAATTATCAATTGCCAACACGAATAAATTTTAAGCAACAGATGGCAGTACAACAAACTATGTATTGCAGACAGATATCAATAGTTGCAAGTGTAGAATTAAAAATATTGGTGCTAATCAGACATCGATGAAAGATTTGATGAGATTGTTTGGTAGTTGATAATTATAAGCTTTTAAATATATGTAGGAGTAAAAATTTTTATTGAAGACTTATTCTTCCTATTTACAAAGCCCACATCTTTCGATATGGGAAATGACCTGGCCAAACGTTTCAGAATTTCAGGAAAAAAACAAGAAAAATGAAGAAAGAATAAAATAATTTATTTTTCTAAAATTAATTGTTAACAAAAACCTTTTACAAAAATAAATATATAATAAATAAGTATATTTTTAAATAAATAAAGAACTAAACTTTCAATATATTATTATGGATTACGATACGGCAGTCACATAAGACTGCCGCGGCAGGCTCTGCATTAGCTTATCCTGTAAGTTATTGATTGATGGTTTCTGGGCCTATCTCACGAATGGCTTTGAAGATGTTAACCCCAATGCTTTTTGGTTTCCTCATAATTATTATCAATTTGTACTTCTTTAAAAGCGACAGACCTGGCTAACAACGTTATATTGTTTTATTTCGGCCATTTTAATTTTAGTAGCATTCGTTCACATAAGGAACTATTTAGTGCTTAATCAGTACAATTTTTTATTCATTCATGACAACACCTCAATATACTTGCTTAATTTTGCTAGTAAAGCGTTCCTTTTTTTTTTTGAGAGTAATTTAGGAAATTTCTGATTTACTCTCTCGTTTCTACCCAGCGGGAAAAGAAACGAGTAGGTAATACAAAGAATGTATAAATACGGATCATGTCTTAGGAAAGTAATACATGATTTCAGAATCCATTATTTCTAAAGCATAAAATAATGCATACATTTATGTTATTCATAAACACATTTTCATTTATTTTACTTATTATTACAACTAATAGAAAAAGCATTTTAAATTATTAAAAATCTAATTACCCTGCAAAAAAGTCATGATAAAACGGTAGCAATTTAATGAGTTTTACTAATCTTGCACTGGTTCAATTTATGTGAAAAACGGATGATTTTAACATTTACTTGTCACTGGAGGATCCACATTTAAATAAACTGACTATCCTTTAAATGAGTGCTTAAGACTAATGAAAGTTGGACGATTCCTAAAAATTCTTAGTTTAATAAGGTACTGCATACTTTAAGGCACCTTTTATTTTTGAAAGCGAGATATTTTAAACACGGTTGCGCAACAGATGGCGCTGTTTTTAAATTATGACAAAATATGAATTACTTACTGCCAAATAGACAATTAAATAACATTTGTATTTGATTTGTATTTTTACTTTGTGGATTTGCATTGTTATTAAAATATTAAACACATTTTACAGAGCTTTACAGAAATTTTTAGAATTTTAGTATCATACCTAGGAACCTATATAAATATTAAAATTTTAAGCAGAGATCGGTAAAATTAAACCGTATACGTGAAGCACTATAAAAGTAAAAGTCTTAAACAGAAAAATCGAACAAAATATTGTCAGGACGCACACAACGAGTGTGGGTACAACTATTATGTAATAAATGCCTATTTTCCGCTGGGTAGTTCCTGCCAGGAAAATTACTGAAAAGATATATAATGTACCAACGTTCCAATAGCAGATATTTCTTATCAATTCTCGCGAATTTTGGATATTAAAAAATGATCACCAATGTTTTAGGCGATAAGTAAAGCAAGGCGTATAGTAATGAATCGAAATTATTTTTTAAATGAGTTTACACTAAATATTTATTAACAAACAATAATAATCTGTTTAGTATTTGTTTTTCAGATTTTAATAAGTATGAGGAATTTCGTCGTTTTAACTCACCCTTTTCATCTTTAATAACGGTGACGTTGGATTTAGTTAAAACATTAAAATGAAATTCCCAGCCGCTAACATACCGGTCATCATTCTGGACTACTATTAAGCATTTTCGACTACTGCAAGCAGCATCCAATAAAACGACCACTGCAGCTTGTTTGCCCAAACCACTTTCATCATTGTATACGCAAAATTCACCCTTTGACAAAAAATTATGCATAAAGCGTACGGCGTCAAGTTGAAAATCCTTCAGATATTGTCGAATATGTCCTGGTATTACGGCACGAAATGATAATCTTACAGGTTCTGGGGGATTATCTGCTGCGAAGTGATACATGTTGCGTTGCAACTAATTTTGATATTGCCTACTAACACTCAAACAAATGCCTTTCTCAGTGTATGTAATGTAAAGATAGATAAATTGCAACCAAAATATAAAGTAGTTTTAAATAGAAAAATATTACAAACATGGAAAATGAGCCAATGAGTAGAGATGACGGAGTATCAATATTTTCTTGGTTTAAACGTAAGTTTGTATAAAACGGCATGTGTGCACTTCTTGTCGTTATTCTATTGAAATTTGCACTTTTTATTCAATTCTATATACTAGGTCACTGTAATTTTTCGCATAAAAAGTCAAACGTCGTCTTTTTGTTACGTGTTGTTTTTGTTTTACTGCTGCTACTACTTTTGCATGATTTTGTTTTTATGTTATAGTAATTTAGTTGGAGCTTTAAATTATTTTATTTGGAGCTTTACAGTCTTACAGGTCTTTATCTTTACTTGATTATAGATGTGGAGCTCTAAAAGAAAATCCCGCCATTTTCCTTTTTGGAAGTGGTTATGAAGCAAATTTTATATTATCACGTTTTATGTTTAAATTTTTTAGTATTAACAATTTTTTAACATTCAATTTTCACTAAGGTACAATGTTATAATTAAATTTATTTTTTCCACTATTTTCCATAAATATTCATTAGAATTAAAGAACAATAAACTTTTCTAAAATTAAGTTCAAGAAAGAAAGCATAACAGAGATTATGAGAACACGAACAGAAAAACTGTTCTTATTGAAAAATAATATTTGAGTTGCCATATTGTCTATTAAGAGCTTAATAAGAACACTTAGAAATAAAAGTTATTAGATTCGTGAATTTTGAAATAATTTTGAAAAATACAGTAATTTGGGTATGTTCTGCAAGTACAGAATTACGCAACTTTAGTCGCTGCAATATTTCTCGTTTCTTCTTTAATATTGCATTTGTGTTTATATCAATTTACTGCAGCAATTTGTATAGATTTATTAATTTGTATACATTTTAAATTTAAAATTAAAACTACGAATGAGAGGACAAACCGAATTTCAATAGTTTCTCTCTCCCTTCTCGCCTACTAATGAAGAATTTCAGCGGGAAAAGTTACATAATGTAATTCGGCACTAAATTCCAAAGGAACGTTCCAAAATTCTTCTTACGTCTTCTCTCATCATATACATATGTTACTACCGAGTTCAACATATTTTCAAGAATATTTAGATTACACTTAACCCAGTAAGAATAAATATAGCCTATATAGTTTATTAGAAACATTCAATGCCGAGAGCATAAAAGAAAAGTACCGACTCGATCGAATGGACTTTGTTATCGAAGAGTTCATTATTTTTCCAAGACAAAAATTAAGAGACACGTTCCAAATTAAATACAAGAAAAAAATCATCAGTAACTTACACATACCCAAATGTTTAGAAGGACCAGGCGTTATGAAAAGATCTTCTGAATAAATTTGATGAAAAACAACAAATTGATTGTGAACGGGGTCACAATAGGACAGAAAGACGAGATTTGTAGGTATAGGGATGAAGAGACAGATTGTATATTTCATGACTATCGTACTGGACATTTCTTCGTTTCTCTATACTGTTTTTCGGTTTTTTTCAACAAAGTACAATTTTCACAGATTTTCAAACACACACACATATGAAAAGTAAATAAATCCGAAAATAGAATGTGCAAATATCTGTCTGTCTTGTTTATGTCCAATCGTAAAAGCATTAAGACAGAGCAAAAGAGAATTCAAAAATTATCTGCCCTGTTTCTGTCTATTGTAAAAGCAGTCTAACTGTCAGTCTGGAACGTCATAATAAACTAAAATGTTCAAAAGCTTTGTTTTGGTTGTATAATTACTTCCGCCAACTATATTTATTTAAGAGCTGTTATTAACCTTAATTCGTATATTCGTACAATATTACTGCTACTTATACCTGCACGTTAAAATTGATTTTAATTTTTATTCCACTCTTTTACCTCAGCTCAACAGCCTGAGTACAAAAATGTATGGCAACGCACCCAAGTAAAAAACTGTTCCATACAAGGTTTGAGTTTGACAGTCACATATGCATGAAAAATAATTTTGAGTGCACCGTGCACTTAGCCAAGTTCTTGTACTTACTTATACTATAGTTAGTAGTTTGTGTAGTTTTTTTAAGAACAAATTTTGTTGACAAACAAATAATCATAGAATTAGATTTATTAAAGATGGATTATTTACGTTCTGATTGCATTTTAAGAGAAATATTAGAAGATCGCAAAACATTGATTGGATTTTTGGATGCGATATTTGGATTTATGAGTCGAAAGTAAGTCAAAAATAATTTTTAACAAGTCGTTAATTAAATCTTTTATTTTTCTAAATTTAGCACAGACTTTTATCACATACAAACTATGAAAGACGATGAATTAGGATTTCCAAAAGGCGTGAAGGAACAAATTCTAATGAGTTGCATGCAGAAATATGAACACAACTTAGAGCACACAAAAATAGCAAGCGATTCTATAGTTGAAGCTTCTCCATTTGTTGCGGAAGAAGTTGAAATAGTATCAGAGGAAGCTAAGGAGCAATGGAGTGAAAGCCAACAAACTGTTAATCGAAATGATATTAAAATGTTAGGAATTTCAAAGGAAAGCGCAATTTCTACGTGTACTACAAAGTTTAATCCGTCTGACTACAAAAATGGTTCAGTATTTGATAATTATTGTTGGTCTCAGACCTTAAAAGATATAGAATTAAATGTTATTCTTCCCAAAGAGGTAAAACTAGCCAAACATATAAACGTTACTTTTAGGTCAAACTATATAACAGTAAAAACATTACATCCGAAAGAAGAGATTTTAATAAATTCAGAAACTTGGGACAAATACAGACATAACGATGTGATTTGGTCAATATCAGAAGGAAATCTTATAATAACTTTTGGTAAGGACTTTTCAACATACATATACATATGTATATATTATAATAAAATTAATTGTTATTATAGATAAACTTAAGGAATGTTGGTGGGATAAACTATTTTTAAATGAAACAGCAATAAATATTAAAACAGTAGATTCTGAACGTTCAATTAACGAATATTCGCCAGACATTCAAAACGCCGTCGAAAAATTAGAAACACATAATAGTTTTCGAGAGCGTGATATTAAAACGGTACCATTTAATAAAAGGGAACAAATGGCTCGTTTACGACAGGCCTGGAATGCTGAGGGATCGCCATTTAAAGGACAACCATTTGATCCGTCAGTAATTCAGTTCAACTAAAATTACTATTGTAAAAAATCTTTCAAGAATATAAAGTAAAAAAGTAATGATCCGATGTAATAAAAGTGTTCTTTATATAAATTCCTAAAGCATGTTATTATTGATATGCTATAAATAATATAAATTCACGGTTGCTAATAAAATTTCTTCCATCTTCTAAATCTTTTAGCTATAATAAATTAGAAGAATTCGTTTTGGACGTTGTGTTACAGGTGTAGGACACCAAAGTTGTACATAACTCGTAATAATCTACCGGCCTTGATGAGCCAGCGAGAATGTATAATTTTCCCTGGTTTGATGTTAGCCAGATTCACCGAAACCTCGCCGTTATAAATTGCATGGGCCATGCCGTATAAGTACTTCGAATCGGTGGAAAATAAATTTTTTCTGGAGCAGGGGCATATTTTTCAACTAAATTTTCTGAAATATAGAATAATAAAATAATTTAAAACGGTTGACAATTATAATAAATGAGTGATAGCAATAACTTACTGGAAGAGTTTCACAAGCTCCGATTTGACGGCTCAGTTTTCCAGTTGCCGATCTTGGTCCAGTGCTGGTTGATTGTTGAAGTAAAAAAGGCAAGTGGATGTTTGTTGAAGTAAAAAAGGCAAATGCCGAAACGGAAGTTTGTTGAAGTGTAAAAGGCAAATGAACCAATGCAATGGTCTTTTTAACAGCAATTTGAATCGTCGTAGAAATCCAACGAGTGGACAAGTGTTTGTTGGCTTACCGTCAGTGCATATGCCAATTAATGCATCCAGTGATATATGTATAATTTTGTCGTTGTAAAAATCATTTAATTTGGTTGTTTTGTATTCAGCGGTTTCATGTTCCAGTCTTACGTAACCAATCAATGCAGAATTCGGTTCTCTCAAAATAGCAAGATGAGATTCTTTTACCATGCTAGTATGATACTTCTCATCAATTTTATCTCTCGTTAAAGATTCATAATTTCTGCCATCGAATTAAATCGCTAACAAATTGGTATCATCTAACCGTTTGCGAAGCTCTTCTTGTCTGCATTTCTCTTTTTCTCTGCGAACTTTCGATTTATCCATGATGAGAGGTTTGGCATGCTTATCTTATATTTGGAACCAAGCCGCATGCACATGGAGCTGCTTTAAAATCGCATTTACATGTTCCAATGTAAAAAATTGTTTCCAGAGATTTTAGAAACTCTGGAAATTTATGGGTTTTCTTTTTGCTCTTGATATTTGTCAAGCAATCTATTCAATTTAATAGATACACAATTTTTTGCCATTATTTCCATACCAAATTTTTCCCAAATTCCAATCAACTTATTTCGTACTTGAATATTGAATGATTTATAGGAAAACTTTTTTTGGTCAGTATTAGCACGTTAGATCAAGTAAAAATAAGATCACAAGATATCCAGATGGGTTGGTAAATTAAGATCAGTCGAATCAGTAGACACACCAAAAACAGTAACATCATGCTTGGGTATATGACTCATTGGGTTTTCCATTGTTGTTGTGGGTTGATCTTGCGGTGTACATGATGGTGGATTCATTTTAATAGGATGATAAATGAGATATTGTTGGCAAAACCATTGCCATAGTGGGTATAATAAATACGGCATAAGCCGAATTTAACTTTTTAACGTGTTTTATTTACATACATATCGCTCCTTTATTGCAACGTAGTCATATCTCAAAAAAAAAATCAAACTTAGCAAAACGCAATTTAAGTTTTAAAAGTATAAACACTGCTATCTCATTGCGTAATATATGTATACTCGCTATATTGAAGTGTTTCACCTTAATATTTCCCCTTCCTAGTGAGGCTACCTGATAATTGTGCTTTCCTTTTACCTGATAAATGAATTCGCCATGATATTTAGGGAGTCTACCTATTAAATGTGCTTTGTTGTCCACCCTTTTAGCAAGTTTTTTTCTTTGTTTCAAGGAGAATTTATTTTACAAGTACACTTTGAATACTGTAACAAATACGAAAACTTTGCAATTCCCTTTCGCATATAGAAAATATTACACGTTTGACAAGATGCTTGCACAAAAATTTAAATCAAAAAATATTTTATATATTCGCCTCGGATTGTTTAATATGGCTTGATTTAAATCATATTTTTTAACAATAATATATTTTCTCATTGAAGTTGGCATCACTTTAATATTGCCACTTGTAAAAAATACACGTTGCCATACTACGGGGTAAATAATATGACAACTTTGACGGCATTATTTCTTCCTCCTTCTCTTTCTTTTCTTTTTTAACAGGCTTTCGGTAGGTGTTGTGTGTAAAAATTAAATCTGATAAAATAATAAAATTAAGAAGCCATCCAAAAAAATTACTTGCAAAATTTAAAAAAATACACTGTTAACTATATTACTTTAATGATATTTACAGATTTGTTATAAAATATAGAACAAATATTTGAAAGTTAAAAGTTATAAACAAAAAATCAAGAGTAAAGACATGGCTTGTAAAATTATGGTATCTGTGTATGGTTACTTTATGTTGTTTTTCCTCTTAATTATTTTAGAAAAATTAAAGCCAACAAATGGGCCGCGTAATTCGTGCACAACGTAAAGGTGCTGGGTCTGTGTTTAAAGCCCACGTACATCATCGCAAAGGAGCTGCCAAATTAAGATCTTTGGATTTTGCCGAACGTAATGGATACATTCGCGGTGTTGTCAAGGTATTTCTTTGTTAGAATAATATTTTCAAAAAATTCTAGAAGTTTTGTTATTTTTTTTTTGTTTTAAGGAAATTATCCATGATCCAGGCCGTGGTGCTCCCTTGGCTGTAGTTCACTTCCGAGACCCTTATCGTTATAAGATCCGCAAGGAACTTTTTATTGCCCCCGAAGGTATGCACACTGGACAATTTGTATATTGTGGTCGCAAAGCTACCCTCCAAATCGGCAATGTAATGCCTGTATCTCAAATGCCTGAAGGTACCATTATTTGCAACCTGGAAGAAAAAACTGGTGATCGTGGTCGTTTAGCCCGTACCTCTGGAAACTATGCCACCGTCATTGCCCATAACCCTGACACTAAAAAGACCCGTGTCAAGTTGCCCTCTGGCGCTAAAAAAGTTGTCCCATCTGCTAATCGTGCTATGGTTGGTATTGTTGCTGGTGGTGGTCGTATCGACAAGCCCATCTTGAAGGCCGGTCGTGCCTACCACAAATATAAGGTCAAGCGTAACAGCTGGCCTAAGGTACGTGGTGTTGCTATGAACCCCGTTGAACATCCCCACGGTGGTGGTAATCATCAACACATTGGTAAAGCTTCTACTGTTAAGCGTGGTACCTCCGCTGGTCGTAAGGTCGGTCTTATTGCTGCCCGTCGTACTGGTAGAATTCGTGGTGGCAAGGGTGATTCCAAGGACAAATAGATTACTAAGTAGTTTTATGCAAATGTAGATTTGATATTCCAAAATATCTTTGTTTGCTGGTGTTTAAAGTTTTGTTCATCAGAAAATTTTATAAATAAGGTTGAAATAAAGATAAAGATTATCTTTAATTTTCATATTTTTTAAAATGGTTTCTAATTAAGCCTAGTGGATAATTTGTTTTTTTATTTGTAAATTAAGGAACGCTTAATTGTGATTTTTATTATCGTACGAAAGAGCATGGTATATTTTCGTTGCTAAAACCACTACAACTGTATTAAGATTTTTTATTTTGAGGATTCGTACAGCCCACGACATATTTTCAGATTTTACTTTCCTGTAGAGAAATCCTTTTTAAAATTGTATGAATAAGATGTGTCTTACGTTCTAAATAAAAATACTGTTTTTAGTTTGTTTCCGTCTTAAAGTTCCTATTAGAGAAAATATAGCTTGTGACTAACAAAGAAATTTGTTGCCTTTTTGGCACTCAATTGGAAATCTTTCTTAACTTATTTCTTTACAAAAAAACAAAATATTTTTAAAATTATAAATCTATGGTCTAAAAAGATTTATGTAGAGCAAGCTGTTCCCGCCACTTCGTCAGCGTCCTTATAATATTTTGTTCGATTTTGCTTTGAAAGCAATCCACACCAAGCCCTTTACGCTTTTAGAAACGCCTTAAACTATGCTGCATATCAGTTTATGTATTTTTTCATTTTATAAAAAATAAAGTATGTATATCAGGGGGGTTATTACGTATTTCGATTCGAAAGAAATCGTTTTCGAAACACAATGTTAAAGTCATACAAATTCGAATGATTTCCTCTTCGAATCGAAATACGTAATAACCCTCCAGGTTAGTTCAACTGCGTACTTTCAAAAAAAGTATCCGGATACTTACGAACACAAAAAAAGCAGACAGACGGAAATGAGTTACTATTTTATTATATGTAAAGATTGTTAACTATAGCACTGTAGAAACCTTATCAGATTGTTTATCTGGGAAATTATACTTAATTAAAAACCATCGGTAGCTCAGTTAAATGTACAAAATAAAAAAAGGGTTCTATATTCGCATTTTATAAAATCTAATCGACTTATTAAAGGGATATTATATGGCAGCATTTAAAAATATATGTACATATCGCACTTGTTCCTCAACCATAACAACTCAAAATTTTCACTTCTTGCAAAAAACCAAACCACAGGGGTCATATCTACCCATTGTAAAAATCTCCCATTGATTTGTCTTCTCTTCCGTGAAAAAAAACCGTTATGAACCTCTTTGTGTTTTTAGTATAACTACTTTAGTCTCAATTAACGGAAACAGTTTTTGCCCTCTACTGAAAATTCATGACTTTTGAGTTGTTACGTTTTTAAGGAACAAGTGCGATATGCTTCTTACTCCTGCACTATAAAATTTCTAAACACATGCAATTTTTAATAATAATATTTTTTATTATTATTTGTTAACATTATTATTTTTTAATAATAATGTTTTTTTATATGAAGTTCGACTTTTGTTAAGGCATGTTAATGTACCCTACAAGAACAGTGATAGTCATTTGACCGCCTATTTGATAGTCACTGGATTTTAAGCCATGATTTAAGTTGTAAACAAGTTCAACAAGTATTATAAAATAAAAAATGTGAATTTTTTGCACATGATTTGAAAATCAAGCGATTTAGTACCTTTAAAATTAAGTTTAAGTAATAAATTTTCTAAATCAAAACATAAAAATACCTTATGTGAAAGAGAAGTATTGAATAAATAAATAATCAATGAAATAATTAAGATTTATTTACGGCAAGGTTCACACAATCGAAAGTAAAGTGACTTGATTTCTATTTACAAAACACCAGGAAAAGTGTGTTTGCTTTTTAATCAAAAATCTTACTCGGATTTATTTGAAGAACAGTGTGCGATAATAAAAGCACATATATTTAGATTTGATAGCAAAGTTATAAAATTAAAAATAATAACAGCATATTTGTTTTTTGTTTTGAATAAAATTATTATTGTGAATGGAAATTTAAATATTTGAGATAAAATCGCTAATAATTTAAAATCGCTAGCTGTGTCATAAAGTTATCACCATTGTTTGTCATATATTTAGTCAGATTGGATCGAAAAAAAGTTGTGATGTGTATTATCAATTGTTTTCGCCCAAAATAAAAAGAAAAGAATTAATATTAATAGTAAACGCTAATTGTTAAAAAATTGTTTCGTAATTATAAAATATATTACATTGAATGAAATAACGACGAAGTGATATTTATAAAAGTTACAAGTGCAGTAAATAAATTGCATATACGGAAATATATACATACATACATATTCACACACACCCAAATAAAATCGAGCAGATTAACAAAATCAAAAAGAAGAAGAAAAAGGTGCTTAGGAGTAGTGATAAACAAGGTGAATACAAAAATAAATATATCTAAAATGTATAATAAAATAATTCAAAGGATTATGAGAGCAACCAAAAATTTAATGTGTTATTTATATACACGCATGTGTGTAAACAATATTTTCATAATAACATAAAAACTTTATATAACATGGTTTAAACTGATTGAAATATAACTCCTTTATTGTGAAATAATTCTACAGAGTTATCTAAGTGTAAAACCAGAAATCTATATACATACATAGTAAGATTATAACTACACATATATTAAGCGAAAGTTACACATTAAATTTTACGTATTAACAAATTTTGTGTATTGTTATAATTTATTTGCCCTTGTCCAGAATTCTTATCAAGTTCTTTTTTTGTTTATTTCGAAATTGTCATAATTTTAAACAATTAAGAAATTAAAGGTTGCCATATACATAGGTACTTATAATTGCTCATTAGGAATATTTATTGTGAAATTTGCAAGGCGAATTCATACCAGGTGTGAGCAGTAGGACAACAACTACAACAAAACAACAACTTTGACATTAGATTAGCAGATATGAAACAATGCATTTTTTGACAAGACATTAGCAAAAAAACGAGAGCAAAAAACAATCAGCTGGGCTATCGACTCCACCTGGTATGAATTCGCCTTGGAAATTTGCTACAATTAAAAAGGATCCCTCTAGCTATTATCACATGTTGTTGTATGTTTTCTATGTCCTTACCACGTCTATATTAGACATACAATTATAAACATTAACATCATGTTAGTGTTATCTGCCCATGGTAATTTTTTTCTATGTCTTAACATGGTTGTTAAAACATTTGAAATAAAAACTCTTTAATAACGTGACAATGACGTTGTTTTTTTTTTTGACAGCAACAGCGCATACTTATTTACATTTGTTACCAAGTTTTTATACCTGATAAAAATATGTCTTGATCATAACAAAACGTCGGCAGCGCAGCTGTCAATTTTTTGTTAATATCAGTGTGTAGGAGAAGACGTAATAACAAATTATTATTTTTTCGTCGTTGTTGTAGGTTCCCATATCTTGTTTTGTTTCTGTCTCAATAAAATTGTAAATTAATCTATTTTATACATACATATGTTGAGGTACCAACCGAGAAATGAAAAAATACGTAAGGCAAATGAAAAAATATAAAAAACTTTTTGGAGCAAAAAAAAAAAATTTTACATAAAAAACGTGATTTAACGTTTATAGCCAAGACAAATTTGTCTAAGCTGGAGGCTTAACAAAATTGTCTTAACGTTGCAATAACAATAATAAGAAGAGTATTAACCTGATAAAATTTTGTCATGACAATGATATGACGTTTATCAAGTCAAATTCATATCAGGTATAGACACTAAGTTATAAAAGCAGTTTTAGTTTCAAACAGCGCCATATGTTGCCCAACCGTATTACTATTATCCGCTGTGCAATAAGCATTCAACAAAAATATGCGCCTTTAACAACGTGAAGAAATGTTCAAATCTAGTGAAGTCGGGGAGTAACAACATAAACAAATTAATATAGTTGTTCTTCCGGCGTCAAGTTATTGTCTTGTTTAAAGACGGGGTGTTATGTTCAATCAGAAAATGACATTTGTATTTGTATTTGCCACTTGTAACAACACGAACAAATTAATACTACTACTACTACTCAATACATATCAATTGGGTACTCATTACTTTTGTTTATAAAAATATAAAGCTAAAACGATCAAGTAACTACTTTTGAGTATTGAGTACTCAAATAAGAACAAATACTCGGTATTCGTTACTCAATACCTTGCAGCACTATTAGGTAGCAAACGAAAACCTTTGTCCCCTTTATAAGCTGTGTATATATGATTTCAAGGGTAACAAGTATTGTTAAGCCAAATTCCAATTATGGTTCATAACTATCTATATTAAGGTTTCTGAAGATTCTCGATTGCAACATCGACAAAATGCAAAAGCTTTTAACCAATTTTTTAAAAATGGGCGATGCAAGATAGACGACTTCGTGAAACCACATTCAAAGATTATACTTCCCATTTGTTTACAAAAATTTGTCATTGATTTTTACAATCTTCAAAACGATAGGAAAGTGATTAAGGCATTTTGACACCTCCCATACAAAGAAAAAAGTATATCGCTTATATTAGGTATAAATTCATCGAAACCTAAAATATGACACTTCTTTTAATATCCACTTGTTCATCATCCGAGTTATTTTTAATTTCAATTTTAATATTAATACCTCTAAGTTTTCAGACTTACTTTATTCGTTCGTTTTAATCGTTTTTACTTTACGAACAAATTTATACATTCGAGTAGGTCTTGACAATATAGATTATTTTTCGTTTTTTAACATAATTATCTTTCAGCTCAAAAAACTTCAGATATAACCCCCCTTTTTCGCCCAGCCAGTTTTTAAATTCGAAAACGAAAAATCTGAAAAATAGGGCGGATGCAGTAACAATTCAAAACTCAAGTGTACACCAATGCATTATCTGAATGGAAAAATACTTTGTTCGATTTCCAAATTGACTAAATTTTGTTGTGTTTTTTTGTCTTTATCCATATACCAAAAAGCCATGGCCTCTCCTTACCAACCGATTTTAAAATGCCTGATGATTATCATTGGATTAGTTTTTGTGTTCCATGCTTTTTCAGCAGTTGTGTATCGGTGATCTCTATAGAAGAGCTTTAACAAGCTAGTGCATGAGTCACACGATTACGTTAATTTTCAATTATGTGCAAAAGTGATACCCATCGGCTTAAACGATTTTAAAGCACAAAATTACATTAACTTACGGTGATTTGTATCTTTGAATTACAAAGTAAATGTATTAATTCAAATTTGTCTCACTTTGAGTTCTATAGGCATGGTTGCTTATCTGAAAATTTCAAACTTTGTATAAAACTCTGTCGCGCGCTTAAAAATTAGTAATAATTTCTAAAAAAATATAGTTTTGTATATTGTGAACTAATTGCTTATTCAATCCTTTATTAAACTTGCAATATTTACTTATAGAAAAGAAATTTGGTATTCACTATAACCTGATGACTATAAAATAACATGGGCAGGTGGATTTGATGCTGCTGCTAGGGCCATATTCAAACCACTTAATACTTGACTTGCTTAAAGCAGCCATATCGGCTTTAGGCTCGTTAGATTTAGTTCATAAGTACTGCATATTTATTTAGGTGTCCTTATATCTGCAGGGTCCTTGTATATCTCCAGAGTCTCTTAATGAAGGCGAAACGTACTCAGCCGTCTATATTGAAACCACAATGTAAGGGCTCTTAAAAATAATAACAGTGTGCCTGGGTTATCTTTATATTATGGCTTGTACAGGTGACCATCTAGAATAACTTTGAAAACTGAACTTAAGCAATTTTAATATTGATCAAAATGAATTTTTGGAGATTGATCTTTATAAATTTTAACTTTTAAATTAAATGTCATTATTTAAGTTAAACAAATATCTAAAATCTTTTTATACTTCTATGTATATATATATATATGTATAATACTCCCTATTAAATATTTAAAACCTTTTCTTATGTATAATTTATTTTAATTATTTAAAACCAGTTTTATTTTTTATATTGAATTCGCCTTGCATATACCTTATATTTATACCAAGGCGAATCCATAACAGGTGATTGCAGTGGCGAAAAAGCTCATCATATGCATGAAAGCGAAAAGTCAAAATCCATATAAAAAAAATTATAAACAAATTTTTTCTATATGAAATTTGACAACTGAAAAGGAGGCGAAAAAGCCTGAATTCGCCCGTGCAATCACCTAGTATTAATTAGCCTTGATTTATACCTATAATGAATTTTTCGCTATTTTTCAAAAATTAAATTTAAAAAAAAAATCATATCGACTCTCATTATTTGAAAACCTATTAAATTTATTACTTACCCTCGTATATTTTTTTAAAAGTGAAATTTTATATTTAGCTTAAGTTTGTATTTAATTAACAAAACTATTAGTTTTAAAACAGATTTTCACACTTTCCTATCTTGTTATTAAACACATGCTTTCTTATAATTTCCGTTTTCTTTATTCGAACATATGTATGTACATATATATGTACATACGTATGTAATGTGTGTATTTACCCAGTTGGCCAAATTTTCGTAGACGACATAGTTTTCGACGATTTGTACACGATTTGTCCATGTAAAGGAAATCGAAACGGAAGGGAAATCTGTCGATGATAGAATAAAATTTCGCATAATCTATTATCTGAGTTTGATGATGTTTACAACTAAACACTACACAATGCATAGTGTCTAAAAAAATTGTCCCATGTTTCTTTAAAATTAACACCTAATTTGAAAAAAAAATATTCTTTCAACCCTATTGAGTGGTTAAAACAAAACTTATAAAACAAACTTATTAATAAAATTTAAAATTAAATAATTTTAATATTGAATATTTGAAAATTTATTTTATACCGATGAAATTTGAAGTCAAGCTTAAGTTCGTTTTATTCTCTCTAAGAAAGAATAATTTTAATTACAAATTAGGTGATTAATATTAAAGAAAAAGTTGGGAAAATTTTATCTTAGACACTAGCAGAATGTAATGTATTTTCAGGACAGCTACATCCGTCTTCAACATTCTTTGCATCTATCAACTTTTTATTTAGTTAATTTTCTTTTTATTCAATTTATTATTTTTATAAAAAAAAACATAAAATGCAGCAAAACTCATAAACAAGGATAGTCAACGAAAATAAAAATTTAAATTTAGATTTATGCCCTTATCCAAGAAAATTAAGTTATCTTTATTTCAAATTTTATATGTATGAAAATTTTGTCTTAAAGTACACTTCAAGTAGAACTTATTTCTTTTGCGTAAGGGCATTAATATTTACTTACTATTAGAAAAATTAGATTAAAAAAATACACATTTAAGAATTGCAAAAGTGTTATGATATTTTTACTAAAAAAATTTTAGAGTGGATATAATCGATTTGGCAGTTGGGATATCCATATAGTATTTGTATGTGTATATATCTATTTAAATAATATAAGATACTTTGACAAAGTACAGAAAATTGTCTCTTAAGAAGTCGTCGACGGTAAGGTAGAGAAAATTATCACTTATGTATGTAGTCGTCGGCAAAAAGGTGGATGAAATTGTCGCTCTTTTCCCTCGCTATTTGTTAGAAAATTTCGTCAACGATTTGTTTTAATTGTCTCCTTAATATGTCTTCCATGATATACTAATATCACTAACGATTCGTTTAAGATATTTTAAATATATGGTCACTGGGTAAGTATACTTTTACATAAGCATTTTTGCATTTGAATTAGTTTTAAAGCTTTTTATCACGTTTTTTTTGTGGCTCCTATTCTGTGAGTGTATACTTAAAAGTGGTTCATATTCAATGTAAGAGTAAAGGTATTATGTCATTTTTTCCTATTACAATTTTTTTGATCCTTAATATTACCATAACCACAGGTAGAGAGGGTATTCTTATTTCAAGTGACATTATATCAATTATCTTTGTACTATGTGTCACGTTCTTAAACTTACTTATGTAATGATGGTAAAGATGCAATATAAGACTCACTTTAGAGTTTATCTTAACTTATTGTTCAATATTAATAACTTTAAATATTTAAATATAATCTTACATATTTCTTAAAAATTGAGATTAAGTAGTAATTGTATGCCCTTGAGTGAAAATTATAACAGTGAAGTTGTTTTTGTTTTGCTTTAAATAATAATAATAATAATTCATAAAAATTTCTACTTTTATTACTGAAATTATGAAAAACATACAAAGAGTTAACTTGTATAAGTTG
Source organism: Phasia obesa (assembly GCA_949628195.1). Classification (NCBI taxonomy): domain Eukaryota; kingdom Metazoa; phylum Arthropoda; class Insecta; order Diptera; family Tachinidae; genus Phasia; species Phasia obesa. Next base: position 34,817,504 of record OX451217.1, read on the forward strand.
TTGCAAAATTTTAAGGGATTAAGACATCTTACAAATATTTATTGTGTTACAAGAGTTCTTGAAACATAAACTCAAAAAGAACTAGTACATATAAGCTTGACTTTACTTTGCACTTCTTCTTATTCAGATTTTGAAAAAAATGTTACAATACTACCGAGTTAAAGATATTTTAAACCGTATCGGTGTCGATATCTTATTTGGGATTTTTTCATTACCATTGAATTTTCATTGGCATTATTGGAAATAATACTCTCGGAAATTATTATGGCAGCATTTCTTCTGTACAAATTTAAAGAGTCTACCTATTACGATTCAAAAACTAAGGCTACATAATACGTTCAAATCACGTTTTATAATTCATAAACTGTGAAAATTTCAAACGTCTACCTATTCTAGTTCAAAAATTAGGCCAAGTAAATGCAAATCATGTCACTGTCGGAAAACCCTTTAATTTTTTCTATTTGTTATAGAGTCCGTAGTAATATATTATCTGTGAAAATTTCACGAGTCTAGCAGTTATGGTTCAAAACTAAGGCAACATTTATGAAAATCACGTCACTGTCGGAACACCCGTTAATTTGTACTATTTGTTATAGTGACCATAGTAATACACCTTCTGTAAAATTTCAAAGGTCTACTTATAATCGTTCAAAATTTAGGCCATATACATACATGCAAATCACGTTACTATCGGAACACCCTTTAATTTTTAGGTTTAATTTTGTATACTTGTTTATAAAGCGAACATAGTTTTAATTACTGTCTGCAAATTTTAAGTGGTTGCCTCCTACAGCTCAAGAAATAAAGGCATAAACGCAAATAACACGTCCATGACTTTCGAAACACCCTATAAGTTTTATTTTTTGTTGTTATAGCGGCCACGGTTATACACTTTCTAAGAGTCTACCTATTATGGTTTCAAACTTAGGCCATATACATGCAAATAACGTCACTTTCGGAACACCCCTTAATTTTTAGATTTAGAGCCTGTTTCTCAATGTCGACAGAGTTTGTTCTTTCATACAATTATATTTAAAACAAAAACAAATTCAAAAATTTTGTTTTTGTTTTGAATGTACTTATACGAAAGAACGAATTCTTTCGACATTGAGAAACCGGCAGTTATTTTTTTTATACTTGTTTATATAGCGAACTAAGTTTTAATTACTTTTTTTTAAATTTGAAGTGTATGCCTCCTACATTCAAGAAATAAACACATACGTGAATAACACGTCTCTATCGGAACACCTTATAAGTTTTAGTATTTATTGCTATAGCGGCAACAGCTATACATCATCTGTGAAAATTTCAAGAGTTGGGTAGAAAGACACGTTCAGTTGTTGACTTTTACAATGGCTACAATTTTCCTATAAATTGTTATTGAAAATATAAAAGTAAGTTATGCTGAAAAATTAAAAAAAAATGTTTTTTAAAAAATTAAAAAAAATATTTTTTAAAAAATTAAAAAAAATATTTTTTAAAAAATTAAAAAAAATATCTTTTAATTTTTTCAAAAAAAAAAAAAATATTTTTTTGGCATACATAAGGAAACCTCAGCTACATTATTACTACATTATAACTACAAACAAAGCTAAGCAGTAACACCTAGTATGAATGAGATATTAGACAAAAACTGATGTCCCTAGGCTACTGATTTTCAGGTTCTCTCGAGGCCCATACATAAAAATTGGTCACCAAAATCGCCAAACTGTGTATAGGATTTTGTTACCCTTTGGTAGTGGAATCGAACCGTGAATTTTTCGAAAAGTTTTCATTTGTTGCACTGTGTAATTAACGATATTTATTTCTAGGTTTGAGTTTATAATATCCCCAACTACACCTTTAAGTTGAGAGAAATTTTTATTTTAAAAGATATATATTGTGCTGCATTAAATCACTATCCCAATTTTGATAATGTTTCAGTACTAAATTCAGAAAACAATTATAAACGTCGTTACATATTAGAAATGTTACAAATTATTAATACACCAAACACACAGAGAATTAATTTTAAGGCAGACACAGATAATGTAGCTCAAATTTACAGACATTTAGTAAATAAGAAATAATTTTATTATTGTTTGTACTTGTTTAAAATTTTTTTAATAAGTTTTTTGAAATATGTTACTTTGAAGAAAATTTTTTCAATACTTTTTTAATTGTAATTTTCATAACGTTAATTTAAAAAAAAAAAAAAAATTTTATTTGGAATCGGTTATATACATTATTTATTTTTATTCACGCATGATTCCTTTTGAAAATTTATTTAATTAAATATTTTATGAGTATATATTTTATTAAATATTTTATTTAATTAAATATTTTATGAGTATATATTTTATACTTATAAAATATTTAATTCAATAAATTTTCAAAAGGAATCATGCGTGAATAAAAATAAATAATGTTAATTTTTTAATTTTTCCTGATGATGCTACACAAAGGAGTAGCGAAATATCAAGAATAAAAATAAAAATAATTAACGACCTAAAGCTTGAAAATAAAAATAATTAAATACAAAAGATATAAAAGATATTTATAGAGATATGTATCTATGTATGTATACAAGTATATAAATATACTTAAAAACTGAAGTATTCTATTTAGGGAAAAGCTTAAATCAAACACAAATGCAGTTAAATTAAAAAGTCAAAAGTCTTTTATTTGTCGGTATGAATACATCTTGACATTTAAATGTTACAAGAAAGGTTCGTTGTAATTCTATTCGTTGTCAGGGTAACTAAACAAGAAATCAATAAACCAACAGAAAAAAAATCCAGTAGTAAAAGAAATTCTTTTGCTTATTTATCTATTACTAAAAATTCTTAGCCAACTTTAAAAATGATATAAAAAGGACAACGAGTAAAAGAAACATAATGGCTAAAAGCAATAAAATTTATTATACACAGTTTTTTTAAAAATTAACTATTAACCTAAATACCAGGCGAAAGGAAGAATGTAACTAATTTAAAAGTTTAGAAATTAGAAAGAAATTTTAATGATCAAATAATACAAACGTTGGGTTGGATTAAATTCAACTAAGTAACAATGACTACAAAAAGACGTAATTCGCTAAGCGAAGCACGTACCGAGGAACATTTCAATTTGCTAAAAGAATTGGAAACAATGCCGTTGGCAGATAGTTGTTGTGATATATGTCGCTGTGATTGTTACAACAGTCATCGTGGTCAAACCGATGAGTGCTGTATTAGCAAGCAAGCCCAAGCCATCAAGGACGGTAAGAAAATTTCAAACATTTCACGGGAAGAGGTTGACAGTACAAAAGCTGGAAAAAAGAAATGTGCTTCCAATTCCACAAAACTAAATCGTACAATAAAATCCAAACAACTTTCCAATGAAACAATATTGCCAAATGGAAACTTAAATACAAGAAAACCTAGAGACACAGATTTACGTAAGAGACGCAAAGCACAGAAACGTTCTAAAAGTGTTAATTTACAAAGAAGTCAAAGTCAATGTTCGGAACGGCATTACACTAGAGATTGTGAAATTTTACAAGATCTCTTAAACTATCTAGATGATAAATGTTTAATGAATTTAGAAGTTATAGGAAAATCAACTGATATTATTAAAAAAGAATTGAACGAAAACGATAAAACGCAAATGATAAGAAATTCTAGATCACCACCACCCTCACCAGTTCTGTTGCCCCACAGTCATCACTCGTTTTCTTATCTAGATGATACAGATTCAAGTTTTGTGCCCTTGAGACTTAGTGAATCAATGGCTAATTTATGTTTGGCGCCTACCATTAAAGAAGCCTATAATAAAGTACCTGATCACGACAAACGAATTTTAAATCGTATGGCAACAAAACGTTCCGAACAGGCAATGGCCACAGAAAATGCTTGGCTGGCTCGCAAATATTGGGAGAATGAACGCTACGAACGCGAACTTTTAAAATGTGAACAAATGGAAGAATATAAAAAGGCTGTACATGATAAGCAATTTCAGGATTATCTACAGACCAAGGCTAGACTAAATGAGATCGCCCAACGGGATTTAGCGGAATTACAACGTTTAAGAGATTCACTACAACTGAAAGATGACCGTACAAAGAAACGTTTACAAACCTTGCGCACTGAGCGTGATTTAAATGTTAATCAAAAGCGCTTTGATGAAATGCGAAAAATCGAATGTGTCAGTCTGCATCAAGAAGAGCAAAATTTAGATGAAATGCTACGTAAAAGCGAAACATGCCTACGTCTAACAGAACGCCTTCGAAGAGCAGATCTTATACGAAGTAAAATGCTAGAAAATTATCTAAAACGTTTACGCTACGACAATTATATTGAACAATTGCAACATGAGGAACATTTGCGTGAGGTACAGTTAAATGAAAAGTTGAAACGTGAACAACTGAAAGAACAAATTTCCCGAAAACGTTGTCGATCCCAACATTTTGTCGAAACAAAACAGCAGCGTAATGAATCCATACGAAAAACTGCCAAACTCTCCAAAAGCCTAAGAGATATAGTACGTTCATCAGTAACGCCAGAGGCCGGTGTCACACTTTTCGGAACAGGAGGAACAAATAATGTTGGTGTTAGTGCCCAAAACTCCTTGAGTAAACTAATATTAAACCGTCCGTTTTAAAAACGAAATCGCTTGATATAAAATTTAGAAACTACTTTGATGATGCTGACTTGCTATAGAACTGTTTTTATTTAACCAAGTAAGTGTGTTATTGTCGTCTGTGCCGATAATGTCTTTTATATCCTTTTTTATTTCGGTTATACATACATATGTTTCTTATATTGAATAGGGAAAAAGAGTGAAAATATTGTTTTTTATTTTGTAATAATAACATGCTTGTCTGTTATTTTCCAAACAAAAAGAAAAACTCGAAAAGTAACTTTATTTTGTAAGCAAAAAGTAAAACTTAATAAATAATTTGTATATTCAATTTTTATAATAAAACTCAAACAAATAAAAATCAATGCAGCCAAAGGTAGTCCTCGTAATAACGATTATGTTGGTGTACTTCTTCATCGTGTAGTATTTCTCCTTCCTTATAATTTTTTTGGTTAAAATTTATAAATTAATAATTATTTGCTATCCCTGAATTATTTACTAAGATGTATATTAATACAAAATTATTATCGTGTACTATTTAACAGTTATAGCTTAAGTCTTGAAATTTATTAACCTTCTTCTTTAACCCTTTCCGACCCAAGAAACTTCAAAGTTTCTTTTCCATGACAAAATTTAGGTAAATTTGTGTAGATAGGGACGGAAGAGTTATGTACATACTCCAGCAAAAATCAGGTTGGATTGGAACAAATAGCGTGGTAACTTCCATATAAAGTGTGATGCATTTACTCTAATTGCCCTCAAGTTGAAAAAATAGAAAAATAATATTAACTACTTTTTTTTCCATGTGTGGCAACTAATAACAGTCACCTTCAATCAAGTGTTTCGTTAATAGAAAAAGGCAAAACCGTTTCTTATATGAGCCCTTGATTTTGAAAGTGGTATAAGTCAAAAATTTTAAAAATCTAGTTTATCAGCTATTTCATATCAAATCTTAATAAAATAACATAATCTGAAGTAATTAGCAGTATGCCATGAAAATTAAGTTGATAAATTGTGTTTATTTTTTGCTTGGTAAACAGTTACTGTATATTTTGATAGTGGTATAAGTCAGACTGTTTTTAAAGTTTGTCAAAATATATGTTAGTAATTTTGTCATGTCTTCAGATAGCGGTTCAGGTATGATCGGGTAATCCTATTAATGTAAAAATGCACTATTTATAGTTAATTGTAGACATTATACGGCGAAGAAGTATAAGTAATGCTCCCAAGAAATGAAAACAAATAAGAAAACAAATAAGAACGAATAAACGAGGAGAATCAACGACTAATAGAAAGATAAACACCAATGGAAAAGCTGTGTCTTGGCTAAAATACAATGGATTAGATTTTGAAAAAATGCTCCATATAAGATGTTTTATAAAACTTCTTTGGATGACAATTTCGATTTTCAAAGTGTTAGACCTTTCACCTAAAGGAGGAAGACCAAGAATATACGGAAATATTGATTTGCTCTTATTATACAGAACCATTTGACCAATAATAGAAGAAAAACGTAAATATATGATGGATTTACTACCCTATATCGCACTGATTTTCCAAAAACACTTTATTTCCCTAAATACTAAAAAATAAATTACTTAGTTACAATGTAATGAGTTTGAATAAAATGTTAATTTCTAACAAAAAATTTTTTCTTGATGCTCTAAGTCATTTATAAAGTCAAGCAGTTAATTTTGAAAATGGTATAAGTCATTTTAACCTTTCAAAAGCACAGTTCCTTTTAAAAATGGTTATAAATTACACACTCATAATAAATACTTATTTGTTGGCACTATTTATTTGTCAAAATATTTAATTCCATAATGCAAATATATTTTTTAATCCTTTAAAATGCAAACCTCTTAATATCGCGAAACAAAAAATATATGATTTATACCACTTTCATAATCAAGGGCTCATATTTTATATTCTTTTTTCCAGTTGTTTAAATGAAAGTTGAAACGAAAGCAAAATATATTTTTACTTTCGTTTTTTGCTTATTAATTATCTAATTAACCTTATCTCGCCTTATCATACATCACATTTATTATTTACCAAATGTGGAGGTACATAATTAAAATGCTATTGCTTGTTTTAGTTTGTTTAATTTGTGTTTTGTTTCGCTAGAGCTGAGACAAACCGTATATTTTAAATATTCAAACTGTTAAATAAATTAAAATATACGAGCATACATGTATGTATATTTGTTTTTACACACTAACATACTCCCAGCAAACTTAAAGTCATATGTTATTAAAATGAACAATATTTTTTAAGAAAATAAATGCAAACGCCTTTGCTCCCGAAGCTACAAGTTTAGTGAGTGTATTACAACTCTAATACAGATGCATAAACTTAGTACTAAAACTTATAAACTAAAATAAATTAGTCAAGTGCGAGTTAGACTCACACACGTAGGGTTCCGTACTATGTTTAGTGCAACTTTAAAAATTCAAGTTCTTAATTTTTTTATGTATTATGAGTCAACCTTTAATTTTAAAATTAAAGTCATAATTGCAGCACTGTTGGAACACCCTTTAAATTTTAGCATTTTTTGTTATAGCGGCCATGGAATACACTATCTATAAAAATATACATGCGCTTACATATTGCGGTTCAAAAAATAAGGTAATATACGCGAAAAACATGTCACTGATGGAACACCCTTTACAACATCTACTGTAAACATTTAAAGAGTCTACCTATTACGGTTCAAAGGCTATTTACGTACAAATCATGTCTCTGCCGGCACACCCTTTAATTTTGTTATTTGCTATGGCAGCCATGGCAATTTTCTTTCTATGAATATATCAAGAGTCTACCTATTACTACTAAAAAAATAAGTTGCTATACGTGAAAAACAAGTCACGGTCAGAACACCCTTTAATTTTTAGTAATTGTCATAACAGCCATGGCAACACATCTTCTATACAAATTGTACAAGTCTACTTATTACGGTTCAAAAAATATGTCGTTATACATGCAAAAGACGTCACTGTCGGAAATCCCTTTAAATTTTTATTGTTTTTATAGGGATCTTAGTAATACACTATTTGTGAAAATTTCAAGAGTCTATCTATTATGGTTAGAAAATTAGTCAATGTTTATGTAAATCATGTTACTGTCGGCACACCCTTTAATTTTTATTATTTGTTATAGTGGCCATAGTAATACACCTCCTGTAAACATTTCAAGAGTCTAGCTATTATCGTTTAATACTTAGGCCATATGCAAATCACGTCACTATCGGAACACCCTTTAATTTTTAGGTTTAATATTGTATACTTGCTTATAACGCGAACATAGATTAAATTACTGTCTACAAATTTTAAGTGGTTGCCTCCAATAGCTCAAAAAATAAAGACAAATAACACTTCACTTTTGGAACACCCTGTAAGTTTTAGTATTTGTTGCTATAGTGGATACAGTTACACACCTTCTGTGAAAATTTCAAGAGTCTACCTATTATGGTTCAAAACTTAGGCCTTATACATGCAAAACACACCACTATCGGAACACCCTTTAATTTTTATGTTTATTCTTTAGACTTGTTTATATAGCGTACTAAGTTTTAATTACTGCTTGCATATTTTTAGTATATTCTTCCTACAGTTGAAGAAAAAAGCAGATATTCGTAAATAACACCTCTCTATCGGAACACCCTATAAGATTTAGTATTGTCCACTATAGCGGCCACAGCTATACACCTTCTGTGAAAATTTCAAGCATCTACCTATTATGGTTCAAAACTTATGCCTTATACATTAAAATCACACCACTATCGGAACACCCTTTAATTTTTAGTTTTTTTTTAGTTGTTTATATAGTGAACTAAGTTTTAATTACTGTTTTTAAATTTCAAGGCACATATTCGTGAGTAACACCTCTCTATCGGAACACCCTATAAGTTTTAGTATTTGTTGCTATAGCGGCAACAGCTATAGCAACAAATGGGGTTCTATTTTGGGTATTTTCACTACAATTTGAAAGGCAGATTAATAAGGAAATTGGATATAATTTGGGTGCCTACAAATGGTTAACTGCGTTAGTGAAAGGTCACCGAAACTTCAAGTATTATCTGGCCAAGTTAAAAAATCGAGGTAAGACGATACTTGTAGACTGTGGCTGGAAAAAGGCTAAGACGGCAGAGCACATTTTAAATGGATGTCCAGAAGACTGGCTAACATAAGGGCTATGGACCAAGGACAGACACATATTATATGTAGATGCTGTGGTGACCTTATAATTAATTAGATTACATATGTAAATGTAATGCTGGTAAAGTATTGTGTAGTGGGTACGAGAACCGAGTATTTGATAATTTTTTTGAGTACTTTATACTCAAAATTAGTTACTCGAGTAGTAGTTACGTTGTAGTAACGTTGTAGTCTTAAAAACAAATTAAATAGAACATTTAACGACTTCTTTAAAACTCTAATTAACAGTGCGTTTCTATTATGTGAAAAAAAGTATTGAGTGCTATTGAGTACCCAATTGATAAGTGTTGAGTAGTATCGAGTAATTAAAATTAGCAGAATTTGCCAGCACTAACTTTATAAATTACAGCGTTCGAGAATCTCTTAGTTCTTGAAACATACTGCCTAACACGTTCCTCTCAAAAATTTTATATGTACTTATGTAGTATTCATTAGAGGTGGTGAAATAAAAAATGAAGTGGAAATCCATATAATAGCACTGACCTTAAACATGTTCTATACATTCACAGCCGAATTCATAATGAAAGGTTGTGCAGTGTCTATACATTTAATTAATCATTATACTTATTCTAATCTATCAATAAACACTACATAGGCAGTGCATAACTATTAGTTTAAATCTGTCAGTTCAACAACTCACATAGGGGTATTTTGCCAATCTAGCCGGACATTACTTTTTTTTTAGCTTATATTGGCTCTAAAAATGTACTGAGTGCGCCTAGGTTAATGAAACTTTGTAGAAAAATCTGTTATGCTATAAAATAGAAAAAATCGGATCAAGGAGAAAAAAGTTCCCATTGGAAGAACTAATCCTACCTCTGAAAAATTCAAGTTTTTTTTTATTTTCCCGTCATTTTGTTTAGCAATTACAACTTTTAAGGTCAAAGAATGTTCAAAAACTTAGAGTTGGACCCAAGAGATTCTTAAATGCCATTTTAGCCCCGCCCCCTTTTGTGGGCGGTGAAATAAAAAATTATTTGAAAAAATAATGCAATTATTAAAAGACATAGATGGGGAGGTATTCCTCCAATTCCACTCCCAAAACGTCCCTGTGAAAAAAAAATATATGTGTTTTTTTTGCCAATTTCCTAAAAATATTAATTTTTAAGCTTTCCAATGCCTAACCAATCCCCGCCTCCCAAGAATATTATTAAAAAAATATTTTTGTAATTTGTTACTTTATAGTATTTTATTTATCGGAAAATAATTAATTTATTTAGGCCCATTATTATAACTTGCCTTTAGCTAAAGTTAGGATTTTTTGGAGCGATAAGTAGTTTTTCGTTATAATAATGAGGATATTGCTCATTGCTATAACTTGTCCTTATAGAACGTTATAGTTAAAAGTGGTTTTAGCTTACTTCTAATAACGAAAAACTATTTATCGCTTAAACAAAATTCTAACTTTAGCTAAAGATAAATTGTAATAATGTGCCTTATAGTAATAACTTATTTATGATTGTAACGATAAATTTTATTTAGAATTATAGCAATTAATTTATTTAAAAAAACTTCTCTTTTGCACTAAGGTGATGATGAGTGTAATGGTTCTTCTTCGTCAGATTCTTCAAAGAACTCTTACGAATCTGAATCCTCTTCAGCGTTAAGTACAGTTATTTCTGCAGCTAATTCAGGATTGGAAGAAAATCTTCTGCTAGTGTTACCATCGTTGGTGTTTCCAAATCCAGCTTTCGGTACACCCACTACTAGCCCTAATTCACTTCTAAATTTTCCTTGGATATTTTTTTCCTCGCGTTAACAATGGCTTTGTCCGCATCAGATTTTATTTGCCATTTTTTCACTGACAGTTTATATGACAGATGTAATATGCTCTCAAATAGGCGAATCCTGGCGTGTAAATTAGATAGTCCGAAAGAAAGGGCATCTACGTCTATATCTTTTTTGATATTTAAATTGTTTTTTGTACAGGTAATAACAGTGTTAGATGTAATGATTTAAATAAAAAACATCTACCTTCAGTTATTAAAAACCAAAACATTTTATGAATATACAAGGGTTTCTTACTCGTATTTACCTATCCAAGATAAGAAAAAAACATAAAAAGGTAAAATTTTCAAAAAATCGCAAAAAAATGGCGCAAATATACGTTACGTTTTTTTTTTACAGCATAAAAGAAGAGATCGTAAATTTTGTAGTGATATATAACATTTTAAGGATCGCGATGGAGATCACTCTTAAAAAGCTTTTCACTTTTTTTTTTACCAAAAATTTTACAAAAAAAAACCTTTTTTTAGTTTTGAACGAAATTTTTTATCTTTAAAAATTAAAAAAAAACAAAATCTTTATTCGTTTAGCCACCAAAAAATATATTGCAAACCTCTCAAACACGATGCAGAATTTTGTTGTCTGTCGAGCTGCGTACTTAAATTTTTACATTTCTCAAAATTAATTTTTGGCCTAATGTCCCGCTAGATTGGCAAAATACCCCTCTCCAAAATAATTTTTTGGTTAATTTAAAAATCCGAAAAAATTTGAATGGATTCTTTGAATATGTTTTCAATTATTTCCAGCCTGTCCAAAACTAACACATTCTGAAAATAATAAATTTTTTTATATAAAAACAATATTTTTTTGATCCCAGTTCATAGCTCTTTTGGAAATCTTTTTTTCTGTTCAAACATTTCAAATTATGCGTACTCCTTACAAAAATTATAGTTGATTTTCATAAGGTATGTATGTATGTATGTATGTACATATGTCAAAAACAAAGATAATTTTTATAAAACAGAGATGGTCAACTTTTTTGAATATATGTATGTACTTGAACAAGTCGAGTACATAAGCTTAATCGGTATTTTTGTGAACAACTTTTCATTATTAGTACAGCTGTCAAAGTTGTGTTTTCATACATACATACATATATTGAAAATAATACCAAGCTATTTAAATTTATCTCTAAAGGTAATTTTAATTCAATTTCGGTCAACAACACAATTTATAAGAATTGCTTTTAACTTATGGTATTTCTAAATTAAGCTCCCAATTCAAAAAACAAATAAAAAGTTTAAGGGTTTATAAGATTCTACCTTTGCCTAATCCTTTCTAGGCTTATAAACTCGTATGTGACTATCATCACAGAATCCTTACTTTACATAAGGGAAAGAAAATCAAGGCGAAAAATAGTATTGAAACTAAAAAAAATGTTTTACTGCTACTTGCTACATAAGCATTTAATGACTGGCTACAATATGTAGCATTAAATAACATTTTTTAAATGGCTAACAAATGATTTACTTCGGTATCAATTTTAGAACAATTCACAGAAATTTTGAAAGGGCGGCTTATGTATGAGAGGTTTTTTATGGTTTTTACATGCACGCCATAATGAATAATACAATAATACAATTGATGGAGAATATAATTTATTGTAGCTGATTTGTCTTCGAGTTGATTTGCATGTGGGGCAGTAGTCAACAAAACAAAGAGAGAGAGAGAGAGAGTGAGAGATCTGACATTTGCTAGTGGTATGTTTTCTGTGCGATAAATACTGAGATATTTTTTATATTTCTACCAATTTATCCGTTACTAGAAAACCATTACGCGATACGATTCTTTTTCTTAAACAGATAAATTAGATTGTTTTCCCATACGTAAACATAGATTCCATTAAATCAATCCTGACATTCCAATAAATTGTTCCTGTGCCAATGGAATGCCAAAGGAATCCAGATTTGGAAAAACATTAATAGGACCTTAGGGAACATATGTATGATGTAAGTTTTCTCAATTTATTCGTATGTTAAGCCATTATCAACCGATACGAAACAATTTTTGTCTTTTTGTGTACACATACATATATCACAAATAGGAACTAATTCGTACACTACAGCGTTTATAATATTACCGTTAGCGGCTTACTCGTTGAAAATGAACGATTTTCTAACAAGGATATAAAAATGCATCCAAGGGGACTTAAAGAAAATCATAAACCCCAAAATATAAAGAATTTGTACTATAAAAAATAAAATAAAAGTAAAATAAACAAAAGCAAATATGTAAAGTACATATTAAATTAAAGTTACATATTTATTGTTAAATGTTTGTAGATAAGTTAATATAATACATTTCTTAATTTGGGAAAAAATTCCCTTATTTATTAGGTATGGCTTACTTATTATTTAAAAAAGAGTTGGATTTTAAATGATTCATTTATATATTTTTTAATCAAACTTAGGTGTTTGCTGGGTTATCATACAAATGTACCGTGCAGATACTTTTCTTCTTTGTGTTTTTTAATTTTAAATTTTATGGTTATTGTTTTTAATTTTATATTTTGTTAAGTTTATTTTTATTCACATATTTCTGGAGTTTAGTTCTAAAAGTGGAAAAAGAAAAAAATATACAAGGTAGAAATACAAACGTCTTATCAGAATGCCTTAAAGTATAAGAGGGAGAGTCGCAATTTGTCATACCGTACTCGATTTTCTTTCTATACTCATACTCTTTTGGAATCGCGATGTAATGCGACATATAGTAGATTTAATAACACTAAAGAGCAGCCGAATTTCACACATGGAAATTCCCTTCTCTTAATAATAGATAGCAGTGGACCACTACTTCTAAATTAGTAATTTACTTTATTTGAGAAACTTTTATACTCGAAACTGAAAGAATAAAACCTTCAGGAGGATACAAATTGGATTTCGTAATTTTAAAACAGACGCAATAGGGCGTAAAATTAAATTTTTTTTGGTACATGAAATCAACTTTGTGTACATAAAATCTTTAACACCACGTCTTGACGACCCATCGATATGTTCAGTAATTGAATAATTTCATGTGCGCACATAAAAATGTCTCGTAAACACCATTGTTGTCGATGTCATGTTTACACAACGATGTCAGCCATCAAATGTTGATGGCACACAAATGTTGAAAAGTTTGATAGTTTGATTTTAAGCAACGCCATCTCAACTATTGAGCTAACAACATTGACGGCACACAAAAAATCAAGTTTTTGCAGAAAATGAATATCGACACTAGAGTTGTGTAGCTCATGATTCACCTAGTTCCATTGAACTAATAACTCAACTTAGCTAAGTGAGCTGATTATCGCACTGAGCTCATATCAGCTCACTAGTTCAGTCAGCCCCTTCGTTCAGTCAGACCCTTTTTTAGTTAAGTCAGACCCTTAGTTAAGTCAGCTCATTATTTTATGTGGCTTTATTTGGCAATTATAACAATTGTCAAATATTAAAGGGTTGTCTGACAGTGACGTAATTTACATGTATATGACATTATTTTCGACTTATAACTGAAATATTCACAGAAGGTGTATTACAATGCAAGTAAAAAAATTATTAAAAATTAAAGGATGTTCCGGCACGGACGGCCTTAGTTTAGAATTATAATAGGTAAACTCCTTACATTTGCACAGAAGTTGTATTACTATGCAACTATAACAATTATTAAAAATTAATTGGTGTTCCGACAGTGACTTGGTTGGAATTTATATGGCCTTATTTTCGAACTATAATAAGTAGACTCTTGAAGGTGTATTACTGTGGCAACTATAACATTTATTAGATACTAGCTATCACCGGTGCGCTTCGCTACACCCATCCACAAAAAAAACAATAAAAACACTTGGAAGAAAAGTATGACCAACCTTTAACGCGAAAACGTACGCTATTGTCACGTCAAAAATGTTCCCATCCAACCTGATTTTTGCTAGACTATACGATAACAATTTTTCACTTTGCATAGGAGGTATCACGCCCTCCATTTAAATTCAGTTTGCGTTTTTTCTACACAATGTATCTTATTAAGGGGGTTACTGATGCAAAATTCTAAGGCGCTACCTATTGCAGTTCTCTAGATACAGGATAATAATTTTTTACTTTGTATGGGGGGTACCACGCTCACTGTCCCAATTTAGCCTATGTTTTTCTGGAGTATACGCGTGAGTATAGGGTTTACTTGTACCCACTTTGAAGACCATACCTATTATAGTTCTATATGTACCACTCCCGCTGTCCCAATTCATTCTTCATTTTGGAAGACTATGCGATTTAGCACGAAGGTTTCTCTTACAAAGGCGCTAGCTATTGCAGTTCGCCAGGAACACGATAATAATTTTTCACTTTGTATGCGAGGTACCACGCCCACTATTTCAATTCAGTCTGTGTTTAACTGAACTATGTACGTTAATATGGCGGTTATTGGTGCAAAATTCAAAGGCGCTACCTATTGCAGTTCTCTAGATACAGGATAATAATTTTTTACTTTGTATGGGAGGTACCACTCCCAATATTCCAATCCAGTCTGTATTTAGCTAAACTATGTACGTTAATTTGGCGGTTATTGTTGCAAAATTCCAAGGCGCTAGCTAGTGCAGTTCTCTAGATAGAGGATAATAATTTTTCACTTTGTATAGGAGGTACCACTCCCGCTATTCCAATCCAATCTGTGTGTAGCTAAACTATGTACGTTAATATGGCGGTTATTGGTGCAAAATTCCAAGGCGCTAGCTAGTGCAGTTCTCTAGATACAGGATAATAATTTTTCACTTTGTATGGGAGGTACCACTCCCGCTATTCCAATCCAGTCCATCTTTCTTTATGTACGTTAATATAAAAGTTACTGGTGCAAAATTTCAAGGTGCTACCTATTAATGTTACCAAGGAACGCCACGCCCACGTCGAATATCAAAAAAATAAGTACCCTATTTTACGACCCGTGTATCTAGTAACAAACTGTGAAAATATCAGAAAGATCGGTTCATTGGTGTAGGCAGCTATAGCTTTCCGACAAACAAACAAATATACAAACAAACACATTTTGTGCTTTATATATATAGATTAAAGGGTGTTCTGACAGTGACGTGATTTGCATGTATATCGCCTTAGTTTCTAACTATAATAGGTAGACTCCTACTATAACAATTACTAAAAATTAAAGGGTGCCGCATTATTTTACAAATGTTTAAATAAGTAAAGCACAGTTAAATAATCAAACAACAACATTTAACTTAAGCTCAGGCAGAGTTGTTTCACAAAAATTACACTGACCTTCTGAGCAAATGAACTAAAAGACCGATCTGTACTAAAAAGATCGCTGACTTCAATGAACTAAGGGCCATTATTATAACTTGCCTTTAGCTAAAGCTAGGATTTTGTTGGAGCGATAAATAGTTTTTCGTTATTAAAAGTAAGCTAAAAACCACTTTTAACTATCACCTACTATAAGGACAAGTTATATTAATGAGCATTATCCTCATTATTTTATTATATGTATAGTTATAGATTACTATTAAGAAGTTTCAAAATATATTTTTGATAAGCTTGATAACTAAAAACATTTCATAATTTATAGGCCTAGACTCGAAAGATTTATGCAATAAAATACAAAGCAATAGGCAAGCAACAAAGATTCAAAATATAAATATTTCTAAAACATTAACTAATAAGAAAAATGTTCTTTTTTCCAGATTTGGATTCAGTATGTCAAATTTTATTTTTATAAATACATACATACTCGTATGTATTTCAAAATGGGTTTTATTTCTTTCTTTCCTTTTAAACCATTATATTGTAGTACAGTCCCTAAAATTAAACCAATTTATCAAAACAAAAAAACAAATTCTTAATAAAAAACTGGAATGTTTTCATATTATTTTATAAACTTTCACAGCCTTTTAAGCGTTAAAGCACGTGTGACAATAATATCTGTTTTAATTGATTATTTAATAGTTGAACTTACAAAAGATTTTAAGTTTTTCTAAATAAAAAGATAAATATTTCCAGGTAAATACCATTTTTGCTTAAAGTCCAATGTTTAATGTTTTTTTGTTCCATTTAATTCTAATAATTATTGCGTTCGTTATTTCTTTAATAGGTCGCACTATAAAGGCAATAAGCAACTAATAAAGCAACCGCTTTTAGCCAGGGACATACATTTCGTGGGGGATTGAAGACAATCTTTTATAAATTTTTGCAATATTTTACTTTACCTCGCTCGACCTCTAAACAAGCAATTAAACAAATAAAAAGCAGCTTAAATCTAGCATTTTATCTTTTTTAATCTTTTGTTGTGTTAATTATGATTATTTGTTAATAAATCTTTTTTTATATATTTTTTAAAACACACCTGCCTTGTTTTTTTCATTTCATTAATTTTAAAAATTTTATATTAATTTTCAGCCTTTTCATTTAAAAAAACACACACTAACGCAAAAACAAAAAGAAACGAATACGAATTTGTACGACGACAATATTTGGAATAAAATGTTGGATTTATCGAAATATAATTAAATGATATATAATTTACCCAAAGATCGTTAAGATGCAGTTTAAAGGATTTTTTTGCATACTACATGTTTTTATTTCAATGCTGACTCTATGTCTGGGTTGCTCATCAAGAGCTTCACCTAAGCCTAGACCAACTACAGCGTCAACAATGGCACCAATAACTACACCTAGACCCAACATAACATTTCCCATTTTGAATTGTCCACCGCCGTATGCGGCCTGGTATTGTCTAAACGATGCCACTTGCTTTAAAGTCGAAATTCATAATGAAGTCTTGTATAATTGTGAGTGCGCAAATGGCTTTATGGGTCCAAGATGTGAATACAAAGAGATTGATGGTAGTTATTTACCCACCAGACAACGTGCCATGTTGGAAACAGCCAGTATAGCAAGTGGTGCCACTTTAGCTTTAATATTTATGCTTGTCTTGTGCTTTTCGCTGTACATAAGACACGAAAAGCGGCAAAAATTAAAACTAAGTGAAAGTTCCACAATGGCTCATGAAAACGCCGGTATGGATGAAGTAGATGGCATAACGAAAATTCCTGGAATGCGACCCTTCGGTCCTCATCATTATCAAGTCTTACCGTTATCATCAGCATTTAAACGTTAAAATCAAACTAACGTTTAACTACAGTAGTTTTAGTTAAATTTTTTAATTATTTTTTGTTTCTTAAAAATTTTAAATTTTATATTTAAAGATCGTGTCAGATCGTTAACAAAGTTTATGTAACCTCCCAAATTTTTTATGAATAAGTTTCAATTTGCTTTATACCAATAAACCAAATTAACACGTCTTTTCTTAAGACTTTTTACAACACAATTGATGCACCGAAATATACATACGAGTACATATCAAATTCAAAATAATAATATAAGTTATTTTTTCATTTTTAAGCAGCTGTTTTTTATTTAATTAATTTATTTTTTTAATTACATACATATTTACATATTTAATTTTTATGTTTAATTTTATCTTGTCCTAAGTTTTAATGTATTTATTCGAACTTGTTCTTTTATTTATTTTTAACTATTATTTGTTCTTCTTGATTTTTTTTTTTTTTGGCAGCTTATTGTTTTAGTTAAATTATTATTGTATTTAATAAGAAGTATATTTTTTTAACATGAAACTATAAAAGACATTAAGACAGTATATTATTATTGTTTAATAACTGTTGTATTATTTTTACCAAAATATTTATTCTTTCTGTATTTAAATAATTTGCATTTCCTATGAACAACGAAAAAAAAACATTTTAACTATTTCATAAAACAATGATAATAAAACTATAAATAGATATAAATTGTATTGTACTGTATTCAGTTTGTAGTGAAAATATTGTACGTTATTGCATACTATTACTTTTAGAAGTAAATAAATATTAAACAAGTATTAATTTAAATAAAATTATATATAAAATTGTTTTATTAATTTATTTTTGGCTAGCTGTGCCCGCCACTAAGTCAACGTCCTTGCAATGTTTTGTTCGATATTAGTGCCGCCTTAAGCTATGCTGCATATCAGTTTAAGTATTTTTTACTTTATATAAAATAAAGTATGCATATCCGGTTAGTTCAGTTCAGTTATGGTTGATGTATTTACTTTATTACTGCGTACTTTCACTGCTTTTTCTCCACTTTCTCTTATAAATAAAATATTTTTTTTCGGAAAAAAGTATCCTATATTGGAATCAGGATGCTAACGTACCTCCTCACAAAATTTTGTTAAAATCCATCCAGTATTTTCTTTACGTGATGCGAACACAATAAAAAAAGAGACAGACAGACAGAGGGACAGAAATGAGTTACTATTTTATTATATGTATAGATTTATGAATGTCACGTGTCTTAACGTTGCACAGTGGTGTACAAAAACATTTTATTTTGGAAATAATTCGATAGCTCATGAACCACTTGAGATATCTTAAATAAATTTTTTGAGATATCTTAATGAAGCAGGGGTGCTTCCGAGTTAAGCTGTGGACGGTTGACTCACTAGGGCGAAGGGAGGTTTGTGGGTATGCCCCCAAAGTTTGGTACCTCTGGCATAAATTTTTACTGAAATGTCACCAAAATTTTATATAAAACTTAAATGTTAAGATTTTTAAAATTGTCAGTCATTGAAAATATCTAAAGCATGTCTTAAGATATCGGTTGTATTTTTAATAAAATTTAGAATAAAATAGTGTCAACTTTTGTCCTTATAGTTAGCTCGCTTCATTACAATGTTACAGGCCTCTGAATTGGGAAAATGTAAAAACTACCGTTTTTTCTGCTTTTTTGCTTATATAAATTAAACTTACTTCGGTACTAGTAAATTTTATTGAACTAACTTAAAGACAACCTTTGGCCTATGCAGTACTTCATTGTATGCCATTAGCATTTAGTAATAACATACTCGTATTTTATGCATAGCTGTTAAGTAATGATTAGTAATCGTAATCATTAGTAATTAGATTACTTATTTTTTAAAGTAGAAGTAATGATTATAATACGATTACATTCAGTTTTATACGATTAGTAATTGATTACGATTACAAGTAATCAAAAAATAATCAGGATTACTTGCGATTACTGAAAAATAATCAAAAGTAATCAAAAATGAGTTCCACTACTTTAAAAGATTACTTTTGATTACTTTTGACTATTTTTGATTACTTTTGATTACTTTTGATTTTTTGTGATTACTTTTGATTATTTTTGATTTTTTGTGATTACTTTTGATTATTTTTGATTTTTTGTGATTACTTTTGATTATTTTTAAAGGCATCTTGTACATTACATTTATTGAAAAAAAAAAAAAAAATATACAAAGTTAAGTTAGGGTGAATCCTTTATTTGATCTTTATTTGATAGCCTTATTCTCTTGTTTGTAGAAGGATTAAAGTCCGGATCCTCAGTACTGTCGTCTGCGGAAAAATCGCTTTCGAAAATATTTTGAGACATTTTCACCTATAATTTAATTTTTTTAATTTTATTTATATTGAATTGGAATTTGTACTTCCGTTACCTTTCGGTTTTAGCTGGCAAAAGAACGAGAACAGAAAAAATCAAAACTGACATATATTGAAATGTTAAACTTTTGACAAACAGAATACTATACTCTCATACCGATTTCGCGAGCTGCCATACTGAAATAATCTTAAGTAATAGTTTGCTTAATTCAGATTTTCAATTATCAATTATTTAGCGGATTCACCCTAACTTAACTTTGTATGGTTTTTTTTTTCAATAAATGTAATGTACAAGATTCCTTTAAAAATAATCAAAAGTAATTACAAAAAATCAAAAATAATCAAAAGTAATCACAAAAAATCAAAAATAATCAAAAGTAATCACAAAAAATAAAAAGTAATCAAAAGTAATCAAAAATAGTCAAAAGTAATCAAAAGTAATCTTTTAAAGTAGTCGAACTCATTTTTGATTACTTTTGATTATTTTTGATTATTTTTCAGTAATCTCACGTAATCCTGATTATTTTTTGATTATTTGTAATCGTAATCAATTAGTAATCAGAAATTGTTGAATAGTGGATTATATAATCATTACGATTCTTTTTAAAAAGTAATGTAATTGATTACTAATCGTAATCGAAATTTAACAGCTCTGATTTTATGGTACCGATTTTGATAAAACATTACTGTTGTTTACTTTACCGAATTATTGGCTTTGCCACAAAATATTCCCAATATTTTTTAAACTACTGATCGAATTCGAAAAACATAAATTGTTCACTTAACCAAATAGAGTAAAGGCTTCATTAGTCTTCCGTTCTGTTGCCGTTCTGTTACTTTCTGTTCTGTAACAGTTGCGCAACTGTTGAGTGTTTGTCGTAGAAACGAAGTGTTGAGTAGTTTCGCTCAGCTCAACAGTTGGGTGTTTAATGTCAACATGTTGTGGTGCTCAGTCTAAACAACTAATAGAAGAGAGTTATGCCGTTTCTTCTTAAAATTTTTTTTAGCTAAAGTAGTTAATTTAAATTATTTTTTTTGTCCCTCTTCTATTTTTTCAATTGTTTACATTTCTCAGCTCTTATGAACGTGCCCATTATTACTTTTATTCGAAAGATATATTTTCAGTTTATCGTGTCCGTTGTTTATTTCTCTATATTATTTCTTTGTATTTCAAAAATAAGTTTAATAAAAAGTAAAAAAAAATTGAAATAATCTAATAATTTCTTGTAGAGAGAATATCAACTGTTTTCTGTTCTGTTACTTAGAACGTTATCAAGGTATTGTTTTTAACAGGTTCGTCCGCATCAGAACGGAACGAACCAGAAAAACTAACACCATATACACATTTCTATTTATCAAAAATAGATCAGATGTTTCATAACGACACAGAAAGTAAAAACTAGTTATACCTTAAAGCGTTATGAAGTTATGCAAATATGCATATGTGTTTCATTTTCTTTATTTTAAAATAACGGTATATATTGGAAACTAGAGTTAAATTAGACGGGCTAAGGCCCAAAGTACTCTTTGAGGAACTGTGACGCCTACTCTCTCATGACTAAATAGGCCAAATGCAAAACTTGAGCTCGACACCTCTTTAATAGCAAAAAAAAATCAGACTACTAGTTTAGAAACTTTAGATTTATTCCAATTTGTTTAACCAATTCCCACTCAAGTCTTTCGTTTTCAATCAATCCAATTTCAAAATGTTCATTCACCTCAAAGTTTTTGTAATTCTTTGAAAGTTGTAATCAAAAAAAGATAATTCTTGCAAAAAAAACCGACTTCAAAACAGACAAACTTAAAATCATATTTCTTTAAGACGGTCACTATTGCGACACCCTGTAATTTCCGAATTCAAATTTTATACTAGTTATAGCGGTCTTAGCAATACAGGTTTATTGTAAATTTCAACCGTCTGTCTGTAACGGTTTAAAAGTTTGGCCATATACATCAAATTACATAAACTATTGCGACACCCTGTAATTTATAATTTTAAATATTTATAATTATTATAACATTATTATATTATAATATACTGTCTAATTTTTAAGTGTTTATCAATAACTGTTTAAAAGATAGGGTCATATATATCAAATGACGTCACCTATTGGGACACCCTTTAAATTCAAATTTTAATATACTTGTTGTAATAGCGGACTAAGCAATATAGGTTCTTTGTAAATTTCAACTGTCTATCTATAACAGTTGAAAAGTTTGCCCATATATATTACTTTTACATTAACTATTGGGACACCCTTTAATTTCCAAATTCATATTTTACACTTGGTTTGGCCATATATATATATCAAAATAAACCAACTAATGGGACACCCTTTAATTTCTTATTTTAAATATTTATACTTTTATAACAGACATAGTAACGAATATTCTGTGCAACTTTCAAGAGTTTGTCTATAACGGTTCAAAAGATAGGAAAATAAAGGTGAAATTAAGTCACCTATGGGGACACCCTTTAATTTTTAATTTTATCTTTTAATTACTTTTTGTTATTGGGAGATACAGTGATACGTACTTTTTTTTAATTTTAAATTGGTGACCTATAAAGTTCATAATATACGTGAAAAACATGTATGTTGTATGGGGACACCCTTTAATTTTTAATATTTTGAACTTCTTTTAAAATGGGACTAATCTGTAGCCATAACCTTTCTAATAGTGCAAAAATTTTTAAAATCGGTTCAGAAATGATCGAGTTCTGAAGGCACAAACATACAAAAAAAAAAAAAAAACAACACACAGACGAATTGATAACCTCCTTCTTTTTTTAAGTCGGTTAAAAATAATTGTCGGTGGACAAGAGCAAAAATAATATTAAAATTTAAATGAATCGTTATTCAAGATCTGGCCCTTCATGCAAATTGACAGTTAGGGAGTGACGAAGCGTGTTATCCCCATTAAACAAAAATCCCAGAACAATAGCGCTACAAATAAAGTTTGATATTGACCAAAATTTTAAAAAGTTAATCCACATAGTGTGTATGCCATTATTTTTGTGGAGTTTGAAAAGGTCATACCGTTTGACATATCAAAATGAAATTTAGTATGTGCCTTTGTTATGTGGAGATAAAGAGCTGTATAGTTTTTGGGCATAATCGGGACGGGACAAGGGATAGTTTCCTTACCACCAAATTTTGTGAACGTTCTACAGGTCATACCGTATGACATTTTAAAACAAAATTTAGTATGTATGTACCTTTGGTTAATGGAGATGAAGAGCTGTATAAATTTTGGGCATAATCGGGAAGGGGCAAGGGGTAGTTTACTTACTTCCAAATTTTGAAAACGATCTACAGGTCATACTGTATGACATATCAAAATGAAATTTAGTATGTACGGTATGGAGATTAAGAGCTGTATAAATTTTGGGCATAATCGGGAAGGGGCAAGGGGTAGTTTACTTAACATCTCAAACCGAAAATAATTAATTTTTCGATTTGAATATACTTTGAACTTTTATTCTTTATGTAATACATCTATAAAAATATCTGTTTCTATTTGGTATGGTAAAGTTGAGTATAGGCCACTCCAGTTTTATTTTATGTTCGTGCGAATTTTTTTCTAATCAACCTTCGGACTTTGTTGCCTTTCGCAAAAAAAAAAAATTATGAGTTGGATGCACTCCATAATCAACAACTTTGTTTAATAATAATTCTATTTACCTCGAAATGAGCTTGGTTTTCTATAAAAATTTGATTGACTACACACACATTATATGCGTCCTGACAATATTTTATTTTATTTTGCTTTGAAAGTAATCCACACCAAATTTTACTTATTTATTTTATACCTTTACCCATTGCTGGATAAAATTCTAAAATTTATATAAAATTCTAAAAATTATAATTTCTAAAAATTTTTGAAACTAAAAATTAGTTATACTGGGTGGCGCAAAAGTAATCCTCGTATCAGAAAATGCTATAAATTTTGCGATTGGCCCCTAATGTCAATTCTGTTTTGACATTTGTGTAGTAAACACTTGCGAAATACACGTTAATAAACAATGTTACGCTACACTGCTCCAGAACGCGGAATATTGGTGACTATTTATTTGACCAATAATCGGTCGGTGACTTTGGCAAAAATAATCATGAGTGATGAGGCACATTTCCATCTTAGCGGGTACGTAAATAAACAAAATTTACGCTTCTGGGGCACTGTAAATCCGCGTGTAACCCACGAAGAGCCATTACACTTGCTCACTACAAACTACAACATAGAAAAATATAAAGAATATAGAAGACGCTCGTCATTTTTTAACCTTATATCCGCCATTTGTGGAAAAAAATTGTATGAAAATATGTTCTATAAACCTTTTTTTTTATTTTCTTATACTCGTATACATATAAACGAAAAATTTTTTTTATGAATTTGGCTGTTATTTTTTTAATAAAATCTTTGTTTATATTTTCAGTCAATCCTACAATTTCATCTATTCACAATGCCAGATAATTTTCAAGGTCCGCCCGAGCCAGAATTGGGTCCACCCAAAGCTGATTTTAGTGCTCCACCACCTTATGAATTAACACAGCAATTGCCATTGAATCAACAAAACCTTCAGCAAACACCTACACTAACAGAAATTCCCATGCATCATGGTAAATTACCCACATATGAAGAAGTTCAAATGGAAAAGTCACTAAACGGAGAATTACCACCGGGATTTTTAACTACACATACCTTACAGCCGCCTCCTTTAGCACCACCACCGAATCCACTATTGGCAAATTTGCGTAATCCGCCTGGAGCGACAACTGGTCATGGTGCCGCATCTGGTCTTACATTTATTGCAATTGATGCTTCGGAGGCAGAAAATCTAACCAGTTCAAGCGATAACAATCTCTTGGGTACAGACATTATGTTCATAACAGCTTTTATGGTGGCATTTTTATTCAATTGGATTGGTTTTCTAATGCTGACATGTTTCTGTCACACCATTGCGGCTCGTTATGGTGCCTTATCCGGTTTCGGTTTGTCTCTTGCTAAATGGACACTGATAGTTAAACATTCAACTGACTTGGCTTCGCATGAAAATTCCTGGTTATGGTGGCTAATAATGGCATTTGGGTTTTTAATTTGTGTCCGTGCTCTTATACAATACGTTAGTATTAAGCGAACTTGGCGTTTGTTATCCACATCGGCCCAAGAGCGTTTATTATTCTTTTATTAAAATTTATACAGATCATAAATTAAGACACAGAGAATATACAAAAAATATATTATATACAATGAAACACAAAAAAAAAACATTTTATATTTGTAAGCTAAGGTACAAATGATATGTTGCCAATTAATTTGTATCTTTATAAATTTATTAATTATTATTTGTTCAGGGCAAGTATATATGTATGTATATATTGAAGAGAGGAAGAGGGCTTGATAACTTTTGCTTATGGAGTTTGAATGAGAAAAACATCACTAAATAATAAATAAAGTTCTCTCCTCTTTCTAATGAATTACACCTATTAATTGTGACCTGAATTTGTTTTTAACATTTTCTTTCTATTTTTTTATATTTTTCACAATAAAAGGTTCTGTTCGTAAATAGGTATATCACAATGCTGCAATAGTTAATTTAATTTTATTAAATGCATCATTGAAGCAGATTATCTCTCCAAATTTTGTAAAAAACCCAGTATAAATTGTCAATAACAGAGCATCACCAGATTAGTATCGGTATTGTCATGTCTCGTTGCCTATTTGTTTCAAAACAGTGTTGCATTTGAGAAAAAAACCCGTATTTTCAAAATTTCTAAAGTAAAAATCATGTATTTTATAATTTTTATTTTATAAAAAAGCTAAGAATTCTTTAGACTTTTTTAAAATATGATATATGTATTTCATTTATAATTTTTTATAATTGTTTAAATCCTTGTAAAATCTTGTGGATACATTTTTGCCCACGTTTCGGTGCAATTATACCATTATCAAAGTCTTATTAAAATTTTAAATTAAAAAATCTTATTTGTATAAATCTAGATTTTAACGTTCTTTTAAATCCAGAAGTTCTCAGTAAACTGCAATATATTGCAAGCCATTTGGTAAGTGTTTGCAAAACAACATTGTTTTAAGATTTCCAATTTAACATATTTTAAAAATTTTAAACCAACTTTTATTTATACCAACTTTTTTAATATATTTTGAATTTGATAGTAAGTCAAAAGTATATATTAGTGTAAGTGTATACGGTAATACAGTAATTTCCGCTTAATTGAGTTTTCAAATATTCACGAATTCCAACAAAAAGTTTCAATTAACCTAAGAATCAAATAACCGATACTCGTTTAATTGAGTTAGTGAATCAAATAGAAAATTATAAAGAAAATAGAAGACCTCGTCATTTTTTATCCTTATATCCGCCGATACTCGGTTAATTGAGTCAGTGAATCAATTAACTGGATTAATTGATTTGCTGGCTCAATTAAAAAATACCACTTAATTACTCGAAGTGCTCAATAAAATAAAACACCTTGTATTGAACTTCAAAAACTCCAGTTTATTCAAATATGCATGTTACTATGTTAATGTATACAAAAATCGAAACATTTTTAGTGAACATTTTTATATGTGAATTACAAAAACGGTATTGGTGTTATAAGTCAATTAAAAGGGTAACTGAAATAAACGGTTCATTTAAACGGGAGTTTCCCTGCATACTTTATATAAGAAAATATTCAGTTATTTATTTTTATATTAATTAACCAGGTAAATCAATTACGCTGAAACTACTGTAATATTACAATACTTACATATCCCCATATGATTTCAAAAAAGCTCTTAGTTACAAAAAATTTAAATATTCCTGTAAAATTTTAAGGTATCCATTCACAATCATATTGAGTATTTTATTGCTTTAATTATTGTCTTTTTTGCTCCACACTACTAAATAAGTGAATCAATATTTTTAAGCAAAAAATGGCGCAATTTTTCTTGGCATTTACATAAGTACGTTGTGTGTATGCAAAAGTAAACAAAACCTACTACATACATACTTACATATATTTAAAGAATTTGTAAAGTTATTTTTGATTAAAAAATAATTAAATAATTTAAATAAATACAAAGATAATGTTTAGTGACAAAAGTAAAGAAGAAGAGGCTTGTCTAGAAATCATCATTGCACAATGCTGTTAGAGGCCATGATTAACTATCATACTCACTCAGTCGTACGATTTGTGTGCTCAAAAAGTATGTTAGTGTGGATTAAAATTGTATGTGTGTGACAGACTATTTGAGAGATCTGTACGATTTGAAAATGTTTTGAAAAAAATCATAAAGTAGTATTTTTCCATGCGATCAGAGTTGCAAAATGTATGTATTACAAAATTTGTATGATAGTACAATTTTGAAACGATTTTTTGAGTAGGACCGAATTCTGTCAGATTTTTTTGTGATTGAATCGTACGATTGAGTAGGATAGTGAATCCTGGCCTTAACAAAAACATTACAAAATATTTATTTTTGCGCAATATGAATCAAAAGACTTGATTTTGTTCAATATATTGTCCCAACTACTAATATAATATACATACATATACGGGTATGTTCTGTAATCCGAAACCGAGTGAAATTGAAATCGAATAAGTTTTTAAAGAACAATATAACTTAGTTGCGCCTATTATTTTAAAACATTAGCAATCAAGGAAGTTATGTGAATGGTCTTTAATCAAATGTATAAAAAATAATATCAAAATGTTGTAAGATTTAAAAGTTATGACAATTTAAAATTTCATTCGGATTCAATTTCACTCGGTTTCGGATTACAGAACATACCCGTATCGGGTATATATACCAGTTATTGTACAATAATATTACAAATGTATGGGTACCTTTACACTTTAACAATTAAATAGATTCTTCAAAAAAAAGAATCTTAAAAAGATGGACTTCAATTTTCTTTCGAAATAGTTTTTATTATGATCGAAAAATATTATATTTTGTAAACTACAAATACTATTCAATTATAAAAAAAATTAAGAGAATTTTGTCCTATTCAAAAAATCATTCAAAATGGCGTCGTAGATTCCACACTATTATACAAAAAGAAGATTTTGCAAATTTGATCGCATGTAGTAAACTATTTCATAAATATTTTCAAAAGATTTTTAAATCGTACAGACTTGTCAAGTCGAATTTTTGTAAGGTGGTAGCGCAGCGACAACAATTTCGATAATATAAAGAACAAGAGGCACCTTTCTTGGTTAAGTGCTCTCATGGCAATAAAACAACACGTATTAGTTGTCAAAAATGCTGACAGTTGTCTCCGTACTGTTGGCGCCCAGACAGCACTATCAGGTGTAAATGCAGAGTAATAACTAAGAACACTTTTTCCTTACCTTTCAAAGTAGTATGTGTTTTGTAGATTTTTTAAGTATTCAAATATAGTCTTTTTTCTGTTTTTTTTTCATTTTTCACACATCTACATACAAGGCATATTTATACCATGATTTCGTTATGTAAAACAAATCTTGCAAGCAAATCAAATTTGAACCGGTTTCCGATTGAGCCGAAATTTTCCATGTATGTATATATAAATCGCAATGCAAAATATAAATCACTTTCCATTAAAATTTTGCAAACACATTAAGGTATTCTGAAAATTAGCCCAGCTCTTACGACTCGTTTTTAAAATAAAGTTATTTCCAATAACGAGCGATTTAATAATGCCCTTTAAGTTAAGTTTAAATAATATATTTTAACAGAAACATAAAACAGGTAAGTAGAAGATAAATATTGAATAAATAAATATTTAACAAGAAAAAAGAAAAATTCTACTCGTTTTTTTCGACAAGGTTTAAACACTCGAAAACAAGTAAACTAAACTGATTTAGATTTATAGAACACGAAGAAAAGTGAATTGAAATTAATAAAGTTACTCAAATAAAAAGTCCGTAACCATAGCCCTGTAGAGCTTACTGTTGTCTAAAAGGGATATTAAGCAGTATTTTCGAAAAATGGCTTAATGATAAAACAACTCCAAAATCTACACCAAACTGTCACTCTATGGAAGCCTTCAGTTTTCCGATCCCCAGATGAGGTAATTTGGTTTGTTGACATAGCCACCAATATGATTTTTCAGCCAAATTCGATGTTTGATTGGAGCTTCTGTAAGGCCCAACCTGAGAAGACGTGACTCAATTACTGAGTCAATTACATCTCGTAAGCGAATAAAAATGGCTCAATGATGACACAACTCCAAAATCTACACCAAACTGTCACTCTGTAGAAGCATTTAGTTTTCCGATCCCCAGATGAGGTAATTTGGTTTGTTGACATAGCCACCGATATAATTTTTTAGCCAAATTCGATGTTTGATTGGACCTTAATACTCAACCTGAGAAGACGTAACTCAATTAATGAGCCAATTAATGAAATGACGGGTTGAGATCGAGCGAGTCAACTTTCTTTAATCAAGTTGGACACTTTTACTTTTAAAAGGGGCACAGAAGCAGTAGTTTTACAAGAATTTACTCAACGCCTACTCTTAAAAAAGTTTTTATATCACTAAAGCTTTATAGTAATGAACATAAACGGTGCTTTATAGAGTAAAATTTCTTAATGTTTAATATCCTTATGCAAAAGAAATAAAGTCTACTTGAAGTGTGCTTTAAGACATAAGGGCATAAATCTTTGGTACACGCCGTATGACGAGTGTGATGAGTGTTGTCCGACGAGCAAGTCAGTCTTATGATCTTTTCCCCCATAAACTTGTCTACTTCTTCATTTCGGCTAAAAAATGTTCAGACGTAGTGATCCATTTTGATCCGCGGAGCTATGATACTGACTGATATATGTATATGATAAATGTATATGATATTTTCAAAAAAAATAACATATAAAAGCTTATGATGAGTAACGCCCATATAAATTTTTAACGTATTACTTCTTTTTTAATAACAACTAATTGAAGCTTAATTTATTTTGTTTATTCTTGTTTTTATATTGTTTTTATAATTCATAACCTTTGAAAACGGCTGTTTAAAATCGATCGTTTTCCATCCCATACATACCTGATTATCTACATGTTGAAGCGCAAACAGCATTAGGAATGAAAATATCTGTTAACTTAAAATTAAATTTATTTTAAAAAATCTCAAAAAGTTTTGTGAAAGATCCGTTTGCAAAACACATTAAAACACGTAATTTTATTGCGATTATTCATTTCCGAATTATCAGAAAGCATTTTTATTTTAAAATCAAAACACACTCGTTTCCGAATAATCGTCTACATACGTTCTTTCTCCATTTCTATGTCAGTATAGCTTTTTCCAAGGTATAATTTCCCATGAACGAACTATATGATTTCCAAATAGAAAATCTTTAGCCTTATTCATTATATAAAAAGATATGCCAAAGAATGAAGCAAAATATAACCAAAATTGACCCAATCTTTCCCAAATACTCAAATGGTAACGTGCACTTATTTGCAAAATATCCAAGTCTAGTTGAAACGTAAGACCACGCTGGGAAGGTAATTTCCGTATATATAATTCTTGAACATCTAGCTGAAAGTAGGCGGGATTTGATTTGACTTGATTCCACATAGATTTTGTTTGGAATTGTTGCACGTTTGAAGAGTTGGTGTGAAATGTTATTTTACGAAAAGAAGTCTTCACATTTCTTCCGGGAAAGGGGCATGTAAATTCAACATATTGTTTAAGTATTAGTTCAGCACGTATTTGGATGACACCGCTGGTTAACTGAGATACTATAGGCAAGTCAGTGCTATGTATTAGCAACGCTGGTGGAGACAGGTGACACTTGTGCTGGGAAATAGAGAAGTAAATATCACAGATTTTTTCCATATTTAAATGATAATACAAACCTTTAAATTAGCCTCAAAAAATAAAGCTACATTAAAACCAACTAGTTTATGGTCTAATGATTCCATATGTTGTATAAAATGAACACGATCTACATTACCATCATAATCCAAATCATCTGCCCAATACTTATTAATACGATATTAGAATTACTAACGTAAAAAAATGTAATTGACTCACCTTAATACCATCACACTTATCGTTCTTATTGTTCGCCATTGCATTATTTAAATTTGGAAATGTACTACATACAAATTCATCAGTCTCTTCTCCAGAACTATGATTTTCGTTGTCCATTGTTTGAGCTAAGAATATTGAATGATATTTGAATTGCACCTGGGGTTGTTCGTATAAGATACGAGATCCTGCTATACCAGAATATGGGCTCAGAAGTGAAACCAAGAGCACAGGTATCATTACAGACAACACTAAAATCGTTAGCACCAGGAAAGTGGCAGTTGAACAAATTGCATTTTTATAAATTATGGCTGTATTTGTGGCGTGTAATGGTATAAATTTCATATTTATATTTTTAATTAAATTTTATTATTTGATATGATTCAAAACGTTTTAGATTTCGGTTTAATGAAAATGTCAGTGTTTACAAAGCAATTGTTGCCATAGCTACATATCGTAGTTACAAATCAGTTTGAATTTTAGTTGACATTTAAATTGACATGATTTTAATATAGTTTGAAAATAGATCCTTATATAGAAAGTGCAACGGGATGTGTGTGTTTTTTAAACCAGGACCGTGAGAGTAGAAAAAGGCACATTTTTATACGGATGAACTGAGTGTCTCGATTGCCTGACTGGTAGTGCGCTAGTCTTTTAAACTGGGTGTTTTATGCTGACAACATAATTTTGATTATATTTCGAGTAATTAAAAGTAGCAGAAATTACCAGCACTACTAGTACAATGATACAAACTTAACTATATATGTATCTCTGTTTTAAAATAAAGTTGCGTTATACAGAAATTTTAGAGGAAGTATCGTTTTTATATTTTTAAATTCCAAATTTTTAATCTAAAATTTTGAAATTAAATTTGGCATCTTTGTGTATTATTTACCAAAGACACTAACCACAATTAGAAATATGAATTGCCAACCAATTACTAAATATATATTTTTCAAAGACTCTTAAACTAATTCCGGTTATTTTCATTTTCTGACAATGCTTAAACTTACAGTTTGACAGTCCTTTACATTTGACGTGTTAACTGGCGTGGCGTTCGTTTCCCCAATTTCTTTGCAAATTTTTATATTTTAAGGTAAAAAGCTAAGAAATCTTTTTTCAATATGGCTAAAAAGAAAAACGAAGAGTCGACCAATGATCAGGACTTTGAAGAGGAGCCAAATTTCGAAGATCCAGAGGGATTTGTTGACGATATAAACGATGAGGGTTAGTGTAGCAAAAACATAACCTTAAAGTGATTTGCAATTGTAAATCTCAATTATAATTCTTTTTGGAATTTTGCAGAACTTCTGGCGGACAAATTGGAACAACGTCCATCAGAAGCTGATGGTGTTGAAAATGTTGTGGTGGTGGACAATATTCCAAAGGTTGAGCCATCACGTCTAGATAAATTAAAAGCTGTTATTAGTAAGTTGTTTTCCAATTTTGGTGACATTGTTAACTCTGTGTACCCAATCGATGAGGGTGGACATACTAAGGGGTTTGCATTTATGGAATTCAAAAACTCTCTACAAGCCGAAGAAGCTGTAAAGAATTTAAATAATCATCGTTTGGATAAAAACCATACTTTTGCTGTGAATTTGTTTACGGATTTTCAAAAATATGACAATATTCCGGAGAAATGGGAGCCACCTACTCCACAACCATTTAAGATGCAAAATGATTTATATAGTTTTCTTATGGATCCTGACGCATACGATCAGTATTGTGTGGCTGCTGAAAGTTCGCCAAACAGTGTTCAGGTTGCCTTTTGGCAAAATACTCTACCCGAACCTACCGAATTGGAATCACGAGATAACTTTACTGAAACTTTTGTTAAATGGTCCCCTTTAGGTACCTATGTGGTGACATTCCACAAACCTGGTGTTGTAATTTGGGGTGGTAGCAAGTTTATACGTATTCAACGTTTTCCCCATCCTGGCACACAATTTGTTGAATTCTCTCCCTGCGAAAATTATTTGGTAACTTATGGCCCCACTCCTACTGGCCAGAAGGTAGTTATTTGGGATATACGTTCTGGTGCTGAAAAGCGTTCTTTTGTGGCCGATGGTGTATCTATGTTCTCCATGTTCCGGTGGTCTCACGATGATAAATATGTTGCTCGGCTAGGTGAAAATTCCATACACATTTACGAAACACCCTCTTTCTACCTGCTAGAGTTGAAGTCGATTAAGGTACCCGGCATTCGTGGCTTCTCCTGGTCGCCAACGGACAATGTTATTGCCTACTGGGTAGAGGAACAAAATCAAATTCCTGCCCGTGTTACTTTGCTCGAAATTCCCAAAAAGCGTGAAATTCGTAATAAGAATCTTTTCCATGTAGCTGATTGTAAATTGCATTGGCAAAAATCTGGAGATTATTTGTGCGTCAAGGTAGATCGTTATTCAAAATTAAAGAAGGACAAGAAGGATTCGGATGTTAAGTTTTTGGGTATGTTTTACAATTTCGAAATTTTTCATATGCGCGAAAAGGAGGTGCCCGTAGATTCTGTGGAGATCAGAGAGTTAATTTTAGCTTTTGCCTGGGAGCCCATTGGTAATAAGTTTGCCATTATCCATGGTGAAACCAACAACTCAAACGTAAGTTTTTATGAAGTAAACAATGGCGTGAAACCTACTTTGGTGAAGAAACTTGAAAAGAAATCATGCACACATCTATTTTGGTCGCCCAGAGGTCAGTTTATTGTCATGGCCAATTTAACTACTGGGACATTTGAATTTGTTGATGCCAACAACAACTTCCTTATCACCGCCTCACCTGATCATTTTCGTGCTTCAGAAGTGGAATGGGATCCTACCGGACGTTACGTTGTTACCGGCGTCTCTTCGTGGAAAGTTAAAGAAGATACAGGCTTTAACATGTACACTTTTCAAGGTCGCATTATTCGTCGCAATATTCTTAAAAGTTTCGTACAGTTCTTATGGCGTCCACGTCCTGCAACTCTTCTTAGCGAAGAGGAGATTAAGGATATAAAGAAAAACTTGAAGAAACACTATTTCATTTTTGAACAAAAGGATCGCATGCGCATGACTCGTGCCTCCAAGGAATTGTTAGAGAAACGTGCACAGTTGCGCGATCAGTTTATGGAATATCGCAATAAGCGTATTGCCGAATGGAAAGAACAAAAACCAAGACGTATGCAGCTCAGAAATCGTAAGTTTGGGTATTTTATATTTCTATTATTATTATAATTATTTATTGCCGGTTTCTCAATGTCGAAAGAATTCTTTTTTTCGTATAAGTACAATCAAGACAAAATCAAAATTTTTGAATTTGTTTTTATTTTAAATATAATTTTAAGAAAGCGAACTTGGTCGACATTGTGAAACAGGGCCTATAGTTCGTCTTTTGATAAATTTCCCTTTTTATATCCTTCACCACAGATGAATATCTTATTTTATTTTCACATAAAAGGTATATAGGTATTCTGAATCCTTATACTTAGCGAAGTCGATTTAGCGATGTTTGTCTGTCCGTCTGCGATTGTTCTGAAATGTATTTTCTGAGGATAAAAGTTGGAAGACCTTGTGAAAGTCCTTAGGAAGTCTTTTTTCCTCAGACTTTGGAAGTCTGAGGAAAAAACTTTCGGTTAGTACAGCTGTCGCTGAGTTGACAATTTTTGGCCGAGTGATACTCGGGTTGTTCCGGAGCGAAGATCCAATTGTCCTGGGAACGGACTAAACGGACGATCTAAAACTTGTAGGGTCTTCCGATAGAGACGTGTTTTATTCACCTATATGTGTTTATTTCTCAACTGTTGGAGGCATGCACTTAAAATTTACAAACAGTAATCAAAACTTACTTCGCTATATAAACAAGTATAAAAAAAATAAATCGCATATATATGGCCTAAAAATTAAATAGTGTTCTGGTAGTTAAGTGATTTGCGTGAATGTGGCCACATTTTTGAACCATAATTGATAGACTTGAAATTTTTACAGATAGTATATTACTATGGCCTCTATAACAAATAGCAAAAATTAAAGGGTTCTCTGACAGTGACGTAATTTGCATTTATTTGGCCTTATTTCTTAACTATAACAGGTAGACTCTTGTTATTTTCACAGAAGGTGCATAAATATAGCCTTTATAACATATAGTAAAAATTAAAGGGTACTCCGACAGTGTCATGTAACAGGTAGACTCTTGGAATTTGTACAATAATAAAAAATAAAAAGGTGTTCCAACAATGACATGTTTTTCACGTATATTGCCTTAATTTTTGAATAGTAATAGGTAAACTCTTGTTATATTCATAGAAAGGGAATTGCCATGGCTGCTATAACAAATAATAAAATTAAAGGGTGTTCCGACAGTGACATGATTTAGACGTATATGGCCTATTTTTTAACCGTAATAGGTAGGCTCTTGAAATGTTTACAGTATATGTGTTGTCATCGCCACTATAACAATTAACAGCCTTATTTTTTGAACCGCAATAGATAGGCTCCTGATATTTTCACAGAAAGTCCTTATATATAATCTGGAATAGGCTGACAATTAAAATTTACACAGATTTTATTCATCAGTTGATACTAATTAGATATATGCGAAGAATGCTGATGACGAAAGTAGCTGTATAGAAAATGCATTCCATTCTGCTAGTGTCTAATTAAATATTTCCCATTTTTCTATACAAAAATTAATTAGCTATTTTGTATAAAAATATTCTTCAACTACTATTAGTAGTCAGAGAGAATAAAATAACTTAAGCCCAACTTTAAGAATTCATTTATATAACTCTAAATAAAAAAGTAAACGCAAAAAAGTAACAAACTCAAGCATAAAAGAATACATATGTATGTATATTTGTTGCCCGTTTACAAGTTTTTGCATAGCTACATGACTTTTTGTAAAAAATCAGGAAATAAGTTCCTTACCTTAATAAATAAAATAATCATAAAATTGTATAACAACTAATACGTCTTTAATATTCTTTTCATTTACAGATTTTGATACAGATAGCTTGGATACTGAAGAAGTTGATGAAGAAGT
This sequence comes from Phasia obesa, assembly GCA_949628195.1. Taxonomy (NCBI): domain Eukaryota; kingdom Metazoa; phylum Arthropoda; class Insecta; order Diptera; family Tachinidae; genus Phasia; species Phasia obesa. Next base: position 34,853,578 of record OX451217.1, read on the forward strand.
TATTGAATTTTTGGTCAAAGAAGAAACAACCGTGCTCGAGTAGTTCGTTCAAGTGTTTAGTCTCCTTGTCATTATTTAAAAAAATAAATAACCTTATTCAATCAGCCAAATTAATAAATTATATAAAAATTGCAGTCATTAGGTTGATCACAATCAAACGACTTACATAATAACTTGCTTTTGTTGGCGAATAATTGAAATCATTTTTCAATTATTTATTATAAAATATCTTCAAAGAAGCAAGTGTTTAACAAGTATATAAAGTAATAATATAAGAAAGGAATTACAATAAAACATCAGTGTATTTTGTAAAGTAAGAATTTTGTGGTATTTGTATTTAACCTTATTAAATTATATAAATTAGTAAAAAAGATGATTTTAATTGTCAATAAAAATAATCCGAAATGGTCTAATGTTATTAGAAACATAATAATAAATATAAAAATACACTGGATAAAAACAAGTTTATTTTATTTGATATAATTGATAGCTGGGGGTTACTGTATACTTATCATCTAAATAACGGGTATTAATATGTGTTTGAAAAACAAATTTAGGTTTCATGAATGTTGGAGAAATAGTTATTATGACATTAATAAATGTATATTATTTAAAGAGTTTGTTTCTTTTATATTATACAATTGTTAAACGAACATGAAGGCCTGCAATTGTCAATTGCAGGAGCTTTATATAATGTCTCTAGTAATGAAAAATATGAGTTTTTTATAATTATATTTGCAACTATATTTTTTTAGTTTCCCCGCAGCTACTTTATTCACCAACTTTGCACATAATATAAAAAAGAAACACGAAGCCATAAAAGTGAAATTGAAAAATGGTCTATAATTTCCACTTTTTTGGCTTCGTTGTCTGCGAGTAGCTTTCATTTTTATGAATTTGCACGTGAGAGGTATTTTACTATTTATTTAATATGGAACGTTGGTGTAATAAAGTAGCTGTAGTTAGCGGTGCTAGTGCCGGTATAGGGGCAGCCTGCTGTAAAGCACTTGTACAATCTGGTATGATTGTGGTTGGCTTAGCCAGAAGGCAAGAACTAATTTTTCAACTCAAAGACGAACTGCCCACAAAATTACGAAATAATCTTCATGCCAAACGTTGTGATATCACACAAGAGGAACAGGTATTACAAGTCTTTGATTGGACACAAAAAAAATTGGGAGGCTGCGATGTGCTAATTAATAATGCTGGTATTATAGCAACAACTCAACTATCACAGCGCAATAATACAAAGGAAATACTTCAAACTATTGATACAAATCTATTGGGAACTGTTTTCTGTACTCGTGAGGCATTCCATTCTATGCGTTCGCACAAAGATGGTAACGGCCATATAGTTATTATAAATAGTGTAGCTGGGCATCAGGTGCCTAATTTGGGTCCGGATTTGCCTTCTCTTAATATATATCCAGCTACAAAATTTGCTTTGAAAGCCATGAATGAAATATATCGTCAAGAATTTCAGCGTCATAAAACACAAGTTAGAATGACTGTAGGTATTGGAATTATGTTGTCGTTGGTTTAATATTTTAATATTTTGTTTAGACTATAAGTCCCGGAGTAGTCAATACGGATATTTTACCTAAAGAAATATTAAAAGTGGTTAAAGAATTTATGCCTATGTTAAAATGTTCTGATGTGGCCGACGCGGTTCTGTGGGCTTTAAGTACCCCACCGAATGTGCAGGTAATTTTCTGATGTAAAATTTTAATTTATTTTAAGAACTTGATTATTTTACAGGTTCATAACATCATTATTAAGCCTCAGGGAGAAAAGTTTTAAAACTTTTTAATAAGAATAAATATTCGGAAATTAATTTGTGAGATAAAGGAAACTCAAAAGCACTTGCTTACATATTTCACATTAAAAACTTTGGAGTTTTTTTTATTTCAAAATATTAAATCAATATTTATGGCCGAACTCACAAGAAACAGTTAATGCGTATGTATTTTGATTCGATGACGTTTTTAGTGTTAAGAGTGCATTTGTTTTTTTTTTATTTCATTTAATGATCTTAAATTTATAGTAAAAGAATGGTAAGGACCCTTAAATATTTGACTACTTCACCATTGGTCTTATTTTAATAGAATTAATAAAAATACTTTTTAAATAGTAAAAATTATTTAAAGAAAACTATATGTATTTATTGTAAGCAAAGAATTTTTTTTTCTTTTTTTTTTATCAACAAACGAATAAAATCAAAAAATTTCCTAAGTATAAAGTTGTTAAAATCATAATAAATGAAATTAAAGTGTGAATTTTCTTAACTAATCAATATTAAAAGGTTAGTTTACATAAAAGTAATTTTTGTACGGGCCATATTAACTTGCCACACATTAAGTTCTTCGTAATCTTCAATGCATTTATCAACTTGATCGGGTTTAAAACCTTTAGTGGTACAACGATCCATAACATCTGCAATTTTAACCGTGTTGCTATTGCCGGCCAATTCACGAACCACAGCAAAAATTTTATCCGAAGTGTTAGGAATGCTAAAGAGAAAATAATAAATTTTCGGTAAATATAGCATAAAATAAAACTTACTGTCCCTTTTGATGCTCATGTATTTGGTTAAGAGAATCTTTAGACATTTCCAAAAGACGCAAAGCTTCGGCCACATCATCTTTTTCTACTTTATCCGATAAACGCAGACGAGCCAAAGCTGTAGACAAACGTAAAATGCCCAAAAGATTACGGGCAGAAGTAAAGGTCATGTCTTTTTGATTTCGAGCCTCTCGTCTTAATTCTACATAAGCGCCCACAATGTATTCGGTTAATTCATCAGGTATAGCGGGATTTTTGCGTTTGCAAAGATTTATATAACGGCGCATTAAATTCATATCTAGAGCTTTTACGCGAGTAGGAGGTTGTTTAGAATGACTGTGTACATAGGTGATATGTTTGGCCAACCGTAAATCATTTTCACGATCAGGTCTATCCTGTATAAGCCACAATAGATCAAAACGTGATAGTAAGGCAGCTGGTAGCTGGATATTTTGTTCTACAGTACGGCGTGGATTATAGCGACCAAAAGCGGGATTAGCGGCAGCCAAAATAGACACTCTAGCATTCAAAGTTGTCATTATGCCAGCTTTAGCAATTGAAATTGTCTGTTGTTCCATAACTTCATGTATAGCAGTACGATCAGCATCTGCCATTTTATCAAACTCATCAATACAACACACACCATGATCAGCCAACACCAAGGCTCCACCTTCTAAAATCATTTCACCTGTTAGGGGATCTTTCATAACAGCAGCAGTAAGACCCACGCCCGAAGAACCTCTTCCGGTGGTATATTGGGAGCGTATAGCTAAACGGCTTATGTAGCCCAACAACTGAGATTTGGCTACACCGGGATCACCCATAAGGCAAATATTTATATTGCCACGAATTTTCATGCCGTCTGGCCTCTTGTCAACACCACCCACCAACAAAAGTAGCAAAGCTTTTTTAACATCCAAATGGCCATAAATTTCGGGTGCCAAACTTGTAGCCAAACGTTCGTAGAAATCATCTTGAGCTAATTCTGTCAACTCTTCGGGTGTTAACTCAGAGTCTTTGTCAGATATTTCGTCGTTTTTATTAATGCATATAATGCGCTTAAAAGAAAAATTATAAAATAAAAAAAAAAAAATATGAATAATAAATATAGCTACAACTCACGTAAGCATGCAAAAATGTATCAGACAAAAGCCCTTGTATCATTTGTTGAAAACCGCTACGAATTAAAGGCAAGTAGACACCTGATATAAGAACATGATCACCGGGCTGGGCCTGGCGGGTAACTTCTCCACGACACATAATGGTCATTGTACGAGGTATATGTCCAACAGGAACCTGATCGCTATGCTCCTGTATCTTAACTTCTTGAAATTTAACGAACTTGGAACCTCGGGTCTGTAGATATAAACGTCCACCTGCCTTATTGACACGACAATCATCGGAAGGGCAATCTGATACAGGCGTAAATGTTAACGAACTGACGGGCTGATAAGTTTCAGAACCACAACGATCGCAGGTGTAAGTTGCCACAACCATCATTGGTTTTACTTCAGTGCAACGTGTAACAATACCCCGTACTGTAACTAGTTTACCAATGTGTTCAGCCTTTATTTCACGTATCGAACTTGCCTTAACATGAGACTGGGGCTTAAAACCTACTTCACTTTAAATATAAATTTGGGATTAGCTCTTGCAAACCTTATTATTCACATTACTTACAATCTTTTCATTAGTTCAGGTGGGAAATTATTGCGTTGGTCATGCTGTTCCATGGGATTTCTAGTTCGTGCTTCCATTAACAAACGATGCTCAATATACACATCCAAGGCGTCTTTGGCATGTACTTCATGTTCCTTGTAATTGGGTAACATTTCCGCTATAACATCACTAAACATAGCGGCATACCGACGACAATTACTAACAACAGCGTCAGCTAAACCTTCATTAAATTCCGCCAAATGATCTAAATCTACGGTTAACAAGACCTGTTCACGATGGGCAATTTTTACCAGTTGTTCGCCGTAGATGAAATGTTTTTTACCCTCATCATCTTGTTTACAGAATTCGCTTAAAAAACTTTTTATTGCCTCTAAATAAAAAACACGAATTTCGTTATATCAATATTTGTTAAACAATCACGTCGTTTACCTTTATCCTGAACATAGTCACGTCTTGCCATTTTAAATTATCGTTGTTGTTTAACTTTACAATAATGCAATTAATTTGTTTTTTGTACTTGAGGTTTGGCGCTCTGTCGTTCTTAATTGTTGGGTTTGGAATTCAATTATGTATTTAAAACTATTTGAAAAATTGTATCTGCATTCCACCACCAAACACACTATAGCTTCACGCTGTTTTGTTCCTTTTACGCGCCAAAATTATAAACAAATGTTTATCAAGTAACAGTGTTGCGTTTAGGAAATCGCAATTGGTACTGATAAAAGCAACTCTGTTAATATTACCCAATGCAACAAAATTTATAACACGCGTTGAATGCGTCAACGCTTTTTAAGCCTTATATACTTTTGATACTTTAAAAGCTTCAAATTACACTACATGGTTTATAGATTTTTTAACTTAAATTTAGTTAGTGTACTACACATATTTACAGATCACGAAAAAACACTTTTTATTGAACTTTAGAAGATTAGTAGCCAACTTTATGCATCATACGCGTCGTTGCAATCTTATTTACGTACATTGTACTTTGAAAATACTCTATTTATAGCCCGTTCAGGCTGCCACGAAATTAGGTTTTTTCGTGCTTTCGGCCGAAATCAAGTTGAAATTACGTAATTTCGCATAAATTTTACCAATGCCCAAATTAACTCGTTATACTTAATTTCGACGAAATTAACTTGAAATTACAATAGACAACGCTGGTTTTGTAGAAAATTCTATTTTTTTTGTTTAAAAAATTTAATCAATACGAAAGTGCTGTGCGAAAGCTTTTTGCAAAATAATTAAATTATACAAATGTATCTGAACGTGATCAGCTGTTTGCGAAATTAACTCAAATATCAAAAAGCCCAGTATGAACACTTTAGATATCGTTCGTAATTCCAGCCCGAAATGACTTATTTTCGTGGCAGCCTGAACGGGCTATTAACTTTGTTTGACGTGCTGAATGCATCGTATTTACTTTCGCATAGAACTATGGGGCCTAATCACCGCATTCGATATCGCCATTCGACATGTACCGAATCGTTATTTATATCAAATTGTAATAGATTAATAATAAGTCAACAAGTGAACAAAACATTCCTTTCGAATGAAATTAAGATATTTTTTACGAGTGCCATGATACCAAAATGAAAAATTACGAGAGATTTTACTCGATAGCGAATGCGGTGATTAGACCGCTGTTTTCACTTTCACTTTCAGTATTTTTTTTTCGTAGTTAACAGTTACAGCCAAACCTAAAGAAGTACAATCAGCGCAAACTAACTGTAAAAATTCTCATGTACCTAAATAGCGCGGTGTCAAGGCAAAGTTTTTCCTTTTGAATTTTTTTCTGTACACAAAAGTTTGAGTTATTGTCGGCATTTATCAAATCACTGTTTAAGTTTTTGATTTTTCCCTTTTTTATTTTTTTTCTGAATTATTGTCAGCATACGTCAAATCATTGTTTATATTTACTGTCTTCAAAATATTCAAGACCGTAGTTAAGACAATTGAGAAAGTAAGCATCTGTTACTGAAAAAGTGTGTATGTATTGCTATTGTCATGACAGCATTGTCTAATGTAAAATCGCTGTAAGTTACATTACTGTTCATTACAGCGTTGCGCTCCTATTTAGGTTTGTTCAAAGCTAGGCGCTAGGCAGCGTTACGCTTTGCGCGCTTGTATTGGTTTTGACTGTTAGAGATCCCTTTTTACGGACGGCTGAATACTTAAACTATAGCATTTGTAATTAATAGTTTAAGCTTCTTCAAATAAAACACTTTCTTATTTTTAATTTTATTTAGTTCGAAATAAAATATTTTCGTTATTTTATTATTTTGCTTTTTTATTTATTATTATTAATTTTATTATTATTATGAAATAAAAATTGTTTATTTTACAAAAAGAAATTGAATTTTACATACAATTGTTTTTTACCATTATTATTTTATTAAATGTTGCACATTTTTTTTATTTAAATAGTAATAGTACATATTATGTTAATATTATTTGTATGTTTGTTAATTAAACGAGTAAACAATATTCTTGCCGCCGATATTTTATTTTTTGTATTTAACCGACATTTATTTTTAACCACTTTTGTGTTTAAATCTAGTTTTTATTTAAATTAAATTGCGACTATATATACGGCCATTGTTTTTCTTTCCATGGATTTTAAATTACAATTCTAATAATAATCTATAAAAATAAAATAATTATTATAAAAGTTTACAGTTTGCTTTATAAGGTTCTATTAAATTGTTAATAATAAGCTAGCATACTATTAGGTGTTTATAATCTTGACAACAATCGTATAATGCGAAAACATAGTTTTTTACATATGTTTTAGTACTTTATTTCAAATTTTATACAAAATTAAGGCGTCAAAAAAGGAATGGTAAACGAAAACTGAAAACACAATATTTACGAGAAAAAAGTAATTTGAAAAAACATATTTATTGATTTTTTTTGTGAAATTTACTAAACTTGTGTATAGTAAGGTGAATGTAAAAATACGTAACTAACAAATTTACTTTTTTTTACAATAAAAGAAAAAATATTGTAAATAAATTACTTATGTATATACTTGTAGTAACATTCTACTGAATTTAGTTTTTATTAAAAAAGTTAAAACGTCAGTGAGGACAGAATGAAACTAAAGTTCATCATAATCAATAATAAAATCATTTTAGGGTTTTACTCAGTTGCGTACTCTTAAGGTGAAAGTACATAACACGCTCCGAACGCTTCAATGCGTTGCAAGCTCTGTATACTTTATACGTTTTTAATACTTGAAGTTACATAACACGTTTTACAGACTTGTTGTTTAAATCAGCTTTTTAAAAATTTTTTAACTTCAGCGCGCTTCTTCTGGCTTTACCATACGTAGTATACGGTAAAGTATAGTAATCATAAACAAATCGAGGTCGGGATTTCGACGGATTTATACTTTTGAGGTCTCCTGAATCCATTTTGGCTATTTTCGCGATGATGTGGGTGGGTGTGAATGCCACTATTTTTGTGGAGTTTGTACAGGTCATACCGTTTGACATATCAAAATAAAATTTAGTAGTATGTGCCTTTGGTATATGGAAATGAAGAGCTGTATAGTTTTTGGGCATAATCAGGAGGGGACAAGGGGTACTTTCCTTACCCCTCAAATGTTGTGAACGCTCTACAGGTCATACCGTATGACATATTAAAACGACATGTAGTATGTGCCTTTGGTATGTACATACATGAAGAGTTATGTAAATTTTGGGCATAATAGGGAAGGGGCAAGGGGTTATATTCTTTATGTAATATATCCATCAAAATATCTATTTCCATTGGTTATGGTAATGTTAAGTGTAGACCACTCAAGATTTTTGTGTTTGTAATCCTTTATTTTATAAAAAAAGTCAGCTGACGACATGTCACATTACACATAACGCATGAAAAGTTGAAAATTAATCAACTTTATGCAGAAGACGCGTTGCAAACTACTTTTCCACTTTATTTGACAGAAGCGTATAACGCGTTGAAACGCGCAAAGCGTGGTATGTACCAAGGCGAATTCATACCAGGCGGAGTCGTTAGCCCAGCTGATTGTTTTTGTTCTCCTTTTTTTGCTAATGTCTTGTCAAAAATACATTGTTTTATATCTGCTAGTTGAAAGAAAAATTTGCTGTTTTGTTGTAGTTGTTGTCGTACTGCTCACACCTGGTATAAATTCGCCTTGGTATGTACTTTCGCCTTTACGTTGCACCTAACTATAATCAGGTTTTTAAATATTAATAACAGATTTTTTAATATTATCGTTTTATGTCTTCTTATAAGGTTATTAATAGATGTAAACTGATTTTCTTTCATACAACAGCGTCGACTGAAAGAATACCACGTGCATTCTGTGGACTGTAGCTCTAATTAGCCACTTCAATCACACTTGGTTTAAATTTCCTTGGTAAGACAGAGTACTGTAAAACATTTTTAAACAATGAAAATAAAAAACAATTTTTTTTTTTAAATTAAAATAAAAACTTGTATTGATGTTAATTAAAATGTTTCATACTTTTTATTTATAAAGCAAAAAAGTGAAAATTGTAGTTTTTCACTTTTTATTTAAATTTTAAATTAGTCAAAACAATTAAAAATGTTTTAAAACTGTGTATTTATGCGGTATTTTTTAAAAAGGATTGATGAAGTTGTTAACCTCCAATTTATTGGGCGTTTTATTTTAATGAAGTAGAGTGTGATAAATTAAAAAAAAAAAAAAATAAAGGTTTACCTGTGATAGTTAAACTCTTTATAAATTATATAATAAAATAATAATAATTATAACGAGTAGGTTTCTGCATTTTTAATTAGTTCTCTTTACAGGACCAACAAAATTTATAAAAAATTTAAATTGAAAATTTTTTTCTTTTAATTTTTCATTACATAACTAAAAAAATGTAAACAAATTAAATCATTAACTTATATATTATTAATCACATGCAAAAACATTTGTTGCTTTTTTTTAATTTTTAATTACCATTTTTAAAAATATATATGTATTTATACAGAATTGAACATAAAGAAAATATAAATTTATTTTATTTATTGTTATACTCATGCAAAAACTTGACATTATAATTTGTGCATTTTAGTCTAATTATATTATAATTTATTATTCAAAGTAGTTATCAAAATTATTGGCTACTAACTAAGCTTTTCATTTTGCTTACACTAAACATAATACATACATATTTTGTATAATTTATTTTACTTTATTTGAAATATAATTTACATTTAAACATTTTACAATTACAATTAAAGATATTTGTTTTTCAGTTATCGTTAAAGATTTTTGTGTAAAAATTCTGAATAGCCATATTCGGTTTTCGTTCCAACACACCGTGAATTTAAGATGAAGTTACAAGGTTGATCTATTGAACTTACTTGATGTTTTAAGTAGTTTTTAAAAAATAAGCAACTTGTACTCAAAATCTGTGTCTCACTATACCTATAGCTAACTATTATCCTTTAAATGGAAAATATAAGGGAGTTAAAATGAAATACGAGCAGACGTAGAGATTATAATCTGATCTTAATACGGGACGGTAGAGGACAACCAATTTAGTAGGTGATGCGCAGTAGGGGAATTTAATAAAAAATGGAAATAATAAATCTGTAGTATCTCAACGGGTTGTCGCATTTCGTCTATACTTTATTTATATGATAATCTAAGTTTTTGCTACTCATAGATTTCAGGGAGCCACAAGCAGTTCACCTCTAGAAATATATAAAAATTAACCCCACCCGAATTTGTTATTTTTCAACCCATTTATTTATTTATTTATAGATATAATGCAATACAATATTTATTATAATGTTTTTTTTTTTTAAATAAAATTGTGCAATTGTGTATAAAAAATTATACAGTAAATGAAGAAATTTAAAATAATATAGGATTGACTGAACGATTCATAAATATGTTGTAAAAATTCACAAAAAATTGATTTTCGACTACTTTTAATTATTAAGATTTTTTAATATTTCTTTACTTTTTAAAACCAGTATTTAAATCGATCCAAATAAATTAAATTTAGGAAAATCAGAAGAATATTGTTACCGTTACTGACAAAAAACTTGACATAGGTCGATAAAAACAAAGAATTTTAGTTTTAAAAGTCGAATAATTAATAATACATTTTCATATACATACATACATACATATGTATGTACTCGAGATGACCTATTTTGAGGCAATGTGGCCCATTCTCCTTGAAGATAACGTCTAAATGCAAAACTTCAGCACTACTACACCTCTTCTATAGCCATGTGGAGTTTCAATGAAATCATAATAAGCATTTATAAACTACAGATTTATTTCCCCCACCGTGTGTCGTCAGCAAAAAGTAATGACAGTTTGGAAACTGTATCGAAACACAGAAATCGAACAAAGAATATAAAGTTCTTTTTTTCGTTAAAACTTAGATAACGTGTTATCTAAGTAGTCGATGTTCTGAGAAGTTTTGAGCACAGCACCCCAAAGTAGAGTTCTGATCAGGTGCTGAGATCTAGCGATTAACTAACATTACAAGGTTATGCGTTAAAAAATGTTTATAGAAGAAAGGGAACACAATAGTTATAAGTTCACGAAAAAAATATTTGTCAATAGCTACGTAACTAAACAATTTACTTTTTAGACTGTATCAAACATTTTTGATTGCTTTTCAACTTTGAGCTCATTTTTCCAAAGTCCATCTATGTATGTATGTATGTATGTATATCAAGTGCATTTGTTAGCTCACCTGATATTTTTCGCTTTGTCTTGTTTCTACGTGTCAAAATTTATTTACATTTTTTATAGCGCCATTTAATTAAAAAAAATAAATTCAAAGAAAATTGAAAATAAAATTTCAAATACATACATATATATTTTTCTACATTTCTTTGTTTCATCAGGGATGGTAAACGAAATTTACAAAATTTTCTTTTCTGGCTCAAGTTGCACCAAAGAGACTTTTTATGATTTTTTTGTAATTCAGATTGATCTAAACATTAACAGATCATTGTGTCAGAAATGATATTATTGATATTATATTAGGTTTTATATTAAAAAAAAGTACAATTGTACCCACTTTGCCATCCTGAGTTGTAGTCAGTTGCTTTTTGACACCTACCAATATTTTTACACATACAGAGTGCCTATTGTAGTTCTAATGTTGTACGCAAGGCAAATTGAATACTAGGTAAAACTCAAGGCGAATTTAAACAGGTGATTGCACGGGCGAAAATTCTCATCATCTGTTTACTTTAGAAATGTCAAAAAATTCAATAAAACAAAAATAAATTTGAAAGTAAATTAAATTTTTTTTTAATTGTTTGTGAGGAAGTTTAAATAAAAATATAAACAATTTAAAAAAAATTATGGAAGTGCTACAACAATATACATACATACATAAGCGGAATTCGGTGTTTCATGCAAACGGTATTGCAAAAGTTAAAGTGTAAAAAATAATAGCTTGTTTGTTAAATCAAACTACCAAATTCCAAAATTTTTTGTTGAAATTGAAAAAAACTTTCTTGGTATGTTAATTATTGCAGCCCGAAAGTTTTAATTTTTTTGTTTACTTATTTTTTTTGTTTCTACGAATGTTTTTGACAAGTGGCATAGATTTTGTAAAAACAAATTGCCTGTTGTTTTTTTTATTGTTGTACTTGTTGTAGCGCTGCAATCACCTGTATATATTCGCCTTGGTAAAACTTATTGCCTAGATGAACATCTTCTTCTATATATGTTTTTTACCCTCTTATGTCAAAATTTGTTTATATTTTCTTTGAGACACGTTTTAATAAATAAAATTTTAAAATAAAAATTTATTTCACTCTAAGATTATGTTCTTTTATTTTTCATGTTTTTTCACTTTTTCCTTTAAATATTATTTATATGTATATTTCGCTAAAACTAACAAAACTTTTGTGTTTTGTTTAACAAATTTTCTTCACTTTTATTTTCTTTTGAATTTTTCTTTGGGTTTTTGACAACTGTAGGTGTTTTTACACAAACAAAATTGCCTGTGGTTGTTTTTGTTGTCACATTGCGATTACCTAGTACATATTCAATTTGCCTTGGTTGTACGTGTTGTACACTTGCACGTACTTGATATACATACATATGTACATAAATATGTTTTGCATTATTCTAATATTTAAGAAATTTTTGCTTATAATTCTTGTGCTCTAAGCTCAAAAGGTATAAGTAACAGAGTTTGGAAACACCTAGCCAAATGGAGTTTCGTTTCATCGTCATTTTTTAATGAAACCGACCAAATAATTGACTTGAACTTGAAAGTGTGTCGCAACTAAATCATCTCACCAGATTTAGTCCCTTCGATTAGATCAAGGTAGATTTATTTTATTAGGGAGTGGCGTCCCAACAACAAATACAACAATACGAAAACAACATTGCATTTTGTTGTTGCATTGTAGTTCAAAATGTTAAAAAACAGAAGAACATTGAGAAGGCGTGTTTGTGTTTTATTGCTTTCTGACTTTTGCACTATAAAATTTCTAAACACATACAACTTTTGACATATCGAACTACTAAATCAGCTGGGCGGACGACACTACCTAGTAAGATAAATATATATTAGATAAACCTTTCTTTTCAAACTCAAAGAAGTATTTTCGGTGAAAAATATGGTGTATGCGATTTAAGGCGAGTACATTTAACATTTTAAAAAATTATTACAATTTTTTTTTTGTGATTTCTATGGTAAGTCTGGTATATCTCGTATGGCTTTTGAGTGAAAAAGAATATTTAAGCAGATTATCAGACAACAAATTTGTATGTTTATTTTTAATTATGGATTTCTTTTTCAAAGAGAAAACTATTATACAGAATATAAGCAAATATAATAGTTATTATTTTGTATTTAAAAACTGAAGTGTATGCTATTGTTTTTTTAATTTGTATTTATACTCTAGCTACAATTTCTATTTATTTTTAAATATTTTATTTTTGTTGTTGTCATTTAATGATTAATAATTCGCGTTCGTTAAAATAACAATTGTTATAACATATTTTTGTTTTCAATTCATGTTCTGTTTAAAGCTTGTAAGTCTTCTAAGATTTTATATCTATATTTTTTATAAGTGTTTAAATAATTTACTAAAGTAAATTTCAGTTCTTCATGTACGTTCTTAATTTTTCCTGTTTGACTCAATCAATAACTTGTCTATTCTTATTTTATTACATATTTCACAAAATCTACTTTTTTCAATTATTTATATTGTGCTTGTTAGAAAAAAGAAATCCTTTCTTTAGCTATTTTATTGTTGTGTTACACATTTAAAACTTTAAATTTAAAAAAAGGAACAATTATAGTTTTATTTTTACATTTCTTTAATTACTTCTAATTTAGCTGTGAGTAGTTCTGGTCTCAGAACTTTGGTTTATTACTGCAAATATTTACTGATTTTTTATTTAAATGAGCAATTTAATGTTGTAATTTGTGTAGATAGATTTATGTTTATATTTATGGCACCTTTATTCTTGTGTTTATGAGTGTTTTAAAACGCAAATGTTTGTTGGGTATATGATGAGAAAAAAATTATTTAAAATCAAAACGGTTTCCGGCCTCTTAGTACGACGAACATGGTTGCATTTTTGATTAAGGGAATCATGAGATGACTTTAACGATGCCAAGAGTAGTTTTTGTTGAATTTTTTCATTAAATCTAAAAATTTGTTAATTTCCTAAAAACAAGTTTTCTTTTTGTTCTAATTTCTAATAAAAGATTTACATTTTTTGTTTAGCTCTTTGGACTTTCTTATATATTCAAACTATAAGTAAGTATTTATAATTGTTTTTGTATACATTTTAATATTCTCGAATAACCAACAAAGATTTTATAAATTTTAACAAAGTTTTCAAACTTTATTTTATCACTTTTTGTTTGTTTTTATGAAAATAACACATTGTGTTGTTTTTCTTTAAAGAAATCTTGCACTTGTTATTGCTGGTTGGTATTTTGTTTTTGTCAGTTTAATTTTAAGAATTTCTTTAATACTCTAAGAGCAGTTAAGAGCAAATTACATACATACAAACATATATGATGTATATATGCATTTAGACGAGTTCGTTAATTTGTATATATAATATTTATATATAAACTACATAATTATAAAACAGAGTTGCACCCTTGGATTTTTAGAGCATATTTTTAATACAACTTTAAAAATCGTATCGTTGTTATAAATTGCATGACTAGTACACAGCATAGAGATGTCAAACTGAAGTGTAATAATGTGTTGGAAGAACTGCCAGTTCCTACCACAGGTACAATCTCATTTTCGACTGGATTACCCTCCGAACGAGGATCAAATGGTAGTGAGGAATGACCTTAATAAAAAAACAAAAATATTAGTAAAATAACAAAGGTTTACAATTAAAATCAACTTACCGCCGCCAGAGCCATCACCAGATCCTTGCATATGATACTCTTCATCGTCGACGTCATCGGTCATACGACCAGAACCCTCATCATCATGACCAGCCATATCGCTTTGTATATCATTGATTGTTCTTGTGGTGGTTGGTATCTAATTTAGTTTAGGGTTAAACAAATAAGACTAAATTTAAAATTTAAATAATTAACAAAAATTTTAAAAACAACTTTATATTTTCTGTTTTATTAATTAGGGATCGAAAGTAAGCTCAAAAACAAACATATGGGTTATTTCATGTCAGCTTTTAAACTCAAAAAAAAACATATGGGTAATTCCATGTCAAATCAACAAGTCACTTAAAATGACTACTTCAGATTTTGTTGAAACTTTATTTATTTATATGCCTTGCCTGAATCCAAATATAATTTAAAAAAAAAATTTAACTCTTATAGTTTTTGAGCTATACAGTTATCGCTTTTTTGGATAATTCCAGTTCTATAAGCCGCAGGAAGTTGAGTAATATGTCATTTTAAAGGAAATTTCAAACACATTTTTAAAAAATTTTTTTCTTATAAAAAAAGTTTTATTAAAATCATTGAGATAGTGTCTCTTAATTCTTTTAAAATTTACATATGTATGTTTTTTAATGTAGCTTAAGGCCATGATTCACTATCATACTCAGTCGTACGATCTGTCAAAAAATGGATGTGTGCTCAAAAAGTATGATAGTGTGGCTTAAAAATGTATGTGTGTGACACACACATACATTGTTTTGTATGATAGTGTGGCATCTACAACGCCATTTTTTAACGATTTTTAAAGTAGGACATAATTCTGTCAGATTTTTGGTTGATTAAATCGTACGATTGTGTAGGATAGTGAAGCCTGGCCTTTAGTGATTATGCCATAAAAATTTTAGAGTGGTACCATTGTGGGATTTTGAGGTTATGTTAAATCTGAAGATCCTAGGGTAACATTGTTGACCCAAGTATGATTAAAATGAAAGAAATGTAAGAAATGGGCGTGTTAAGACGTTATTTGTAGGGCCATAGCAAATTCTATCTTTGGCAAGCGTATATCTTTTTAACACTTAATATAGTAATTGTAGAAAGCAGCGGAAATTCACTAAGTCAATTTGCAAAAACATTAAATTTTTCTTTAAAACAAGAGTCTTTAAATATGCGTCATTTTCTATCAGAATAAATCAATAAAAAAATTACTTTTATTTCATGCAAAAAATATAAAAAATAATAAAAGTTGAAACAAAAATTATTTCCTAAAAAAAGTTCTGTGGAAGAAAACGGATGCTATCTGTGACTTTTAGTGTAAGAATTTACGACTTTATTTTCTTAAAAAATAACAAAATATAAATAAACTTAAGGCAAACTTACCGCAGTTGCAATATTTTTACGAATCTTAAATAATTTATCAACCAATTCATTTAGCTTATTAGGCTGAGCATTTGATTCTAATGGCACTTCGGGATTATAACGTTGTGTATCAATGCCAGCTGTCATAACCAATTGTGTATAATCTCCAACGCGATCACCAATCCAGCAATGACGATCATTTCTTTGAATATCTTCGTCTTCGCAGACACTTAAAAAAAAAAAAACAAAAAATTCAAATATTAAATTAAAAAAAAAATGTTTGTACATTTAATTAATTGCCTATTTCATTAGGATTAGTTTATAAATAATGCTAATGATTTTTTCCATTACCATTATTTTCCATAATGGATGAATGAATTTATATAGAAAAATGACAAAGTTTGTAATACAATTCATTCCCAAATTGTAATTAGTAATACAAAACAATTTCATGTCCATTGGTATTAAAAAAGCAATTGTAATTTAATGTTGTCATTGTAATTACTTTCAATAATGCCAATGAAAATTCAATTCTAATGAACAAATCCCAATTATAATGTACATATGTACATACATGTATACATACAGTGGATCAATAAAGTTTAGGCACACCATGATTTTCAAGAGTGTTCTGTCAATAACTTTGCATCTGGTTCACTTAATAAAATAATTTTGATATCGTTATAAAGATTGATAGTTATATTGACCATTTATAACAAAAAATAATTTATATCTTATTATTTCTAATATACAACGCTTTAAAACTAAAAAACAGGCTATGTCTATGTAAAAAAAGTTTAGGCACAAACTGCATTTAAACTGTTGTATAACGGTAAATTTCCACTTTTTTATTTCAATTCATGTTTATGCACATGTTAAATCCTCAGTAGGCGAGAGTTTTAAATGTAAAAAAATATTCTTGGTTTTTAATTCGCTTCATGCACATGGAAAATCCTATCGCGAAATTGGTGTTATTGTACAGAGGCCCTATACCAGTGTAAGAAACATCATAAAACATTATGAAAAAACCAACAAATTAGAGCGTGAGAGGAAAAGTGGACGTCCAAAAAAATTTACATCTCGTCAGGAGCGTAACATTGTTGCTGCAGTAGCTCAAAATCCTAAGATTTCAGATGTAGAATTGTGTCAGCAAATGAAGAAAAGTTTTGGTGAAGACCTTAATCCACAAACAATAAGAAATACGTTGCACAGAGCTGGATATCATGGAAGAGTTCCCCGTCGCAAACCTTGTCTTTCACATATAAACAAGAAAAGGCGGTTAGAGTTTCCAAAACTCCACATTAATCAGCCTGAAGCCTTCTGGAAGAGTGTGATATTTAGCGATGAATCGAAGTTTAACATTTTTGGTTCAGATGGTCCACAAAAAATTTGGCGAAAAGCAAACAAAGAGCTTCAAGAAAATAATATTATTAAGACTGTGAAGCACGGTGGTGGCAATGTTATGGTTTGGGGATGTATGGCGGCATCTGGAGTGGGAAATCTTGTCTTTATAGACGACAAAATGGACAAGCACTCTTATTTAAATATTTTAAAAGAAAACTTATCTCCAAGTGTTGCGAAGCTGGGCTTAAATGGGAAATTCTTGTTCCAACAAGATAATGACCCAAAACATTAATCATATCTTGTGCAGGAATGGCTTATATACCACTGCAAACAGTTAAAAACCCCTCCGCAATCGCCAGACACGAATCCTATAGAGCAAATTTGGCACTTACTGGAGAAAAAAATACGGAAACATCACATTACGTCCAAAGAATCACTTAAAGCGCCACTTTGCTTAGAATGGGAAAAAAATACTCCTGATGAAACATCTAACTTGGTAAGAAGTATGAGTAGACGTTTAGAAGCAATTATCCAAGCTAAAGGAGGTTCGACCAAATACTAGACATGCAAAAACCACGAATAAACCGAACATTTTCACATGTGTGGCTAAACTTTTTTTACATAGACTTACCTTATTTTTTAGTTTAAAAGCCATTGTATATTAGAAATAATAAGATATGAATAATTTTTCGTGTAAATGGTCAATAAACCTATCAATCTTGAAAACAGCATGAAAATTATTTTATAAAGTTATGCAGATGAAAAGTTAGTGGCGAAACACTTTTGAAAATCATGTTGTGTGTAAACTTTATTGATCCACTGTATGTACATACATGTATTTTGTTTAAATTTCAAACAGAAATTTGTCAAATAAAAAATATTCTAAATAATTAAAATTTTATATTTAAATACAAAAACAGTTTTTCTGCAAAATTATGCTAATTCCAATTATAACAAAACTAAAAATTTACAAACACCAGTTTATGACGGGTCAGTTCTTGGTTCTCTCAGAGAACACTGGTGTAAGTCTGTCGTTTAACATATGTAAATTATTCAAATAATAAAATTACACTTTCTTCTTTTTAAATGCAGCCCTATCGGCAGATGCCGTTACAGGACATCATACTAAATGTGATTTTTTTTGGCGGTGTCATATTTGCCCCATTATATTTTTGTATATTTCGTGATATTTTACGTAAAATATTCAGTTATAAATATAAAATTGTTAGTGTTACAAATTAAATTTTTTTATATTTTTTAAAATTGTTGTTTTGTTTTTATTTCCAAAACCTTTAAGTGCTTTGGGTTAAAAACCGTAGTTAATTTTTACTCTTCAAAAGGTCAAAAGACACCGCAACTGGCAAATAAATTGTATTACGTATGGCAACTGGCAACTAAAACTTGTTAAATTCAGTTGCCAAATTGGAAAACCATAGATTTGTAGTTGCTGCTGATTTTTTCACAGATTTAGCAAAAAAAGCCGGTGAAATACAAGCAAAAGTCTAATATATATTCCAGTGCACGAAAATACATCAGACCTTCAATGAAACACCGCTAGTATTTGTTAAGTATCGAACCCACAACCCTCAGACTACCTACTAGACCCAATTTTATATTTCAGCCCCGTTTTGTCCGTTTTGAAAACACTTAAGTGTTTGAGGTGCCCAGAGTTGGCATCCTTGTATTGCAGATCATGGAAAACATGCAATTATAACTGGTATTACATAAGGGATGCTAGTAAACTGTATAAAAGTTTCGAAAATAAAAATCGATGTTTTAAAATATTAAAATAAAAGAACTCGTGTGCTACTTAAGGAACCTTTACACGGTATGTTTTTTAATTACAACTTTTTAGTCTCACATATAACTTCTAAAGTCCGTCAAAATGTTGCAGTCGATTTAGAATTTGCAGTTTTTAAACGTAAGTTTAATATCATTTTATCATGTTTTTTGCTTCTACAGTAAAATTATCTACAGTAAATTATCACAGTTAGGGCGTTTAACGATTAAGGTAACAATATGTTCTTTATTATATTTCGAAATACGAAATTATTTCACGGATTATACTTACTTGTTGACAATGTTTGAATAAAATTCTTTAGATTTATCTATGGTTGATAAAAAGCGTAAAATTTCCGAGTCAGCTGGTGTGGCCCATTTGACATTGTGTGGCATAGGCGATTTAGTTTCTTGTACCATACTTAACGGGGCCAACAATTTAGGTGTACCACAAGTTTTTTTGACCTAAAAAATTAAAATAACAATTTGTGTAATAAATGTATATTGGATGTATAAAAATGCAAAAGTTATAAAAAGGTTTGCTGATGATCTGGCCTGAGCAACCAGTGAAATACGTATAGGAACTAGCTCTTTTCCCCCAACAAATAAATTGCATTTTTATTATAAAACGTTATGGGTAATTAGCATAATATTAAATAAATTATAAAATATTGTATTGGAAAAGTTTTAACGTGATATTTAATTAAGGAAATATCATGTATCCAAAATTTTATTCCGCTTTTTCAAACTCATTTTAATGCCCAGAGAGTGTCCATAATTACTTTAGAAGTTAATTGAAAAAACATATCAACCGATCGCATTCCAGATGATAAATTTTGTATAAAAGATAAAATCTCATTTTCACATAACATCTCACTATGCCCGTGAACCCATTGGCATTGATTGCCTGACTTCACAAACTTTGATTCCAGGGCTTTAATAGTGTCTAGACTATCCACAAAAATATCAACAGTCGTTAACCCCGTTATAAGTTTCACAATTCCTCTTGCATTTACTCCTATAGTATACATACATATATTTTCACTTACCTGGCGTAAAATGCCATGGCTAACACGATTATTCCTTAATTCGAAGGACAAAAACAAATACTAAGTAACGCATACAATTTGACGATAGATTTGTCTAATTTTGCCTCCACTAAAGAAGATACTCACCCCTATCGCGAATAATTATTCCCATAAAAAAACTCCCAAATTTGTCTATCGCGAATGATTCCAATAACAATTTACTTGTATTTTACGATAGAAATCATTCACTATAGAATTTTTCATGGGAATAAATATTCGCGATAGGGGTGACTTACTATTCCCAAATATTTTAAATTTATTTGATTAGCTTAATAAAGCTTTTTAAAGATGTTTTTGAGAAGCGCTTTTCATATTAAAAATAAAATGTTTGCTTAAGGCCGTTTCACACTATAACACAAGTGTTAAACCTTTGAATAAAACGCCACATGCATCTAATCGCTGTTTGAAATGTTTAATTACCCCCAGTCTACATTAGACATTAACATGTCTTAACAAAAGTAAAACCTCATATAAAAAAAAACATTTTTAATACTGTTTTTTTTTATATAAAGTTTGACTTTTGTTAAGACATGTTAATGACTAAAGTAGACGCGGATTTAGAACTCATCATGTCAGGGTTTCATTTTCGTCAAAAGTAGTTAATAATTCTTGTGTTATAGTGTGAAACGGCCTTTAATAAGCACACGATGTTTCTTTTGATGAATTTTTAATAACATAAGTACAAAATTTTAAACTTTAAAAGCAATATAATACTTATGCAAATGTGTGCATTCTATATAATAATACTAATAATAATACTATTTATTTACAACTTAACAAGTGTTTTATTATCCAGTTGTTTCCTTTTTATTGTATCGTTAAAAAGCAAAGAATAAAAAAAACAGTTTTACATTATTGTAAGCACTTTAATTTAATTTGTTTTGGGCCTTAGCAACAAGCCGGAAAACGTGTTAACACTTTACATTGTATTCATTTGGAATATAAGATACTGTTTAAAATTTAACATTAACATTACTATACACCTATAGCACATTTGACAAATCAATTGTACATCTCTAACTAGAAAAACTTATTAGTTTTCGTGTCTTACAGTGGTCGAAATAAATAAGTATACACTTTTTACATATTAGAAGCACTTATCAAATGATAGCCAAAATACTGAGGGATAAGAAAAGGAGGAAAGGGGCAATTTATAATGTTCGTTCATAGTAATCTCCAAAACTATCCGACCGTACCTGTGGTAAAAGATTTGATAGGGTGGACCCGATAGGTGTTGCTTTTTTTAAGATCTAAGCAAATATTTTATCTTTAAATCAACCCATTTAATTAAAAAAAAAAATTATTTCTTTTGTGCCTATAAGCATAGAATTTAAAACTTCTTCAGATTCTAAAGTACTGAGATCATAGCACATCAAAAATGTTTAACAGTTCTTTAATAAAATTTTATTTTTTCACACTAATATTTTTATGATCGAAAAGCTGAACAAGTAAATCTTTAGAAAAAAAATAACAATTTAATCGGTTATTAAAAATTTTTCGTTGCAAATACTAGGTTCGATTCAGAAATCATAATGACGGTTTTCGAGGGACTCAAGCAGACTCTACTACATTATTTTTCATCTTGTCGGTAAGAACGTTGTTAAACTAGTCTTAAGTGTTGTTTTCAATAATTTATGCTGCAACTAACTAACAACTACATTTATTGGCGTAGAAGGGCCACTCTAGTGGGGGCAAAGCCTCCTTCCCTGAATTTAAGAATATAATAAATTATCGCTAAATAATTTGTGTATGACATAAAAGTATTATCGTCTGATAGAAATAGGTTTTGCACCCAACTCCCCCAGAATATATGTCCAGCCACGCCAATGACTACATCAATTCTTAGTTTTGTGTACATTTGTATACATTTTTACTGTTTAATATTCTTCTTCTGCATTATTCTATCATAATGAGGGAGTAAGTAGTTGCACATTAAGATAGTCAAGGCAATGCAGAAGGATTACTTCTTAGGCAACTCATAAATATTCAATTTACTTAAAAAAACAATAAAAAATACATGCGTTCAAATAGATGCAAGTTTTATTTTTTCGCAATCGATTATGTATTCCAATGAAATTATTTTGAATTCTACATATTTTTCAATTCTATGACAAAACGAAGAGAGTGAAAAAATTAGTTTTTTATTTAAAAAGTTTTATTTTTTACAAAATTATTTATTTTTATTATTTTGTAAGGAGGATACCGAAACAGACCGCTAAGTTTATGAGTCCCTTTTTGACCTCCTTCACTATGATTTCCGATACGCGATTGGTAATTTATGACTATCTTACTTTTAGCATTTTACTTTCGACTGTAGTGATTTCAGAAAGGCGACTGATTAATGTCGACCTTTTTTCTCATCATAGAGTCTCTTGTAATTGCTAACATTTGGTTTAAGCCATCACCGTCTCTGTATCATCCACATTTAATATGTGTGCTGAACATTCACACACAATATACGCTATCGTTTTCAGGTACCGTCTGCAATTATCGTCATACCTCGATTACATCGATAGTTAAAATTTGCCTATTCTAAAAACAAATTAATTGGTAATTTTTTATTGATTAACCAATTTTTGCGTTTTTGGAATTTTTACCTTTAAAATAATGCGAAGTATATTCTATTTTAAATCTAAAGAACTACGAATAAAAGAGCCTTTGATATTAGTTCACGTTAGTATAGCATAACTAAACCTAATATATTAGCTAAATGCAAGTCGGACTTACAAACAAAAAGTTTCACCGCACAATATTTAACTTAGCATTAAAAACACCAAAACTTGCCTATAATTCCTCAAAAAATCAATTTATCCCTGACAAATTTATGACGATTTAAAAAGTTTTGAAGTTTATTTGTTACTAGCTGTGCCCGCCACTTCGTCAGCGTCCTTCAATTTTTTGTTCGATTTTGCTTTGAAAGCAATCCACACCAAAGACCTCAGGCATTTAATGCCTACATATATTAACTGTGTTACTTCCTTTAGAAAGTGATAGTAGTAGATAAGACAGATGGTTAGTGCGATAGTAAAGCTTCGCAAGTGCTTCTGGTGTTCTTTAGGCGAACTAGTTACAGCTAGCATAAACAATTTATAATTATTTAGCTTCGCCGGCGAATTAGTGCCATGTTTTTAGTTTTTAGTTACCCCTTAAGATATGCTACACATCAGTTTATGTATTTTTTTACTTTATAAAAAGTAAAGTATTCATATCCGGTTAGTTCAACTGCATACATTCATTGCTTTTTCTCTACTTTCTAAAATACTTTTGGGGGAAAAAAGGATCCTATATTGGGACCAGTATACTTAGCTATCTCCTCACAAAATTTTGTTAAAATCCATCTAGTAGATTTTATGTGATGCGAACGTAGAGAAAAGCAGACAGACAGCCAGACAGACAGACGGATATGAGTTACTTTTTATTATATGCATAGATTTAGTCTGACAACTCTGAATGCGAATTTATATAGTATACTTTTAGGATTTATTAAAATTTGTGAAAAAACAGTTGCATGATCAACTTTACTATCTTTTATTGATGCGCGAAGAATGGTTCAAACCTGGAAATGGCTATGCACAGTAGGACATACCCTTCTGACCGAATAGGCATTTATAATACGATTGGCCGGCTCTGCAAGAACGCTCGCGCAAATATTTGTACGAAATGCTCTTTCAGTGCCTGGACTGTCTTAGGGATGCGCCAATGGCTAGTCTGAAAGAACTTGCGATAAACTCCGGATGGTTCTTATGGACTAGGGATATTGCAGTTTATAGGGAACTGCGGTGTTGGATGGTCGTCGGAATATCACAATGGGTCGAATAGAACGGCTAGTTAAACCTAATCTATATTTTTATTTTTGTTTATTGTTATTTTCTAGGCTGTAAATTGAATTTCAAGGCGGCAAAGCCATATGTACAGCCATTTAAAATTTAAAAAGGTTCAATACTGATTTCGTTCACAGTTAAATATTAATGGAATGCTGTAGAGTTTTTAGGCATTGAAAGCAGAAAACATTATTAATTAAAAAAAAAAAAAAATTAAAAAGTTGGATTTTGTGTTCTAATAAAACATCACTGGCTCCAAAAAAAAGGCTTGATAAATACTATGGAGACTCTGCACCACAAACTTCAATGAAACAAATGCTGTCAAACGTTCAGGTCGCACATTTATAGAATGAAATTGGACGATTAGGTAAATTAAATGCTTAAGGTGTGTAAGGCTGTACACTGAACATTTTTAAAAATATTTGAAAATGAAATGAATATTAAGATATAAATGCTATCCGCGTAATCGTTGCCGCAATCAAAACAATGCACGGGTGCCCATGTGTATAGTCTGTATGGGAAAAATCCATAAATTGGTCTACGAAATTCTACCCCATCCAGCTTACTCTCCAGATTAGGCCCCTTATAACTATGCAGTTTCTGTTAGCAAATTTAAAGCGACTTGAGTTAAACAAAGAGGTTTCCATTGCAACAAACGTCGTATTATTTTGAGGGAATAAAAAACACTAGAAAGACGCTGGACAGCAAGGGAGGGCCTTAAGTATCATATTATTTGGGGGGAGTAAAATACTGTATCGAGCTAAAACAAGACTGCATTGAGAAGCAAAAAAACTTTTTTGTGGAAAAATCAAATTGCCATCGTATTATTGGCCTAAATAGTATAAATATGTATATTCAATTCTATCACAAATAATTATTCCCATGAAAAAAAAACTCTCAAATTTTCTATTGTGAATGATTTCTGCAGTAAAATACAAGTAAATTTGTTATTAGAATCATTTACGATAGAAAAATTGGGAGTTTTTTCATGGGAATAATTATTCGCGATAGGGGAGATTTTCTAAAGAAAAAATAAGCTTGCAAATGGAATTTTTTACAATAATTTCCCGAATCGAGATTTTTCAAATTCGTAAAATACTGGAATTTCTGGACTTGGTACTAGTACTTACATATTATTGTATCAGAAATAGTTTAACGATTCGCATTACAAAATGTCAAGCATTACACAAAGCATATCTACATATAATGGCCTGAATATTAGATCTGGTTTTAGAAGGTTGACGAACCAAAATATGTATAACCCTATTTCTAATGCTGTTTTATACAGCATTTATTCTCTATGCATTTGCTTTAAATTAATTTTATTTCTCTTTTTTTTGCATTTATTTATTCTTTAGTGCAGTTTGTGTTACAGAGTGTTTGTTTTGAAATCTTACTTACCATCTTTTCCAATTCAGGACCATTTTCCATAGCCCTCATTATTGTTTCTGATAGTTTACTATCCAATTGTTTAATGACTGTAACAATGCCAGTATCAGAACGTATATGAGTTGTGACCAAATTATCAATAGCATCAACAACATTTGACCAGGGACTATCCAAGACACCAGCATATTGAGCAGAACATCCTCTGTAGACAAATAATAGAGAAAATTTAAGATGTAAAATGCATATTTAAATAGAACCAGGCAGGTACAGTGAAAGAGAAAGGAGTTACAATATTATCAATGCGTTATACTTTATTACTAACATTCGTACGACGAGAACAATAGCTTCCATCCTAGGGACTTTTCAATTATCTGTCTGTCTGTCTATTGTGTTATCTACATTATTGTCAATCACTCTAATACATTTACAATATTCATACTTGTACATACATACCTTAATACATTCATGCAATAACTGTAACAGGGCTTAACATGCGTCTTTTGTAGACCATTGCAACTGGGACAATAACTCATTTTCAGCAAATGTTTCTGACAGCTCTCACTCAAATGTGTGGCATACAATTCATCAGTTTCACTTAAAACTTCAGCACTTTGATATAAAGCATTGATAAAAATGTGTGCCGTTTGTAGACTTTGCATTAAATTGCGTGTTATTTCTTTGGGTATAGCACCGAATGGCTGCAAATCATCGTATGTGTGTTTCAAACAATTAATATAGTCCTCGTGTAATTCACCATAACTCTCCTTATTCAAATGTACCACTTGATGATAGGCAACCGGGAATAAATTCACAAAGAACTTATGTATTGCATTTTCCAGAGTGGTAGCACTCACAGATTCTCTTGACTTTAAATTACTGAAATGAATGAATGGCAAGAGGTATAATGAAGGAAAAATTAATAAATTGAGTTAAATTATTATAAATTTGTTATAAATGCAAAGATATTTATTTTAATTTAGTCGGTAGTAAGCAGAAGTTTATTTTATATGGGCGTTTATTGTCACAGATTTGTTAAATTAAAAATTTTATTTTAAACTAGCTGTGCCCGCCACGTCGTAGGCGTCCTAATAATAGTTTGTTCGATTTTGCTTCCACACCCAATATTAAGACTCTTGCTATTATAGTGCTTCAGTTATGGTTCATAAAATTCTAAAATTATTGCAGAGTTCTGTAAATAGTGTTTAAAATATCCCGTTTTCAAAAATAAAAGGTGCTGTCAAGTTTGCGGCAGCTTTAAAATGAGATATTTTTGCCAAAATAATAAATCATTCTATATTTAAACCGGGATATTAGGGTACCTACTCACAAAATTTTGTTAAGTTTCGTCCAGTAATTTTTAAGTGATGCGACAATCCATTTCGATTACTATCTGCAACAGCAACAAAATTGTTAAAAAAACATTTCATGTACAGAAATGGTCCTACTACAATTTTATTATATGTATACATATTTTTTAAGAGTTTAAATCTTGCAAAATAAAACTTCTTAAAAATAAAGAATGGAGTATATATGTATATTCACCAAACTCACGTTTTGTATAGTGTTTCCCTATATATTAATTTAACTATTTTCTTTTAAGCTTTAGGTCTTTAAATAATTTTATTTTTATTTTTTCGATATTTCGCTACTCCTTTGTGTAGCATCATCAGGAAAAATTAACAAATTAACGTTATGAAAATTACAATTAAGTGAACGTTAATTTGTTAATTTTTCCTGATGATGCTACACAAAGGAGTAGCGAAATATCGAAAAAAATAAAAATAAAATTGTTTCCCTATATATTTTTTTTTATTTTGTGTATTTATGTCTTGTTGTTATAGCGGCCAAAGTACATATCAATAATGATATCTTAATCTTAATCTTGTCTTCTATCATCCTTGGTACGTATTACACACTCTGAGTAAATTTCAAGTGTTTGCCTATTACTGTGCTAAATACAATTTAAAACTATGAGAACCCCAATAAGTGTAAAAAGATTATAGGCTGACCTAGTAGCTGATTAAATTTGTCGTATATGGTGTTATTTTTTGAACCATTATAAACAGACACTTAATATTTCAACAGAACGTATATTAGTATGTCCGTAATAGAAACAAGTATGAAGTTGGAAATTAAAGGGTGTCCCTATAGTTCATTACTCTTTATCTATATGACCTTATATTTTGAACCCTTATAGATAAACACTTGAAGTTGTAACAAAACGAATATTACTATGTCACAATAACAAGTACAAAAAAAAAAAAAACATATACTGAGTAACCTAAACAAGGGCGTAAGGCGTAATAACATCTAGCGCCTAGCTTTGAACAAACCTAAATACGAGCGCAACGTTTTTTAATAAACAGTAATGTTAACATATTTTGATAAAGATAAAGCAGAAAATAGCTAAAATGGTACCACTTTTACACAAAAAAAAAAAAAAATAATAATAACATTTTGTTTGCACCCAACTTCACTACCTAACGCTAACGGAAAGCGTATTTTAAATCTGGCAATAAATCCGACATCTCAAATTACAGGGGTATTGCCAAATTAAGCACAATACCTAAACTATTTGAAAAACTAATAACTGATCATTTATGTCACCATATATCGTCCTTATTATCTCCGTTTCAACATGGCTTCGGAAAAGGTCACTCAATTATTAAAAATCTATTCCAATTTACAAGTTTAATCAATCGTGGTTTTGTTCAACATAAACAAACTGACGTAATTTATACTGACTTCAGCAAAGCCTTCGATAAGGTTAACCATAAACTCCAGCTGGAAAAGCTTCACTGTATAGGTTTTTCCCAAAACTGCTTAAATTGGATAAAATCATATCTAACTAGATTACAAAATGTGCTTTATAAAAATGTGACATCGAAGTCATCTAGGGCCACTTCTTTTTTCATTATTTATAAATGATTTACCGAAAATAATAAAACATTCTTATATTCTAATGTATGCGGATGATGTTAAAATATTCTACAGTCATAAAAAAGTCAATCCTACAAAAAGACTTGGATTCTCTTCATTCCTGGTGTAACCCTAATTTAATGAAGTTAAATTTTAATAAGTGTAAACATATGTATGTGCTTTTTTCGAAGACGTAATATAAACACCAAATATGTCTTAGGTGGTCATGAGTTGATTAAAGTAAATGTTTTTTCTGACCTTGGAATTTTGCTGGACGCTAAACTTAAATTCATTCAACATATTACCTTAACTGTAAATAAAGCACGAGGCCTTCTTGAATTCATCACTTGTTCGCCCAGTTCTGGAATATGGATCAATAATATGGGATCCAATGTACAAAATACATATTGATAGGGTTGAATCTGTACAAAAACAATTTCTTCTATTCTGCCTCTGTGGGTTACGGTGGAATCCATCAAATCTTCCGTCTTATACAACTAGACTTGGGCGTATTAAGCTGCCATCGCTAAAAAGTCGCATAGTAATGCTAAACGTGATGTTTGTGCTGAACGTAATAAATGGTCATATCCGCTCTGATTTCTTTATTAAAAACATTTACTTTAAAGTTCCACATCGTCCAACACGTCGCTATCATTCCTTCTCAGTTAAAGTCTTTAGAACAACCTATGCAAATTTTGATCCGTTCCTAAGATGCTGCACTGATTTCAATAGTATTTCAATAGTATTTATTTTTATTAAGCGAAATTAATATTAGCTTTAAATAATTAAAATATGTGTCTTATGTTTGTAAATTTGTAGATTATATTAATTGTCTGTAAGGATATATATTAATTGTCTGTAACGATAGACTTAAATAATAATAAATAAATAATAAAATTTTATGGGGAGGTATGTTAGTATCTCGGTTCAAATATAGGATACTTTTTCTTGTAAAAATATTTCATTTCCATTTTAAACAGTATATACAGAACTCTTCAATAATTGTAGAATTTAATATAAATTTTAGAACTTTATATAAAGCCTTTGTTCCTGAGAAATTATCAAGGGATGGGTACCTTTATATAGAGTAAATACTTAAACCATAACTGAAGCACTACAAAAGTAAGAGTCTTACAATTGGTATGGATTATTTTGAAAGCAAAATCGAACATAATATTGTAAGGACGCTGACGAAGTGGCAGGCACAGCTAGTACTTAAATTAAACAATTTAAAGCGAAGCTTCGCGAAGTTTTGAAATTTTGTTTCGACATTCACTCATTTTAAGTATTAAGAAATATCTGTTTTTGACTTTGGTATGGACTAAACAATACGCAATTTTACAAGTTGCAAGAATATAAAATTTAAGGTGAATACCTTTAGTGTAAGATTATATTATATGCAAACACAAAAAAAAACTTACCTTATAATCTCTGAATATAATTGAATAATTAATTTTCGTGATTGAGGTAACATGTGCTTATACACTTGGGAGAATATATTTATTGTTCTGTTTTCAGATTGTTGAGCCAATTCCAAAATATGAGCTGAAAAATATAAGAAAAAAGTTTATTAAATTATTTATGTATCAGCACTGGTTTTCTGACATTTTAAACACAAAAAATGGATAGAAGTTATATGCAAATAAATTTATCCCTTTTTAACTGTCAATTCTTTAATTTTCTGAAAAATTTGACACTCTTTTGGCTCTTCATAACATCTTGTCTTACAATTTACACAAAATTTGGTAGGTTTTTTTATTAAATTTATTTGCATTAAATTTAATGGTTTCACATTCCTACTTCTTCACTCGTTTTATTGATTTATTGAAATTTTTTGTATGTAAATGACCATAGTTGGGAATATACTTGTATGTATGTATGTACATATAATGTGTAGTGTATTTCTTTATTGTTTCCATTTGTTTTATATCAAGTTTTCCGTTTGTCAATTGGTTTTATATACATATTTGTTCTTGTTATCATGAACATTTCTTAATTAAAATTCCATTTAAGGATATTACATATGGGACATTTCATGTAAAATGGACAATCAAAAAAAAAAAAAAAAAAAAAAAAATTGTTTAAAATTAGTTCATATTTGACTTAACTATACTTAAGTATTTTTAAAAGTGAGCTCGTAGAGAATTTTATTTGTGATGATTGTAAATTTTATTATTTATAAAAATTAACTTAAGCGTGAAAAATTATTAATTCAAAAATTTAAAAAAAAAAATATTAAAAAGAAGCATTCAAACATAACTGAAATATTTTTCTCAAATTGTTTAAATATTATTTTGAAATTAGCTTAATATCCATATAATATACTGGAAGTTGTAATACATTGGTTTAAGAAATATCTACTAGTATGTAAATTGAATATGATGCTATGAATGTCGCTTGGTTAACGAAATATCTTAACAATATTTGTCGTATAAGACTGCATCATATTTATAAATCATTCATGTACGCGTATATATTTTTATTTCGATCTTAATTTATCGAGCATTGAAACAAATACTTTCATTCGTTGTAGTAAATTAAACTCCCAACCCCAGACTACCTTCTAAGCTACCGATAAGATTCATATATATTTTTAACCGTCGCGACGCGTCTCACAGAGGGGTTTTCGAAAAATTAAAGTTGTGTGAATCGAATAAATTTTTGCACCCAGTATTAGTACACGTAATCCCACATCACTAGAAAAAAATTTTTGTTTATGTGAAATGCCCCATATGTAACACACTTATGTATGTGACAGGATATTGCAACATACTAATATTTTCATATTTTTTGTCATTTAGATTTCAAAAACAAAATCTAATTATACTTTAACAGATGTAATATTTCTTCTCAAATCTTTGGCTTTGTCACTTTTATCCATATCATGTTCAATCTGATTTTTTTTAATAAAGGATATTTTCAGGACAATGGATATAACCCAATTATTTTCGAACTTTGACTGCTCATCAAATCCATCAATACGAATTGTTATTATGATTTTTTTGTATTTGTTAATGGAGGGTCTGAAATCTTAGGACAAAATAGAGTATTCAAGCTTTTTTTTATGTTAAAATACATCCCTTAATTTGATTGTTTTTGAAGAGCAAAAATACTAAATACAATTTACTGTCTCAAAGTTATTGATTTTTCAACATTAATTTTGATTTGTCATTCAGTCTCTTAAATATGTTTGTATATTGCATAAAAATGAAACACTTGCAAGTACAAAGTAACATTGTATTTCATAAAGGATCAAACATAAGATACAAATGCCTTCAGCGCGAACCCTAAAACCAAAAACGAATTAAATATTTCAAGGTAAAACTACTTTGTTTACATTGGATCAAAAAAAAAAAAAAGATACGAGTAAAAGACTTTTAAAACACATATTCTAGGTTATGATTTTAACACAATTGACCTTAGGCTTACTGAAAGGGGTTTTTTGTTTTTCTTTGAAGGTTTTTGCAGCCATTGTTGCATCGGACAGATATGGCAAACTGTAAAAACTGTGTTTAAAGACGAGTACAAATTTTAACATTGTCTGAAATTGGAATTAAATTTATTTGGATTAGTTAGAAATATAAATCTATACATGTAAAAAAATAGTAACTCATTTCCTGTCTGTCTGTCTGTCTTTGTTTTTTGTGTTCGCATCACGTAAAAACACAATTTTGTTATGAGGTACCTTAGTAGCCTGATTCCAATATAAGCTACTTTTTTTCTGCAAAAATATCTTACTTCCAAGAGAAAGTGGAGAAAAAGCAGTGAAAGTACGCCGACCGATTTAAAGGTACTTCATAATTTAGGGCATCTTTGAATTTTGAAATCGCTATATTTTTAGCAATGTTGCGCAACAGATGGCGCTGTTTTTAAATAATGATTAGCTCATTTCCTGTCTGTCTTTTACGTAGCGTTACAATAATTTTTAGAATTTTATATATATTTATTTATAGAATGAAATTTATAATCAAGCTTAAGTTTGTTTTTATTATCTCTAAGAAAGAATTAATTAAATTACAAATTAGGTGATAATATTAAAGAAAAATTGGGAAAATTTAATTTTTAGTCACCAGCAGGAGCGGAATGCACATTTTCTAGACAGCCACGTCCGTCATCAGCACTCTTGTATCTAATCTACTTTGGGTAGTGTTTAGTTGTAAGCATCATCTATTTATATTTATTTATTTTTATTTGGGCTCAAGGTACAAATAAAAATAAATATATAAAGTAAATACGTAAGAGTCTTAAAATTTGGTATGGATTACTTTCAAAGCAAAATCGAACAAGGACGCACCCAACGTGTGTGGGCACAGCTAGTATTAAATATAAATATTAGACTTTTTATTTAAAAAAATCTCGTAAACGACATAAATGATTTTCAAATTTAATTTAAATTATTTTTATGAATTTTTATTTATCATTTTATCACAGCGGAAGTGAATATCCAAAAAAAACTGGTAAATGTATTTCTTTCTTCATTTAGTCATTTCCTTTTTAGAATACAACAAAATGGATTTCTTTTCCTTCCTAAAAACTGTCTGTTATGTCTTTTAATACGCAATCAAAACAATTGAATGTGTTTTATTTTCAGTTTCAACTTGATGGACTTTACATGTTTTTTGAAACTTTGCTGGTGTGGAAAAGTGTATGTACAATACACACTGCGGTGAAAATAAGAAGGCCTTCTCACGTCAGGCCTTCTATAAGGCCTGACCTAAGTCCTTCTCTATCTCTACGCTTCTTATTTTCCCATTCCTAACAAAGAAGGGCTTTTAAACGATCTACTACACATTCCTAATTCCCTTCTCTTAGAATTGAAGCGTGATTATTTTTATATCTCTATTTATGTATGGAGAATGCATAATTTTTTATTTTTAGATTGTTCATTTATAAAAAGCAGGACTTAATTTAATTGCTCTTTATTTAATTAAGTGCCACCTGCCATTTCAATTCCTCGATAGACTGGTAGAGCGCTAGTCTAAATGTCTGTGGGTTGTTAATAAATTTAAAACAAGTAAGAGTGCTATATTCGGCCATGCCGAATCTTATACATATACCCTTTACCATAGTAATGTTAATTATTCTCGTAATCTGTTGTTTCCAACAATAATAAATGTACATTCGGTTTTTGCTTTTATGATTTTCATCTTCATTATTACAAATATAACGTAAAGGCATAGACAATTTTTTTTTATAAAAATTTTAGCGAAATTTTTTTTAAAATTATGTATATCGAAAATTTTTTGTAAAAATTTTATTGACAATTTTTTTAAAAATTTTATCGAATTTTTTTTTGAAATTTTATCGAAAATTTTTTTCGGAAATTTTTTGTAAAAATTTTATCGAAATTTTTTTGAAAAAATTTCATCGAAAATTTTGAAAAAATTTTATCGAAAATTTTTTTGATAAATTTCATCGAAAATTTTTTGAAAAAATTTCAACGAAAATTTTTTGTAAAAATTTTTAAAATTTTTTTGAAAACATAATATCGAAATTTTTTGTTAAAATTTTATCGAAAATTTTTTGCTTAAATTTTATCGAAAAGTTTTTGCTTAAATTTTATCGAAATTTTTTTTCTTAAATTTTATCGAAATTTTTTTCTAAAAATTTTATTGTAGATTTTTTAAAAAAATTGTATCGAAAATATTTTCTAAAAATTTGACTGAAATTCTTTTGCCAAAATTTTTTGTTAAAATCTTATAGAAAATTTAGTGTAAAAATTATACGGAAACTTTTCGTAAAAATTTTATCGAAATTTTATAGGAAATTTTTTAAAATTTTATCGAATATTTTTTGCTAAAATTTGATCAAAAATTTTTTATAAAAATAATATGGAATTTTTTTCTAAAAATTTTATTGAAAATTCCCCAAGATATGTATGCACTCCATGCGATCTACTGGTCGAGGTCTAATATTTATTTAATAAAAAAAAGCAAAAGCGAATTCTACAACCGAAAGAAATAAAAAGAACTTGAAAAAATATAGGTGGGCGTAGTTTTTTGCCCACAGCCTCGAATGGAATGTCCGATGTTGCTGAAATCTATTAGCCAAATTTTCGAAACTATGCTGGCAGATTGGTGGTCTTAAATTTTCTCTATCTCTTCTGGTGCCTTGGCAAAGTTGATTTCAACCCGAAAACCGATGGACGGACATCGCTTAATCAACTTCTCTATGAATAAGTATTCAGATTATTTATACTATATGGGGTTGGAAATGAATATAGTAGAAATTGCACACAGAATGACAAACTTATATATACCCTATTCTACCACAGGTAGAATAATAAAATTTGATCAAATAACTTTATCAGAACAATTTTTTTTAGGTTTCAATACGAAAATCCTTTTAAAACGCATTAAGTTGTAGATCTTCTAGCATACAATTTTCGGAAGACAGTCTGAAACGTTTAGCATGAGAAGCGAGGGTAGAAGGCCTGCACCGCAATAACAACCTGGGTAGAAAATATATGAGTATGGAATGCGACTAGATTTCTAATAATTTTTTATTGTTGTAAGTACAAGAAAAGTATCGACGATACCGAAATATCGCCACGTCAGAAGTATTACCACATCGGTATCGGATGCATCCCTTGTGTTTAAAGCTATTTAGGGGCATTGTATACAAGGTATTAACTAATTGAACTTTTAAACTGAATAAGATTAAAAATGAGATTATAATATTTTTATATAGGAAATAAATTTCCCAACAACAAGATTATTAGATAGATTTTGAAATCATGGTATATTTATCTTACTAGGTAATGTAGTTCGACATGTCAAAAGTTGTATGTGTTTAGAAGTTTTATAGTGCAGAAATGAGAAGGCAATGAAACACATACACGCCTTCTCAATTTTCTTCTATGTTTTTTGACATTTCAAACTGCAAAGCAACAACAAAATGCCATGTTGTTCCTGTATTGTTGTAGAGACGCCACTACCTAGTAAGATACATTTACCTTGGTTGAAATTATTGTTAAAGAGAACATGAAAATAAATTTTTTTAAATCATAAAACAAAATGGTGGCAAAAAAAAAACTTTTTAATAATAATTTGGCAAGAAAGATATCACAGATATGACAGCTGTTATAAAAAAATATGCAAAATCATATCTAGTTTGTATGTCGAAATACCTCCATTTCTCCATTAATATTTATTTATATACATATGTATGTGTGTATATAGTTTGTATCTTGGTTTGTATATCCTTAAGTATTAAATTTCTTTTCTATTCTTCGTAGTTAGTTAAATGTTTATTTTATTAAATACATTTCAATTTCTATACATGTTTACAAATTAAACTAAGTATGTTTATAGTCATGGACACAAGGACTGCTGCACAAATTTGTTTTTTGCAAAACTTCGTAGTTTCATAACTTTTGTTGGTCTAGTTTATTTTTTATTTTTTTTCCCTGATTTTATTATTATTTTTTATTCTTCAGACGACATAAAACCAACAGCATATTCCAGCACAATAAACATTATTGAATGTTTGTAATTTTTTCTATGTCAGTAAAACTCGTAAAAAGGGTAAGCCATGAAAAAGTGGAAGGGAAAGGAGAAAACTGATTTTTAAGCAATACCCAACCTGTTCCTGTAGTCTTATTGCTCATTTTGTACGTACGTTGTAAAGTTGTTTTTTAAAACTTTAGTGAATTAAAGAACACACGTTGTCTATTGTCTCACTCTTTCTCATTCATTGCATGCAGAAGTTACCTTTTGTCCTTTCGAAATGTGGCACAACTATGTATGTGTGACTGCATAAGTGTTATGTGTATATGTATATGTATGTGTATGAGTATATTTGAATTTTAAAAATTAACAACATGAACTACGACTGCAATAAGCAATTTAATTTAAGTTTATCTAGTTTGTTCTACGGTTAGGGTTTGTGTTTTCTTTTAATTTCTTGTTACATTTTGTATATCAAGATGTTTTACTAAATTAAGAAAAACGTAAGAGGATCTAACTAAAGTTTTTGGGTAAAATCGAAAATATTCAGTAAAAAATTAAACTTTTCTAAAAGAACAAAATTAAAAAAAAACAAAAATTTACGAAAAAGTCAAAATTTCGCCAAAGAAGACGACGAATTGCCGTTTGGTTTATGGAACCATGGGATATCGAATCAAATTAAAAAGTATATGGGTCTCAATTCGACCGCCTTTGGCTCTAAATAATTTTAGGCAGCCGAGTTTTAATTTATGACTATCTTGCTTTTGTTGAGTATCATGCGAACATAAGCCTTTACTGTCTACCTTCGTCCTCATTACAGTGCCTTTTGTAACAGCTAGCATTTGTCTAGGGATTAGGTGCAGTATGGCATTTTACGTGTCTGCCCGTCTCAGTCACTTAAGGGCGATTTACATGATCACGTAACTGTGTCTCGATAGACCGATTGGTAGCACACTACTTTATCAGTCTAGACTCTAGAGGTTGCGGATTCGATTCCCGCCAAAGAATCTGGGTGTTTTCTGCAGACAAACAAAAAAGCTTCGCAGAGGTAGTCTTTTATTAAAAACGAACAAGTACAATTTTTCATACCAGGTGGAAGCGATAGCCCAGCTGATTATGTTTTTATGTTTTTGGGCCCCCTTTTTTGCTAAAGTCTTGTCAAAAATACATTGTTTTATAACTGCTAGTAGAATGTCAGAGATGTTGATTTGTCATATTATATTATTGCCGTAGTGCTCACACCTTGTATCAATTCGGTCTAAACATAATAGGTAACTCCCGTCTACATTTCTCTTTAACATGTCTTAACAAAAGTCAAACTTCATATAAAAAAACCAGTATTAAAAATAATGTTTTTTTTTTGTATAAAGTTTCACTTTTGTTAAGACCTGTTGATGGCTAACCCCCCGTCTACATTAGTCATTACAATGTCTTAACAAAAGTCAAACTTCGTATAAAAAAAGTATTAAAAATAATATTTTTTTTATATAAAATTTGACTTATGTGAAGACATATTATAAGATGGGAGGGGGGGGGGGGGGGGGGGGGTTAATGAAGACGGGTTAATGAATATGTGAGACATTCGGAGAAAACTTGACACTAGTATAGCTAAAACGTCATCAGATCAGGGTTGTATTTTTCTAAGTGATGATAACTTTTTAAAGACAACTCGCGTTAAAATTACCCAAAAACAACAAGATATAGCGCAAAAAAGCTCAGCATCTGGCATCACTAATATTTTTGTAAACAATGGAAAAAACTGAACACAGCTGTTTTCATTTTACTATGTTTTGGTGTACACCAATGGTGTAGAGTATGTATTCTTAATACGGATCAAAATTGATATTGTTTTCTCTTAGAATTTACGTACGTAAACCATACCGTCTAAATCACGCTTTACAGGCACAATCGACTTCGATTTTTTTCTTAGCCAGAATAAACGCTATTTAGTTATTCAGCTTAAGGTACCCCTATTATATCTAAGCACCTTTCTGACCTTCCTAACGAGGGGCTCTTTGAACACCATTCGAGCCTGTCTTCTTTTCTTTAGGTTTAAAGAGTCTACTCATTGTAGAACCTTTACTTGCACTAGGTCATCCCCCAGTGCAATTCTATATTATGGTCCACTTAAATTCACAGCAGCCCTGCTGTGCTCATGTGTTTTTTAACCCAAAATAATGTTAACTCATTTACCAAGGCACATCTGCTTAGTTTAAGAACAGATTCAAACATTAGTTTGAAATATATATTCACTTGCCTCATATGTTTTATAAACGACTGGTCGAGAGCCACAAGAGCATTTGAGTGCATAGAAGACCCGACTTTTGTCAACAGGTGACCCCTCGCATCAATTCTGCCTGATACACAAACACTTATTCCCCCAGACGCAGACTGCAGGTCAAATTTACCTCAACCGAGTAAGCACTAAGTGCTGCTCTACCGTCCATAAGAGATCCACCAGCAGTAACGAGGCTGATGCAGCCTTCTGACTACTTTTCCTCTACTCATAACTATAGAATATATGTATATAAAAAAGGATTGATTGCACTTTAGTGGGGACAAAAATAAATTGGTTTGTTGCACTATAAATTTTAACAAGCATAACTACTTTGGTATTATTGCAAAACGATAAAGTTTATATGATATTTGCATAAATTTATTTTATATTCCCACGCTTCTTGCATGAGCTCTCATTCTTTCTCTTTCTGTTTTTCAAACTGATTCCCTGCCTTTCTTGCCCATTTAAACAGTCAAACCCATAAAAACGTTGTTTGAATTCCTTTGAGTTTAAAGACTTCTTTTTTATTTGAAATTCATTTCAAACTTGTATTTTTTCTATATATTTTAGTGTATAGATATGTATGTGTAAGTAAATACATATGTAAATACATACATTTGTATGTATAAGAATGTTTATGTATTTATTTAATATAAATATAAATCGTATACACCAACATAATATGCATCAATGATTTAGACTCAAATGTAAATTTACTCTGCTCGCTTGTACAAACACAAAATGCGAGTAAATGTTTTATTGTAAAAAACATATCGCACACCAAATCATAAACAGTCATATCACAAAATTTATAAAAATTCAGGACAGGCAAAAAATATTTCAAAAACATATTGCTTTTTAATAATAAAATTGAGTGCCACAGTTAGCGGTATCTTTTGAGTTTGCAAACGAAGTTTTGATCTGTTTACGATTTAGTGTGCGATATAAATTTTTAGCGATTTTATTCTGAGGCAAATATTAGCATTGAAAAAAAAACGATAAATACGGGCATCCGACTATAAACATAAATCACAGGAATTAAAATGATTTAAAAAAAGATAAATATTTTTGCTGACAATTGAACAATATCATCGATCCATCGTTATTTTGAGGTGTGTCAAATGTGTGTAGATTAAATTTGGCATAAAAATCTATTAAAAAAATAGATATTAAAAAAATAGATAATTAGATAATGACCTAAGTTTGTTTATTACTTTTATTAAATTATTCAATTTATTAAAGGCCTGGCTAAAGAATTCACTAAATTCTTACTCTTCTTGTAGTAATGTTTTAAGAAGGTTTCTTTTGCCTTAAGTGAACTGTTGTTTTTCTTTTCAATTCATTTTCTCTAAGCAATTTCTTATGGCATTCTCACGGTATTTCGTGAAAAATGTAGACTGGAATTCTTACCAGTTGCCATCCAACCAACCAACTTCCGTCTAGGAAAAACCAAGTTAAATTCCTTTAAGAGCGCAAAATAAAAAAGACATGATAGCGGTATTTATATTAAAATCTAAATTTAATTCCAAGTTATTAATATTTTTACTAATACCCATTCATATACAGTGTGGGACAAAGGAAATCCCAGCAAACAATTGAATTTGATCGTAAATTGATAACAGTTTCAAATCGAACTCTATCTCATATAATAAGTAGTTGGAATTGATTTTAAAATAACTTGATAATAATAGTTTTCTCAACAAAATAAAAAAGGAATAAAGGAACATCAAGTCAAGCCACTTCGCAAACCATACGAAACATACAGCCAGTGACAACGGTCCTCATCGAATGTTTTTTTTTTATTTCGGACCAGTACCTCGTTTCTGTAACTAGGTTAGGTTAGGTTAAGCAGGCCGCTCGCACAAAGGCGAGTTCACTAGGAGGCCAATAAGGCCCATTTTGATGCCCCAACGACCATCTATCCCCACTATTCTCTATAGAACTCCAATACCGCGGGTTCGTAAGAACCATCTGGAGCTTTTCACAAAGCTTAATAGGCTGCTGAGTGTCGCATCTCTGAGACAGTCCAGGTCCTGAAAGAATCTTTAGCCTGCGTTCTTGAAGAGCCGGGCAGTCGCAGAGAAGGTGTTGAACTGATTCCTCCTCCTCCTCATCCACACAGCTTCTGCAGCATCCGCCATGAGAGATTACTATACGCTCCGCCATACGTCCAATCATACAGAGTCCCGTTATAATGCCTACAAGAAGTGATAACGAGTTTTTCTCGAGGTTCAGTATTACCTTTGTCCTTTTCTTGCCAGTTGAAGACAAGAAAAGTAACTAAAATGAGAAACTTTCCACATGAAAATATAATAGTCATCCTGTATTTTTAGGATGTCCTATAGCCAAACGAAAACTTTTAAACATAAAGTAAAGAAAAAGTACGTTATTATCTCTATGTCACCCTGTGTAAAACAAGATGAGTATAATAATTTCAAATGATATATTTCTAACATAAGTTACAGAAACGAGGCACTACACTCAGGGGATGACCCCTACTCATGCAATGCGTTGTGCCAGAACTAGGAAATAAGGTTACGGGACGGAGGATAAAGGGAGTAGTTTATGGAATCTTACATTATTTCACTGGCAGAACAAAACCTATAAATTTAATAGTAATAATTTTTTGTTTAACTCAAGTTCGTATCCTCAATACTTTTTTGTGGCTCAGAAAATACTTTTTCTTCAAAATAAGGTGATTAACAGAAAAATTTTATTTTAAACATTCGGATTATGAATTTTCTGAATATCTACATCCTTCTTCAGTAGATTTATTTAACCAACCAAATCCATATTAGAAAAAAAAAAAATGTTAATACAAGATAGATACGAAGAATACTGACAAAGAATGTAACAATTCAGAAAATATATTATGGTAGAAACACAACTGGGACGAGTGACGAACTTCGCACAGTAAAACGAATACGTCGAAAAAAAAATTAGTTGCGTAAATTCGTGGTCTATAATACAATCAGGACTTTGTTTTCTCTGATTTTTTCTGGACATTTTTATATCCTTTGATGTCAGATTCATGGTTCTTCACTTCCTCGACGATAGTTTCAATGTTATACAGTTTTATTTAAATTATGATACAATTACATCAAATTGCACAAATTAATTTATAAATAATTTTTTGTTTACATTTAGCAGCTGATAGTGTAAATATATTTGAACATATGACATCACATAATTATACAATAATAAATTGTTTATTTTAATTATTGGCTATAAATAATTTAATTTGATTTTAATAACTCAATTTTTTTCGACGAATATTGGGAACGAAAAATTCGTTGTTCGTCCCAGTTGCGTTTATAGCAATAAGAAATATGAATAAACTTATCGCAGACTTCGTTACGCACGACAGATTTCGTCTACACACTGATTATGTCCACTTTCTGTTTCACAAACACAAATGTATTTAATTTCTTACGACGAATATTCCTTGTTCCGAATATCCTGTTCCTT
This sequence comes from Phasia obesa, assembly GCA_949628195.1. Taxonomy (NCBI): domain Eukaryota; kingdom Metazoa; phylum Arthropoda; class Insecta; order Diptera; family Tachinidae; genus Phasia; species Phasia obesa. The sequence goes on from OX451217.1 coordinate 34,895,086, forward strand.
TTAAAATTTAAACAAATTAAAAGAAATAAATAGTCTTTTAATTCCCCTTTCCATACTAGGAATTTTTGATTCTGATACATTTTTTAAATTCTCTTTTGAAGTTGCATTCGTGTCCATACTTTTAAAATTGTGTTTCTGGCGACTGTTTACTTTTATACAGTCATTTTCATGTCGAAAACAGCAAAAACAACAACGACAATAACAACAATAGAGAGTCACAGCTGAGTTTCAAGTACATGAAACATCGTACCGCTGTCATTTTTGTTTTCTCTCCCAACAACAAACACATGTGTTGCAGAAACAACAATTTCAAGTGTGAAACGGGACTAAGGAGAGTTAAGAATAATAACTTGAGTCTCAAGAAACATTGAATTGCTTAACACTGTAGTACCTTTAAGTCGTTAAATTAGGACTCCATATGAAAAGCATTGAGTAGTGGGTATTGACTATCAAGTATTTGATACCTTTTTTGGGTACTCAATAGACAAAAGTAGTTAATCGATAATTTTAGGGTAACATTTTGAGAATACATTGAAAAAAATATTTGACGAGGGCTCTAAATTTCTATTGCTAATATATAAACGAAAGTATTGAGTACTATTGAGTACAATATTGAAAAGTATGGAGTAAAGCCTGGTACTCTGTTCAGTTTTACATGCGGAGGAATGCTGTCAAACTACATACATAAAAAATTTCTATAAAAAAGTCATGAACAAATGTTGCTGAAGCAGTACTCTGTTTTTTGCTGTGGAAAAACATTGAAATTTTTCTGGCAACATTTTATCAAAGCTGTGAAATAAAGCAAAGGGGCATTATTTCATGCGGAATTTTTCAAACAACAGCTGATCACCTGGCTTTTGTTAACATTTGTAAAACAATGTGGTATACTTAAAAGCAATAAATTCGTAAAATTCTTCCAAATCCCGAGATAGTCACCTCATTTTAAATGTCAAAATTTCCGTGTGAAATAATAAATGTTGCTCAACATTTTTCACAAATTCGAACAGAATGAAAATTAATATAATTTGGCAGCATTCATCATACTGACAGGAAAGAACTAATTAAAAAAAATTTCTTTTTCGCAACTTTCGTGCATGAAGTGTAGAAAAACAATCACGTTCTATCCTCGAGCAGAAGTCAGCCATGATATGCCATGATATGCGTCTTTGGTGCCTCCCTTTTTAATAGTTTTTATGACCTGGTTAAATATTTCTTCTTGCTCTTCACTATAGCATCAAAGATTCTCTGGAAATTGGGAAGTACTGCATGATTGGGAAGTACTGCACTTTTATAGTGGAGCTTTTATGCTTAGTTCCTGCCAAATACCTTTTTTAAATTGTGCTCCCATCTAAAACATTCCAAACAGCTAATATGATAGCTTGCTATATTTAGCTACAGTTTTTGTTGTGAAATAACTGCTGGTTTTCTAGTTTTTCTAGTTCCTATTGTTGCTGCCATTATGTAGCACTGCAATAATTATGACGGGGCGTGTGTATATGTTGCACTAAAAGCTTAGCACTTTTTATACAAGTATTTATGAATAGAAGTTATTTAAGTTTATGCCTAAGAATATTAATAAGTTATTATGCATATTTTTGTTGATACTTAAGCTGCTGATATTTTTAATAACAAAATTGTTTTGCTCTATAAGTTTAGGCATTTCTGTAATTCGGAATGATGAAGATGAAATTCTTATTGCAAAATAATAAGTGGATTATTTAGTCTTTGTACATCTTTATTTTGTCTGTTTTTTCTTGTACCTGGCTGCGAAGATGCTACTAGAATTTATTACAAAGTTTTATGTTAATAAAAATATTTCTAAAGGGGAGTTTATTTTTTACTTTTTTGAAAGTAAAGATTAAAGATTTAAATGCTGCTTTTTCTGCTCTCTTTATTTTAAGGGAAATAAAAAGCTTTAACTTAAATCGATTATTAATAAAATGGGAAGAAGATAAAATATCAATGTATATAAATCTGTGCATATAATAAAAATGTAACAGGACCATTTCTGTGAATAAAATATTTATTTTTTTTTAAATTTTTTTTTGCTGGTGCAGTTAGTGATCGAAATGAAATATAAAACAGAGATTTTTTGAATTTTTGCTGTCTGTCTGTGTTCGCATCACGTAAAAACTGCTGGATGAATATTAATAAACATTTGTAAGGAGGTACCTTAGCATATTGATTCAAATATAGGATAGTAAAAATATCTGATTTCCAAGAGAAAATAGAGGAAAAGTAGTGGAAGTACGCCATTTTACCGATTTAAAGGTACTGCAAACTTGACAGCACCTTTTATTATTGAAAGCGAGATATTTCAAACACTATTTACAAAACTTTACAATATTAGAACTCTATATAAATTTTAGAAATTTATCCAGGAATGCATACCTCTATATAAAGAAAATATGTAATCTATAACTTAAGCACTATAAAAGTAAGAGTCTTAAAATTTGGTGTGGATTATTTTCTAACCAAAATCAAAGAAAATATTGTCAGGACGACCACGACATGGCGGGCACAGCTAGCATATTCTACAATACTTATAAATCAATTTTTAAATATTCTTAAATAGAATTAGAGGTTTTTTAAATATAAAAATATTGGTGAGCTCGAATACTCGTACGGTACGTAACAGGACAATTTCTGTACCTGAAATATTTTTTGAAATTTGTTTTGCTGGTGCAGATAATAATCAGAATGTATTACAAAACAGCAAATTTTTGATTATTTCTAATTTCCAAGAGAAAATAGAGAAAAGTAGTGAAAGTACACAATTTTATCGATTTAAAGGTACTGCAAACTTGACAGCACCTTTTATTTTTGAAAGCGGGATATTTACAGAACTCTACAATAATTTAAGATTTTTAAATAAATTTTAAAAATAAATAAAATTCAAATTTTATATAAAATTTTATATTCCTGAGAAATTATTCAGGGATGGGTACCTTTTAATAAAGTAAATACATAAATCATTACTGGAGCACTATAAAAGCAAGATTCTCAGAATTTGGTGTGGATTACTTTGAAAGCAAAATCGAACAAAATATAGTCAGGATACCTACGAAGTGGAGGGCACAGCTATTATAAACTATTTTTTACTTGTTTAATTATAGTTTATTTATAATAAACTAAAGAAATAGTTGGTTAAATAAATTTGCAATAAAAAATAAATACTGTTTAGTAGGTAGTAGTGCTGGCAATTTATACTAATTACCAGCAGTCGACATTACTCGACACTAATCAATACTTTTCAATTGGATACTCAATAGTAGTTAATATTTCCGTTTACTTAATGCTGGATACACAGGAGGGATCATTAAAGGGAATATGAGCATATTCCACTTAACTTTTTAATATTTCATGTTTTCTAACAATGTTCCCTCGTCTGTATCGATGGTTATAGTTTATGTTGTTTTATAACATGACTATATTCTTTTTAGGGTTCCGTACCCAAAGGGTAAAAATGTAACCCTATTGTTTTCGCTACAATATTTGTGTGTCCGTCTGTCAGCGCATTTTATCTCTGGAATCGTAATAGGTAGACTCTTGAAATTTCCACAGATGATGTATAACTGTGTCCGCTATAGCAACAAAAACTAAAACTTATAGGGCGTTCCGAAGGTGACGTGTTATTTCCGTTTACGTCTTTATTTCTTGAGCTGTAAGAAGCATCCACTTAAAATTTGCAGACAGTAGCTTAAACTATGTTGGCTTTATAAACAAAAATAAAAAATGAAACCTAAAAATTAAACATTGTTCCGATAGTGACGTGATTTTCGTGCATATGGCCTAAGTTTTGAACGATAATAGGTAGACTCTTTAAATTTTCAAAGAGAGTGAATTACTATGGCCACTATAGCAAACAGTAAAAATTAAAGGGTATTCCGACAGTGAAATGATTTGCATTTATGTATATGGCCTCGTTTTTTAACTCTAATAGGTAGACTCTTTTCACAGAAGGTGTATTAATATGGCTTTTATAACAAATAGTAAAATTTAAAAGGTACTCCGACAGTGTAGTGATTTGCACGTATATAGCCTTATTTTTTGAACCGTAATTGTTAGACTCTTGAAATTTGCACAGAAGAAATGAAAGGATGTTCCGACAGTGACATATGTTTCACATATATTGCCTTATTTTTTGAACCGTAATAGGTAGACTCTTGATAAATGAAATCGCCATGGCCGCTATAACAAATAATAAAATTAAAGGGTGTTCCGGCATCGACAAAATTTGGACGTATATGGTAGACTCTTGAAATTTCTACAGTAGATGTGTTGCCATCGCCGCTAAAACAATTTAAGGGGTAGTTTACTTGACCCCAAAGCGAAAATAATTATTTTTTGATTCGAATATACTTTAAACTTTTATTCTTTATGTGATATCCATAAAAACATCTCTTTCCATTAGGTATGTTAAAATTGGCCATTCTAGATTTTTATTTATGAATTCGTTTAAAAACTAGCTGTGCCCACCACGCCGCATCCCGACAATATTTTGCTCGATTTTGATTTGAAAATATTCGACACCAATTGTATGACTCTTACTTTTATACGGCTTCAGTTATGGTTTATGTATTTACTTTTTATAAAGGTACCCATCCCTAGATGAAAGTCTAAAATTTATAAAAAATTCTAAAAATTATTGTAAACCTCTGTAAGAGGTGTTTAACAATGTAATTCCATAAAGTGAAAATACATATCAAATACAGCTTGAATACAATTGGCGCCATCTGTTGCGCAATAGTGTTTAAGATAATCCAATTTTAAAAATAAAACGTGCGCAACCGTGTTTAAAATATCCCAGTTTTAAACCGAAAAAGCAGTGAACTTTTTCTCCACTTTCACTTGGAAATGAAATATTTTTGCGGAAAGGAATACCCTATATTTGAGCCAGGATGCTAAGGTACCTCCTTACAAAATTTTGTTAATATCCATCCAGTAGTTTTTACGTGATGCGAACACAAATGAAAAGCAGACAGACAGATAGAAATGAGTTACTATTTTATTATATGTATAGATACAGATAGATTATGTTTACGTATGAGTAAAACGCGTCAATAGACTCATTGATATCTTTTAAATATGTAAAACCTATGTTTTAAGAAATTGACTGCGTTGGTAAAATTGTTATTAAAACAAATTTTTGCAAAAAGCATACATTTTGAAAGCTTCAATAGCATTTTGTCAGGTTTGATTTTTTTCGAAATAGCAACACAGTCGCCTTAAAGAAGTTATAGATATATAAGTGAGGACGATTTTATAAATTCGATTATAAAAATCAAGATAGATTTATCTTACTAGTTAGTGTCGCCCCCCCAGCTGATTTTGTAGTTCGATATATCAAAAGTTGTATGTGTTTACAAATGTTAGAGTGCAGAAGTGAGAAAGCAATAAAACACCTATGTACATGCCTTTCAATTTTCTTCTATGTTTTTTGACATTTCGAACTACAAAGCAACAACAAAATTCCATGTTCTTCTTGTATTGTTGTATTTGTTGTAGACCGGCCCCTACCTAGTAAGATAAATCTGTCTTGATAAAAATTTTGATTAAAAATATATTTTTTTTTTCAAATTTGTAATTGTCTTACTGTCTAACCTAAACAAGGGCGTAAGGCGTAACGACATTTAGCGCCTAGCTTTGAACAAACCTAAATAACAGCGCAACGTTTTGTAAGAAACAGTAATGTTAACATATTTTGATAAAGATTAAGTAGAAAATAGCTAAAATGGCACCACTCTTACACCAAAAAAAAAAAAAAAAAATAATAAAATTTTGTTTGTAGCCAACTTCACTACCTAACGGTCTGTCAAAATTGGATTTTCCAATTGCAAAGCTTTTACACCGCGCTATTTAGGGTTGCTTCATACATTTTGTATGTACATGAGAATTTTTGACAGTTATTTTACGCCTTACGCCTTTGTTTAGGTTGAGCAGTTAGAATCAATTGTTTGCTCTTAAATAACTCAAAGAATAATTATCCTCAAGATATGCAAAAATCTAAAAAAGAAAAAAAAAAACAACAAATTAAAAAAAGCTTCCTTTTGTGGAATAAAATTTTAAAATGTTAACTTTTTGGAGCTTTCGCTTAATTTAAAATTCGCATCGTTCCTTTTGCAAATGTCTTTGATTTTTTTTATTTTGAGGGTGTTGCTTTTTTTCAAAATTTATTATGCAATGACACAACCATTTGTCAAAAGAGTAAAAATGAATATTAATGTTTTTATGCTTTTTTGTTTATTTAAATGATTAATTTGTTTAATATACGTACATATGTACATACGTACATACGACTTTATGCAAATTGAGAATTGCCAAGGAAATAATTTGTTATTTTTTGACATTTTCTTTATTGATTTTTTGCCATATTTTATAAAAAGATATGACAATAGCTTTTTCTTCACATTTCTTAGTTTTATAATTATTTTTTTTTTTTTAGTTTCATATTTTTGTTTGTTATTTTAAATTTACAAAAATAATAATTTGTTTGGTTGCATTAGCAAAAATCCTTCATCAATCAAATTTTGATTTTTCCTTTGTTTGATTAAAAACTGTATGATTTATGATTGAAGATATGTATTTTGTGTTTTGTTACTTTATACTTTAGTGTTTTTATACTTACATTGGAATAAATTTGATGTTGATTCTAAAATGCCACGTAAACTTTTTGTATGATGATGCAATAGCCGCTCAAATTCGGTTGTTGCTTTTTTTCTTAAATCGATTTCCGTTGAATTCGAACAGCATTGACCGCCACATTGTGAACCTGCAAAAAGAATAAAATTAAGAAAAAAATTGTTATAAACAAAGAGTTTTATGCATGACAAACGCAATTTTTAAATTGAATAAAATAATTGAAAATATTGGATAAATTGTGTCAAGGTAAAACTTTAAGAAGTGTTTGACTATTTTGTTATTTTTCTATTTTATTCTTTTGCATAAAAAATTCTATTGGCATTTTGCCAAATATTTTATTTATAGCGTTTTTTACAAGCTGTCACTATTGCCAGATTTGACGATTTTTGGTACGAATTATTTTCTAAAGATGATTTAACGATTTTTACCCTAAATTTGACGATTATAAAAACGAAGTTATATAATTTTCGCAGGAGGACTAAGTATGTAAAACAAAGTAGATTTCTAGAAAAATAATTTAATAGAAAAATTCGTAAGTGCGCAATTACATTATGCAACTTTTGTCGCTGCAATCTTTCTCTTTTCTTCTTTAAAATTGCATTTGTGTTTATAACGTGCAATGTTAATTACATTCAATTGGTATGGATGTAAACGTTTGTTTACAATTTTAGCTTCATAATTAAAACTATCTATATCCCTTCCCGCCTACTAAGTAAGAATTGAAGATACAAAAGTTGCATAATGCATCAAAAAACATATGATCATAGAAAATGTAAAACGCCCTATCTGCATAAGTGAGTAATGTTAGATAGGGCGTTTTTTATGCCGATATATGTGCCACCGATAAATTTTTATTGACAATCTATATATAATGCATACAATGTGTTAGTTTGTTTGTTTTTCGGAAAGCTTAGCTGCCTACGCCAGTGAACAGTTTGTTATTAGATATACGCTTGATAAAATAGGGTACTTATTTGTTTGATATTCGACGTGGGCGTGGCATCTCCCATACAAAGTAAATATTCATAATCGTGTAGCTTGGTAACAGTAATAGGTAGCGCCTTGAAATTTTGCACCCGTTAATATAGAGGTTATATTAACATACATAGTTTAGAGAAAGATAGACTGGATTGGAATAGTGGGCGTGGTATCTCCCATACAAAGTGAAGAAATATTATCCTGTATCTAGAGAACTGAATTAGGTAGCACCAGTAACCCCTATATTTACGTACATAGTCAAGCTAAACACAGGCTGAATTGGAATTGTGGGCGTGGTACCTCCCATACAAAGTATAAATTATTATCGTGTTCCTGGCGAACTAAAATAGATAAAGCCTTGAAGCTTTGCACGAGTAACCCCTATGCTAATGTACATAGTCTAGAAAAATACAGAATGGATTGGGACAGTGAGCGTGATACCTCCCATATTAAGTGCAAAATTATTAAAAATATTATTATAATTAAATAGCTAGAGTCTTGAAACTTTGCACAAGTAACCCTCATACTAATGTGCACAGTCTAGCAAAATACAAACAATATTAGGATAGTGGTAGTGGTGCCTCGCATAAAAAGTAAAAAATTATTATCATGTTAATAAGTATAGCCATTAAAAAAACAGATTGGTTGGGAACAGTAGGCGTCGTACCTTGCATATAAACTAAAACATTTTCGATGTGAGAATAGCGTGCGTTTTCAAGTTAAAGGTTGGCAATACTTTTCTTCTAAATTTTTATTGTATTTTTTGTGAATGGGTGCAGCGTAGCGCACCGGGTACAGCTAGTTAAATATAAAAAGTTGTTTTGACAATTTCGACGATTTTTTATTCCAAATTGAAGATTTTATACCAACTTAATCTGGCAACTATATCAAAGTTTATCACTGCAATTTTACCGGCAAGAGAAAAAGAAGAGAAAAAAAACCCACAGGTGGAAGCGTGCAAGTGAATTGAGTAGGAATTTTAAATATTCCAAGCTGTTTTCAGGGCCATAAAAAGTTTGTGGTCAATTATGTACATACATAAGTATGAATATGTGTTAAAAAGTTTGTACATATTAAGATATGTAAAAACACTGTTTTGCAATGGTATTTGTGGTTTCATGGCATATTTATTTAATATTTTTGGTGTAAACATACAATATATGTATGTATTGTATATATGTTTGTAGCATAAATGACAAAGTCCAATGGAAGTGCTGAAAATTGTTTTAATTAATGCTACATGCAGTAAATATATAAATAAAAAAATTGTTTAGTTTTCATTTACAGCAATTAATATTTCAACACATTGTATGTATGTGTTGGTGCATGATTTAGGTAAAATGTTAAGCATAATTTTAGGAGCAATTCCTTTTTTAAAGAACAGATTTAAGAGTTGTAGCGGGAGAATTTTAGATTAAAAAACTATCACAAAGTAGATACGTAATTTAATTATTGTTGTTTTAGTTATATTTTTTTTTCGGAATATTAAATGGGAATATAAAATCTCAAAACATACGCTTATTTATGTATATCTAAAACAACTGGCATAATTATAAATTAGTTGTTAAAACTTTATGGTAAATTTTTTTTAATTTTTCTCTTAATTTTAACATTAAAATAAAACGATTTAAAAATTAAATATAAATATAAAAAATTAAATATGAATTTTTTATAGATATTTTAGTGGCAAAAAGGAATGACTGCTTAAGCTGTTAAATTGTGTTACCGTAATTAACTCATTTATTAGAATGTGCTATTTTTGGGAACGTAGAACAACATACTTGTATCTTAATTTATAAGGTCCCAACTGAAAGAAATATCCCAATCTGTAATAGGAATAAATTAATATCAACTAGCTACACGATATAATTGATCTACTTCATAAATTCTGAATTATTGTTAACAAGAAGTATCAATAGAAATTTTTTTCCATTTAATATTTATTACTGGCTTATTTCTCTAAGAAAAAATTTAGCGATACAAATTTTTAAAATAAAAATAAAACTAAATTTACCCATAAAAGTATATTCTAAAGGAAATTTATGGAAAACAAAAACAGTCCCAGAAAAATTCTAGAACACAGGTCTTCAGAAAAAAACTTATCGATAATTAATTTGTTTCAAGAAAATTTATAGACAATATACATATATGTTAAAAAGAAAGTCTACCAATAGACAACAATAACAATAGATTTGTGTAAATAATTTATGGTTAACAACATCGACAATCGATAATAAATTTTTAAATTTAAATTTAACAATAAAAATATTTTCTCTATAAAATAGTTTTCATTAGAAAATTTATTAAACAAAAATTTTCTGTTTCACAATTTATCAAAAGCAATAATTTTTATTTAAAATTTATCGATAAAAACAAAAATTCTAGGAAAATGATATTCAATGTAGAAAATTTTTAAAAATCCTTATTTCCCAATAATTTTGCGTGATAAAATTACTTAAGAAAGTTTTTGTTATCGATAAATATTTTTAGAAAATTCAATAAATTCATCAATAATTTTTTTTCAGAAAATTCATATATATATGTATATTATTGATAGCAAAAATTTTCCAAAAAAAATTTATTAAAAACAAGAATTTTCTAAAAATATTTATCGATAACAAAAACTTTCTTAAGTAAATTTATCAAACAAAATTAGTGAGAAATAAGGATTTTTAAAAATTTTCTGCAGGGATTTTGTCGATGAAAGTAAATATCTATAAAAATATTATGTGAAAACAAAGCAAAAATGTTATGTGAAACATTTTTCGAAAATATAGATAATTTTAAAAGAATTATAAGGATTTTTTTTTTAATATTAGGAAATTTTTTAAAAATATTTTAGAACCCCAGCAAAAAAGACATGACAAAACACTATATATTCATGAGTTCTACTGATCTTGCACTGGTTCAATTTAGGTAAAAAACGCATGATTTCAACATTGGCTTGTCATTGGAGGTCATGGGTTTACATTTAAATAAACTGACTGTCATTTAAATGAGTGCTTAGGACTAATGAAAGTTCGATGATTCAAATGAGTTCTTAAGTTCATAAACGGATCGTCATTACAATGAGAGGCCTACTACCAATGCAAATTCAGAATTTCTTCTACAGTTTACATCAATGCCTGGGGCATTGGCTTTTTCATGCCTTCTTATAAATGAATTAAAACAAACAAAAATTATAAAAAAAAAATATTTTTAATTTCTTAATTTCAATTATAAATTAGGTACAACAATATTACTAAACTTGTAAAATGAAATAAGTTAAGTAGAATTTACCACTTTTACGGCCTTTTCTAGTTAGAAAAGTCTTATATGCCTCTTACTATGAAAAAAACTATTTTGCTCTTGGATCTACAAATGTCATCTCAGAGTAATACAGAGTGAGGAAAAAATTGAGAAATAGAAAAAGCTTATCGGTCGTTTCTTGATATACCATGAAATAAAAATATCACCTGAAAATATCTAATTATAGCACTCGCCACTTTCATCAATTAAAATGCTCAATTGACAAATAATGACTTGTCTAGGAAGAGAAAACTATACAGAACATCTTCGAAAACGAGGAAGCGGTTTGTGATCATCATACGTGCTTTCGGCTGCGCTTTCGGTCATAAATTTAACTTCGGAAGTGATGAGGCCAATTAGCCATTCAAGACCCCGGCGACCTTTAATCGCATTCATGTTTACAGTGAAAGTAACAGTTGCACATTCGCAGATGCCTCTTGCTTAAGCAGTGTTTTTGAGGGTCAACTTTCGCTGCAAAACATCTTTAACCGACCCAGTCTATGAAACCGTTTTGATTGCATCAAGCGACGTATATGAAACATACTATGAATACGTTTCGTTAGATAATGGAGGTATCATTGAGTTAGTATAGTTACACGATGCAGCCTATATCCCAGTTTCCAATGTATAATTACACATGTACTCTGGCTTCCAGATTTTTATGCATTCTTTATCAAGAACAATAACTGTATTATTGCTAAAAATCACTTTTTTGTTAGAATATCTGAAAAACCCTGATGAATATCCAGCAAGATTCATTAATATGGCAAACGTGGAAAAAAATTTTATATAAAAAAATTTTGATATTTTTTTTTGGTAAAATTATGTTTAAATATATATTTTTATTGAACATGTGTGACATTTTACCCTAATATATGTACATATGTCTATACACATGATTTATTAGCAAAATTTAATGCCTTTTTCAGTACTTCGAAACTTATAATTATTACATGATAGAAATGATATTAAAAATGCATTCGAGCATATAAGTACCTAGGAAATCATGAAATCACCATTTCCCTTTGAACACCTTCATTATTTTTTTGCTGGGGCATTAAAAAAATATAGAGATTTAAAAAAAAAATTATAGTGAATTTTAAAAAATTCTTTATAGATATTTTTATCGATAACAGTAATTATTATTCAAATGGATGCGAGTAATAATACACACTGTGCAGATAGTCAGAAACTTATCCTAGAATGTCAATTATATTAAGATTATAATATATTATATAAAAAATGTATTTGGTTTTATTGATTTATTAAAATATATTAAACTTGTAATTGCTGTTGAAAATGTAGCGATATCTGTAGCATTTTTTACATAAAGTATCTAGATAAGTTAAATTTTTAATAGCTCGGTTAATTTAATATTCAAAAACCATTAATAATTTAATTAATTTTTTTTATTTTACTGTTTTTAATTCATTGCCCAATTAAAATTAATTAAAAATTAAAAAATTAAAAATGTGTGTATATACGTAACAAGAAATTTTATTTTATTGTCCAAAGCGAACATAAAAGGCAAAAGAATAAAAGTAGTTTTAGCTTTTATGTAAGTTTTCATGAAATGTGTATGTGACCGTGCACAAAGAAAGGGACCTAAAGTTAGTTTGACTTATTTTATTTAACCTGGTTTTCAGCCTGTAAGTTAAGTACAGAAAAAAAATGAAAATTTTTCATTTTGAAAACTTTTAAGTCTTTCAGCGAACCATCTTAAAGGGTTAACCAATTTTTAAAAATTGGTCTACAATTTAGTGAAAAATCGAATGGAAGTAGTCCCGCAGAGTTTCTGAAGTCGAAAAATTAGTTTTCAGAGTGTTATTTGAGTAACGAAAGAAATGAAAAATTTTTCATAATCGGTAATTTCGGAGTCATAACAGATATGTTCATTGCATTCATACAGGTAAAAAATTTTGAAAAAAATGGTTAACTTTGAAAATTTATAATTATTTTTAGTCGAACTATTTATGTCTTACATACAATGAAATTTATAGTCAAGCTTAAGTTCGTTTTTATTCTCTCTAAGAAAGAATTAATTAAATTACAAATTAGGTGATAATATTAAAGAAAAATTGGGAAAATTATTTCTTAGAGAGAATAAAAACGAACTTAAGCTTGACTATAATAAATCAGTCAAGTGCGAGTTAGTCTCACACACGTAGGGTTCCGTACTATGTCTAGTACGCCTTTAAAAACTCAATTTATTAATTTTTTCATGTCTTATGTCTTTTCTTTTTAAAATCAAAGTCATATTCGCGAAAATTGCATCGCTATTGGAACACCCTTTAAATTTTAGGAATTGTTGCTATAACGGCCATGGTAATAAACTTTCTATAAAAATATCAAGCCTACCTATTGCGGTTCAAAAAATAAGGTAATATACGTCAAAAACATGTCACTCATGGATCACCCTTTAATTTTTATTATTTTTTATAGTTTCCATAGTAATAAACCTCTTGTAAAAACTTCAAGAGTCTACTTATTATTGTTCGAAACTTAGGGCATATGCACCCAAAGCACGTCACTCTCGGAACACCCTTTAATTTTAAAGTTTAATTTAATAGAACGCGAACATAGAGTTAATTACTGTCTGCAAATTTTAAGTTGTTGCCTCCTATAGCTCAAGAAATAAAGACATAACGGCAAATAACACCTCACTTTCGGAACACCCGATAAGTTTTAGTATTTATTGCTGTAGTGGCAACAGTTATATACCTGTTAAAATTTCAAGAAATAAACACACATTCGTGAATAACACCTCCCTATCGGGACGCCCTATAAATTTTAATATTTATTGCTATAGCGGCCACAGTTATACCACTTCTGCGAAAATTTTTAGCGTCTACCTATTATGGTTAAAAATTTAGGCCTTATACATGCATTTCACACCACTATCGGAACACCCTTTAATTTTTAGGATTATTTTTTTATACTTGTTTATATAGCGAACTAAGTTTTAATTACTGTTTTTAAATCTTGAGTCTATGCGTCCTAGGGTTCAAGAAATAAACACATATTCGTGAATAACACCTCTCTATCGGAACACCCTATAAGTTTTAGTATTTGTTGCTATAGCGGCAACAGCTATACATCATCTGTAAAAATTTCAAGAGTCCACCTATTACGGTTCCAGAGATAAAAGGCGCTGACAGACGGACAGACATTGTAGCGAAAACAATAGGAACCTTAAAAATGGTTAAACTACACGGCTGTGGTGTAAAATTTACTTTTTACCCTTAGGTCCATTTGTGCGGGCACTTATAAAAATAAAACTCAACCACATTTACATATACATATGTCAGCCAGAGATGGAAACTTTGCCATCATATGTGACCAATCAAAGACCCCACAATCTTATAAAGATCAATTAAATCACGAAGAGTTCGTTGTAAGAACTATTTACAATGAAAGTCAATACTTTGTGTGAATTAATCAATGTATTCCTTACAGATTAAACAAAAATACGATTAAAAAAACTGTTTTTATATTTAAATAAAAGAAAAATTTAATCATAACTAAAAATTACAATTTGCAATGATGCTTCCATCTGTGCCATGTAATTGCAAGGCATCTACTGGTATGTGTGTTGACGTGTGTATGTTTAGTAATATTTTTATTTTTAAGCTCCGATAACATAAAACAGTACATGTAATATATGTATGTCTCTATACATGCACTAATACGCGTGCATACAAACAGCCAAAGAAATAAAATAAAAAATAAATAAACTTGTTAAATTTTTCTCAGTGTTTCCGTTATCGTAAGTACATATACAAATTGTTATACAAAACACTTATGCATACTCGTATTTACAAGAAAAGTCCTTCTATAATCTTTGACACATATATGTATATGTATGTATGTAACTATGTATATAAAGAGTAATTATTTGAGCGTAAGTTTTTTTTTTAAATAAAATACAGTGGGTTCCAGTAACTGTTTCATTACCTTATCATGTATTTATATGTTAATGGTGATTACGAGAGGCATTAATATTATTGTAGTGGGGTACCTCTTCGGCCACTTCGCTCATTAATGATTTCAGGCAGACGATTGGCAATTTACGACTACCTTACTTTCTTTGACTCTCGTGCTAAAACTAGCCTTTGACTACGACTATAGTGATTTCAGACTTTCGACTTATAACTGTCAACCGTCTTTCTTCTCACCGAGTCTCTTGCAATTGCTAGAATTTATCTAAGGCTTAGATACCCTATGTCTAACTACATACTTATATCTGCCCGTCCTTAAGTACTGGACATTCAGACAACATGTGCGCTATCGTTTCAGCTGCTGTGCCAGAACAGTCTACTACTATTATAGTCTTTAATTTTCATCTTGGCCATATGATACTTATAGTTTCAATGACCTATCATTAATTTAGTTAGCCAGCTAAAGAAACTTACAGTATATCGCCGGTTCTGTCAGTATAAATCGGTACTTTCGATATAAATCGGAATTACTTCGGGAACTTACCTTTTAACCATCGCTAACGGATATTTACAGATGTGTTTGAATTCTTCAAAAAATAGAATTACGTATAAAGTTCACAGCCATAGGCACGGAGAGCCATACCGTTGTTTCTGCCAGCCGACAGCCGTGCGAGAGGCATACTTTTAAAACCTATGTTAAGACATAGCGACTGCAGTTGACGACTGTATGTCGTACTAGTAGTGGGATGAATTCATATAAATCTTAAACATCTAATAATTGCTTACTTCTTGCTAAAATCTATACATATAATAAAATAGTAACTCATATCCGTCTGTCTGCTTTTCTTTACGTTCGCATCACATAAATACTACTGCATGGATTTTAACAAAATTTTGTGAGGAGATACCTAAGTATCGTGGTCCCAATATAGAATACTTTTTTTCCACAAAAATATCTTAGAAAATGGAGAAAAGGCCGTGAAAGTACGCAGTTGAACTAATAGGATATGAATACTTTACTTTTTATAAAGTAAAAAATACATAAACTAATATGTAGCATATCTTAAGGCGGAACTAAGTACTGTACAGCACCTTTAATTTTTCGTTTTAACTACTTAGTACGGCACGACACCTTTAATTTTTGATATTTAAACACAGATAGCGCTAAAAATATGAATTACTTACTGCCAAATAGCCAAATGAATAAAATTCGTATTTTTTTTAAGTCGCGTACGTGTTGTATAATTTGATTATTTTGTGAAATACATACTTAGGTAATTATGTGATTACATTATTTTTGTTATTTAGCGTTGATTTTTAAAATTTCGTAAGAATACTACGACTTGAGTGTGGCTATAAAATTCTGTTATTGTTATTTTCTTCTTAGTTTAGTTGCATTTTTCTCTTATAGGTGCTACTATATATAAGTAAGTCTTACAATAGGTGGGGAATACTTTCAAAGCAAAATCGAGCAAAATATTATCAAGACGCCCACGACTTGGCGGGCACAGCTAGTCATTAATAAAACCACGAACATCAATCATTTAAAGAAAATGTACTTTTTTGACGACAAAAAAAACGATGACTGAAAAATCTATATCATATTCTCGTATTAACATAATCAACCATAACTTACATTTACGGTTAATTTATTATGTTTTATTTTTTTGCTCGCTAAAATTATAAATTGTTACTTTTATATAAATTATTTAACTTAGTTTTAATCATATTTTACTTAATAGCGTGCTATTAACCCAAATTATAAATTCACCAAAAATCATTACCGGGTAAGCTAGCTTCTATGGCCATGGCTCAGCGTTGCGGCTTTTTTTTTGCCCGCAACTGTACATACATTTTATGTCTGATAAATGTTTTTTGTAGCTGTTTACATTAGTTTATTTTTAAAGGTAGTGTTTGTGCATGTTAAATAATTTTACAGAATTACCTTCAAGTTTTTTCTTCCGTTTTAGTTTTATTCCTTTTTATATCCTTACCCTAACTAAACAACACATATGTACATACATTGTTACTACAATTCTTTATATGATTATTATTGCATGAGCAATTTTTCCTAAAGTTGCTGGCTGTATATTGAGCTTTATTGCTTTTTGTTTTCCTTTTGGCATGCAATTGTAAGAGAATTTGAATGTGGGTGTGGAACCCAGCAAAGGTTTTCTATTAAATTCGCTAAACGTTTAAAACTTTTAAATAATATATCATCCTTTTTTTAAACAAAATAATCTTTTGTGGAATACTTGGGTTTTAATTCGAATAAAAATTAATCGATTAATCGAATAATAATTAATCGAATAATAATTATTCGATTAATTATTGTAATTGTTTGTAATTGGCGGAATAGGACATTAATTCGTGAAGTCATTTATGTACGAAGGCCATTCTGGGGGGTGCATTGCCCCCTGCAGTTGGCTAGTTAATTAATTAATTTTTTTTGTTGATGCTTACGGATTTTATTTTTACTTTTTAATCGCTGTCGTCGCACATAGGGGTATTTTGCCAATCTAGCCAGACATTACTTTTTTTTAAGCTTATATTAGCTCTAAAAATTTAATTTTTAAATTTATTTTCAGTTTACCCATACTTTTGTTTAGCAAATGCAACTTTTATAGTCCGCGAATGTTCAAAATCTTGGACCCTGAAGATTTTAAAATGCCACTTGTCGCCGCGCCCTTTTGTGGTCGGTGACATAAAATATTAATTGAAAAAATAATGTAATTATTAAAAGAAATGGATGACATACGCCTTAATACCAAAAAAAAAAATAAAATTTTTAAGTTTTTATGGACAGGGAAAGGTATCCCTTCAATCACACACCCCGAAACGTCCATGTGAATTTTTTTAAATAATTTTTTTTACTAATTTCCAATATTTATTTTTAAGATTTTATGTCGAAGAGCAAAATATTAATAAAAGTAATTATTGTAATTTATTACTTTACAGTATTTAATTTAGCTGAGAATAATTAATTTATTCATAGCTAGCAGTGCCCGCCACTTCGTCAGCGTCCTTATTTTGCTTCGAAAGTAGTCCACTTTAAGATTCTTAATTTTATAGTGCTTCAGATATGGTTTATGTAATTACTTTATATAAAGGTACACATCCCTGGGTAACCACTCAGAAACATAGATTTTATATAAAATTCTAAAATTTGTATAAAATTCCAAAATTATTGTAGAGTGTGTTTTTAATTACCCGCTGACAAAAATAAAAGTTGCTGCCAAGTTTGCAGTACTTTTGAATCGGTAAAATGGCGTACCTTCAGTACTTGTTCTCCCTCTTTCTTGGTAATGAGATATTTTAACTGGGCAAAAATATCCTATATTTGAAGCACGATACTAAGCTACCTCTCCATAAAATATTATTATTATATATCCAGGAGTTTTTACGTGATGCGAACACAAACGGGCAGACAGGCAGAAAATCACAGGTATATTCTAACGCTCCTTTATTGCAACGTAGTCATAATAACTCCTTGATAGATTTTTTATATGTAAAAAAAAATTTGCCTTATATCTCAATCTGAACCGATATTATAGCGAAAAATGTCAGTATGACCTTTCATATATATTAACACACACTTTTAAAACTTAAATTGCGTTTTGCTAAGTTTGATTTTTTTTGAGATATGACTACGCTGCAATAAAGGAGCGTTAGAATATATGTATAGATAATAAATAATTTATATTAGTAACAATAAATTTTATTTAAAATAATAACAATTATTTTTTTTTGGAAACAACTTAGAAACTAAAAACATATTATGACCGACAAAAAGGTTTCTTACTCCTCTTTACCTATGCAAGATGAGCAAAAACAGAAAATATTGTTACGAAAGAAGAATTTATTCATTATAAGCTCTGAACAACAATACTCTCGAACAACAACAACAACATTAATGGCTTATTTTCTTACAATGATGGAAGAAAGAAACGCCTCATACAAACATTCGCATTTACACATACACACACACAGATTAAATAAGCACTCTTCTGTTAAATACACAGCCACATACATAAATACAAGCATAAACAAATAAGCAGCCACACATACAGGTATAAAGGAATAAATAGCCACACATACAAGTATAAAGAAATAAAAGAAATAAATAGCCACAAATACAGGTATAAAGAAATAAACAATCACACAAACAGAAAACAAGAGCAATAACAATCGAACCTGCCAGATATGTCTGGAATAGAACATTCTGGTGCTTTTTAATCACCTATATAAGCGAATCGTGCTGGCGAGTAGTATGGCAGTATTAATTTAAAAGTCAAAGAGTTAAGTTGTCGAATTTTAAGAGTGTTTAACAGTTTGCTGTATTTTTGAACAGTGGTGTTAAATAAATAAAGTGACTTAAAGAAAAAGTAATAACAGAGTGTATTTATTTTGCAATTAAAAGAACCCAACGTAAAGTAAAAACGTAACAATATGTAAAATTTCGAAAAAATCGCCAAATAGGCGAAAAAACGCGCAACGTAGAGATCGTAAATTTTATAGCGATAAACAACATTTTTCGGATCGCGATGATCCTCACTCTCAAAAACCTTTTCACGTTTTTTTTTACATGAAAGTGAACAAAAAAATCTTTTTTTAATTTCGAACAAAATTGTTTATCATAAAATAAAAATTTTTTAAAAAATTATATAATAATATAGCCTTTCACGGAAAAAACCAATACAAAATCTTTATTCGTTCAGCCACAAAAAAATGTATTGCTATCCTCTCAAAATCGTAAAAAGTCAATAAAAAATTATGCGATTTACTTAACTTGATTTTAACAGTGCACCAAAACGACAAATCTCGAGCAAAAGCCTTGTTGTCCGTCGAGCTGCGTACTTAAATTTTTACATTTTTCTAAATTAATTTTTGGCCTAATGTCCGGCTAGATTGTCAAAATACACCTCTGTGCGTTGCTAGAATTAAAGGATTACAACAGAAACTAATTTGTGTTGTTGGCAAATTTGCCAAATTAATGTAGTATTGTCCAAAAATTTACTGCATGCATGTTACTGGAATACAATATTACCTACCATTTGCTGGCAGGGAATGTCCTCGTATGCATTTCAATTGTTTGTTTTGTTTAAGTGTTATTTTTGTATGCAGAGTATAAGTAAATTGCTGTAAGGAAATATTTCTATAGGGCATTTAAAAAAAAAATAAAAGAAAAATTACTGCTGTTTTTTGTGTTTATTAAAGTGTCAGGGTTATTTTTAAATAATATTTTTTTGCATTATTTCTATTAAGATTTTCAACTTTCAACTTTTTTTCTAGCAAATTGTTGGTCTTGATTATTAAATTTGAAATGTTTTCATTGTGTGCTTTAGGCACTTAAAAAACCCAAGTCAAGTTTTATTTATAATTTATTTTATGTTATAATTATATTATTGATTCTTTGCCAAAAATATTTCTACATAATGTCTTTGTTCTTAAAATAGGTCATGCCAAAGATGAATGAATATCCAAGAAATATTCGTTCGTAAAGTAGGCAGTTTTTTATAGTGTTTTATAATTTATAGCTTCCTATGACATAAGTGAGAAATTCAGTATAATTTATTAAAAGCCAATAAATATTAAATAACAAGATTCTATAGAATGATGTAATTGTGTATATTAATATGCTAAAAATTTTATTGATTTTTTTTTTCAAATATTGAAATATTTTAAGTAGATTAACTTTTTGCTAATTTGAAGAATTTTCGTTTATTAAACACACATTGATATTGACTAAATTCTTATTTGGTGAAATATAATAAAATAGTAACTGATTCCGTCTGTCAGTCTGCTTTGCTTTGTGTTCGCATCACGTAAAAACTACTGGATGGATTTGTAACAAAATTTTGTGAGGAGATACCTAAGTATCCTGGTCCCAATATAGGATACTGTTTTTCTGCAAAAATATCTTCTTTCCAAGAGAAAGTGACTAAGAAAGTAGTGAAAGTACGTAAGCAATTGAACTAACCGGATATGCATACTTTATTTTTTATAAAGTAAAAAATACATAATGTGATATGCAGCATATTTTAAGGCGGCACTAAAAACGTAAGGGTCTCTGGTGTGGAATGCTTTTAAAGCAAAATCGAACAAAATATTGCAAGGCTGCTGACGAAGTGGCGGGCACAGCTAGTTTGGTGAAATAAATTTTTAAATACCAAGATATTTGTAGCTTAATTGTGGAACAAGATTAACGTGACTACCTGCCTAGTCGACCTAACCTCACGGTGGTCTTACCACCGAGTGAAACTTAGGCGTAGCGCCCCCATTGTGTAGTATAATAACACTTTACGATTGCCACTAATCGCTTTTTGTGTGTGATACAGTCACAATGAGTAGCAATTTATATAATATGGCAAGCCTTTCCAAGGCAAGCCTAGATCCACATTATAACCTCTTGATTAGGGTTTTGGAGACTATCCAAACTCCGTCTGTTGAGAGTGTAACAGCACACTTGATCGACCGTGCACCATACCTACATAAATCGATCTTAAACTACAACCACCACGTGTACCCCCGAAGGGGACCTTACCAACAACCGGTCACAGAGAGGATAGGCTCTCTGTGGGGCCACCGATTCCCGTGGTACCAGTCCTTTGGGCACTGGTCGGGCCTCGAAGAGGACCCGCAATGTTTATCGCAGACCTTTTCTACCAGATTTAGGCTCTAGGAACCCTAGCGTCTGGTGCCCCTATTTTCCGCGAGTGAAATGCGTCAAAGCATTTGCCATATTCCTGCAGTGACAATTGGAACCCCCGGGGGTATATTTGTAGCTTAATTACGATATTAGCGAAATGATCATAGAAACTGGCCTTCTACCTAACTAAAATTTCAGCATGTTTATTATAATATTAGCTGTGCCCGCCATGTCGAAGGCGTCCTGACAATATTTTGTTCGATTTTGCTTTGAAAGTATTTCAATTACCAAATTTTCAGGAACAAATCCTTTATATGGTCGTAAAGTAGCTCTGGTCCTTCGAGTGGTTTGCATCTCCCTCTAGCTGTACTGAGGCACAGTTATTGGTGGTTTCATGAATCAGCCACGTGCGAACAAACTAAATCTGGAAATTCTCACTTCCTATGCGACCTATGATGTGTAGGTCCTATGACCTACCTATGTGTAGGTCGTGTTGCAGATCCTGGAGGAGGGGAAGTAACAACCCCAAAAGTGGCAATATAAACTTAGTGCCTCGGATTAGACACCTCACTGTACATATGTGTCAAAGGAAGAAAGACTTTATATAAAATTCTTAAATTTATATAAACAGCAGATAAAATTTTGAAGTCATACACCCGATGTTTGACACATGACCAGAAAAAAGTCGCATGGCTTTTATTGACCATATGTTTCAATACCAATAAGAATCTTCGCTCCGGAACGTCACGAGTCACTCTCGGCCAAATATGGTCAACTCAGCAAAAGCAGTATCAACAGGAAGTTTTTCTTTTCCAGGAAAAAACTTTCGACAGCGATAGAGCTGTTACAACATCAGCAACAACTAATAAGTATGATTGCTGAATGTGAAATCAGTTGCTTCAACAAGAAATGATAAAAAATATAGTGCAAATTTTATAGGTTTTTTTTTTGAAAATAATAATACGTTGTTTGAAGTATAGTTCTAGGCGCGTTTTAGTCTTAGCTTTCTAAAGCATAATTGTAGGCTTATTGCATTAAAATTTTATAATTTATTTAAATATAAAGATTAAACTAAAGTCTAAACATTTAAAACTTAAAAGTACCCATTATAACAAATTGAAAAAATAACTTTGTTTTAAAATAATCTTGATTAACACTAAAGTTAAAAAAAACACATACCTTTATGTGTGTAATAAAACTCAAAGTTTTTTTTTCTAATTAAAATATGTTGGTTTATAAAACGATACAAATGTATAAAAATCTATAAATTACCAATTAACACCTTGATGGTAATTGAAAATAAGGAGTAAAAGAAAAAAGAATAACATTCAGATATACAAATTTTCAGATATACAAACAAAAAAATCAATAACTTTGTGTTTGTTTTTAAGTATTTATGTAGGTCTCCAACCAATTACTATGTTTTCCAGGCCAATAAAGACCACAAAAGCTGCATATAAAACCACGAAGCCAACCGTCGAGGACACCAACCAGTATTGTCCTCACGTTGTAGCAATAATCCATATTTAAACATTGTAACGGTATTTCAATAGCAGTAAGGAAATACAATGAAACTAATTTACATGTAGACATACATATGTACATATGTACATATATATTTTTATACGGATAAATGTATAAAATTTGTTTGTGTTTACAAAAATGTATTTTTGTGGTTATGAAACCACTATGTATTGACAGTAAATCCCTTCTAACATCCAACGAATTGTTTGAAATATAACACAATGACACTAACCTGCGGTATTGCTCATCTTTAGTTTTACTTCTTGTTTAAAGTCAAATTTTAGCATTTAAAAACAATTACAAACATATATACCCAGTGGTAAAACTAAATAGGGCTTTTCACTTCGTGCCTTCTATAAGGCATGCATAGACCTTCTCTCTTTAAGATCTTTATTTTACTGTGTCTTCCCAAAAAGGATTTTAGAAAGGCCTTGGCTCTCGCTTCTAAAAGATCTAGTACACTTTCCTACTTCCCTTCTCTTAGAAAGGAAGGAAGCCATGCTGTTCTATTTTTATATTATATTTTTTATGACAAAACTATAGTTTTATATTTTTAGATTTTTCATTTATAAAAAAGTACATTTTATTGGCCTTTATTTAATTGAATGCTGCTTGCCATTAAATTATAAATGCCGCGTTATACTGATTGGTAATGCACTAGTATATCAGAAATTCCAATAAAAATAAATTTATGAAAAAATCCTTAATAAAATGAAAGGGTGTGAAGATAAATCATCAGTTAAATACGTCCCACATATATGGTAACTGCGTTCCACAAACTGAAATTGATTTTAAAAAATTTTAATATTTTTTTGGCTGAAACACAAAATTATGAACTACTTTTGATATTATTATTGATGACTCAATAATAACTCTCTATAGAGTTGTTAATGTTCTATGTTCCACCACCTATAGATTTTTCTCTGAGAAACAACTGAATATACTGTTTCCTGTTTTGAATTCTACTCCCTTAGGGCTTTCACAGAATATACTAGAACCAGTTTTGAATTCTATTTTCTTAGAACTTTTGGAACCCCATTGAGGTCTGTTGTAAAGGGCCTCCATTGATCTCCAAACATGGATGTATAAAAATGTATTCTAGGGCATTTCCTGAGAAAGGTAGAAATATAATGTTGACAGTTTTGGAATCTAATACCTTCAAGCTTTCACCTGGTATATCGCAACCCGATCCAGGTCAGTCGCAAGTGCCCATATCCAACCCTGAAATTGCCTATTTGTAGAGTAGTATAATTAATTCTTAAGCCGATTGAAAAATTTTATTTTTTTTTGAAAAAATAGAAAATTAAACAGTTTTTATCAATAATTAAGAGTCTTTAAACGAATTTAACCTTAAAAATATATATGTACATGCAATCGAACATATCGTCGCGTTTCTTCTTAAACCACGTAAGCGTCATTTTTTCGAAATTGACTTTTTTTGTTTTTATGGTAGAAAATGCAAAATATGCATGCAAAATATAATGGTTTTTATATTTCAAGTTGGAAATGTTATAGACTCAACCACTAAGTTTTTTGTATTTAAGAATAAAAAAATCAGTAAAGTTTCAGGCCAATTGGAACATTTTTGGTAAAGTTAAAAGTTTTTTTTTTTGATAAATACCAAAATAAATGGTAATTTTTACACAGAAATTTGCGATTTGCTGATTGCGCCAAAACCACGTAAGCGACAGATTTGGCTACAATTAATTGTAAGTAACAAATTTAAAAAAAAAAAGTTTCCATACCATTCAGAGAGTCACACAGCCATGTTTTGTAAAAAAACAATTGTTTTGAAACCCATATTAAAGAAGTTATTAAGTTTTTTTCGTTTTCTGAAAAACGACTTTTTGGCGCTTACGTGGTTTAAGAATAAACGCGACGATATGTTAATGTAAATATATATGTGTGGCACAGATCAAGCTTAAAATAATTAATACAGGTTGCGATACAGATATGTCCTTATAATAAACAAACACATAATCTCTTCTTTAGAAAAAAAATCAATATAAAATTATCTACAGGCCATCGGATATTTATTATCGGTCAAGTACGAGTCGGACTCATACAAGTGGGGTTTATTGCCATCACAAACTATATTTAACTAAACGTTAAAGGGCTGTAAATAAAGTGCTTCAGTTGTCCAAATTTTTTGTTGGTTCTAAGTAGTTAACAACACTGATTTTTGTACTCACATAAAGAGCCAAAAACCAAATATAGGAGAAAAAACACACACACAATATTATTTTATTCTCTTATTGATGTTTAATACTAAAGGAAACTCATTTATCTGCAAAAATCAAAAAAAAAAAAAAAAAAATAAAAAATTTTTTTTTTTCCAAATTAAATTGTAGCTCGGTAAAATGAAATTAAAATCTAGGAATCATGCTGTGTATTTAGTAGAAACAGCTTAGCGTAGTATGCTAAAAGCTCTTGAATTAGATAAGAGTATATGGGTCTGCAAGAATAGCTAGAAAGTATCAGGGAGACAGTGAGCAAAGTTGTGAGAAATCAGGAAATAGTAAGATGTATTGATGAGATGATGATGAGATTCTATGATTTCACGATTCACTAACTATAGCGAAAAGTGATTTCTTAGGTGTTGACCTAATATCTCATCCAGTTTAATGATTACCTTGGGTTTTATGAAAAGCGAGTATTTATAAGACCCGTTTGCAAGGGGATTTAGTAATTACTATTAGGCAGATACGGAATAAAGAATTGTACCGATTTAATTACCGTCACTAGTGGCTTTTTCACACTTTTTAGTGTAAAGCCAAAGTTGCGCTTGGGGGCCTCTATCATATATGTTGCCAAATTGACACTTAATATTCTTGCCTGAAACACGTACTATACCATGTGATAGACTGAGTTTGAACAACCCTGATTTAGAGCTTGGAAAAGTACACATTTAAGCCCAGTACGCAGCTCTACGGAGTTTCAGGTTTGATTTTTTTGCCTTTATTTCTACAAAACTAAAATTCATCATGTGGTCGTTTGTAGAAATAAAAACATGTAGTCGCGTTTTTGAAATTTTATTGTATATTGTACACAATAACATTATATCAACACAGAAATGAAAAAAATAATATTTTAAAAGTGTAAAAAACATGATATGTCACAAATTCCGTTACCAAACAATTGCCTGAACATTAATTTTTCTTTCAGTTGAAGGAAAAAAGTCTACACTTTTTGTTCTAACATCCCTGTAATAGTCAAAAATTCCGTTTAGTTTTCTTTTTAGCTGCGTACTACCAAACTGAAAGTCGCCGGAAGTCAAACCGGAATTTCTGGCTGTTTTTTTACTCCCACTTCTTATGGCAAACTGAAATTCGGTCGAGCTGCGTACCGGCCTTTAACTTTTACGTTAATTTTTTTCCAATTTCTTAAGTATAAATAAAAAATTAGGAAGCCTAAAAATAGGCACTTTTGTTTCTCTTAATAATTATTTAAACTACTTGTCTATGTAGCTGGAAATACAAATTTTAAAATTTAATTCTACTTTTTCTTTTTAAAGAGTTTTTCATGTGTTTTTTTCAAGTGCTTTCTTTTGTTGCTATTTTTAGTTTGTTGCATGACAATATTTTAAATATAACTTTATGCCAACAAGCACACTTTTGTGCGTTTCCTTCAATAATTTATTATTACAATGGTATGCGTGTCTCAAGTTGTTATGATGTCAAGGTTGAGGTGTAGTGTTTTTTTTTTAATAGAATAATTAAAGAAATTAAAATGTTTATTTCTATTTATAGTCTTAAACTTTCATTGCCTACTTTTAGGAACGACTAGTATTAAAATAAATTTATTTTCCATTTACAAAAGTGTCGTAATTTTTATTATTAATCATATTTAATTGATGAACGTAAAAATAAATGTGTAATTAAATGTTCATGACAACAGGATATTATTAATGAATGAATAGTTTTTTTGTTTTGTTTATAAAGTAATTATTTTTATTTCAGATTATTGAGTTTAAGAGCTTTTTGTTTGTGTAAAGGGGTGAAAAGCTAAAATAAAACGCTAAAGCTTGTGTTTACGGCTGTAAAGGTCACAGGAAAATTGTTTAAATAAATTAGTCAAGTGCGAGTTAGACTCACACACTTAGGGTTCCGTACTATGTTTAGTAGAACTTTAAAAATTCAAGTTGTTAATTTTTTCATGTCTTATGAGTCACAATTTAATTTTAAAATTAAAGTCATAATTGCATCACTGTTGGAACACCCTTTAAATTTTAGCAAATTTTGTTATAGCGGCCATGGTAATACACTATCTATAGAGCCTACCTATTGCGGTTCAAAAAATAAGGTATTATACGTGAAAAACATGTCACTGATGGAACACCCTTTAGATATTAGTAATTGTAACAGCGGCCGAAGTACAACATCTACTGTTAACATTTAATGAGCTACCTATTACGGTTCAAAAAATAAGGCTATTTACGTACAAATCATGTCTCTGTCGGAACACCCTTTAATTTTGTTATTTGCTATGGCGGCCATGGCAATTCTCTTTCTATGAATATATAAAGAGTCTACCTATTACTATTAAAAAAATAAGTTACTAGACGTGAAAAACATGTCACTGTTAGAACACCCTTTAATTTTTAGTAATTGTCATAACGGCCATGGCATCACATCTTCTATACAAACTGGAAGAGTCTATTTATTACGGTTCAAAAAATATGTCGTTATACATGCAAAACACGTCACTGTCGACAAAACCCTTTAAATTTTTATTGTTTTTATAGGGGTCATAGTAATACACCATTTGTGAAAATTTCAAGAGTCTATCTATTATAGTTAAAAAATTAGTCAATAATAATTTAAATTTAGTGTCCCTTTCGGCAAAGTAAAACAAGCTAATAATATAATAATAATATTATTTTCACTTGTACTTATTCGGCTCTATATCACTTTATTGATTAAACTTTAAACACCAATGCTCTTATGTAAAATAAATAAAGTCTACTTCAAGTCAGCTTTAAAACAAATTCTATATGAAAATGTTGTCTTAAAGTACACTTCAAGTAAACTTTATTTATTTTGGATAAGGGTACCACTGTTTGACAAGCACACACTTTTCTACTACATATACAAAACCTCTTGCCATTTCGTGATCTATTTATATCCGAGTATATACGGCGGTGTAAACCTCTGGCAGGATTGGTTGTTTCTTACATGAACATATTTATTTATGTATTTGCGCTATTAATATAATTTTGAACCAACTACTATTTTGGTTAGTTGTTGTTAGTGAAAGCGATTTATGAGGGTGCGGTGTATTTTTATCCAACAATTAAGAAGTTTAACCACCCACTGTTACGGATTCATTATATTTATTTTCTATTTTTCTTTGTTGTTTTTGTATTACTTCAATTATAATTGAAAATAATTATTTTCCAATGATGTTGTTGATGATGCTTGAATGTTTATCGCAATAGTTAATTGCTTTAATTTCCAAAAATTTACATTGTCCTCAAAACAAGAAGCAAATAAATATTAATTTATTAAATTTGGGAAATAAATGAATTTCTCTGCATGACTGAATAATTTTTAGAACGAAAAACTTAGAATTAAATTATGTTGATTCGATGGCAGACGATTAAAATAAAACAAATTAATTTTTATCAAAAGTTGTAAAACCCAATCAAGCTTAACAAAAGATATTCCCTATTATTGCCCTACAATTTTATATGGCCACCTTTTCAACAACAATTTAAGGCAGTAATTAAACTATTTTCGTTAAAACAATATTAAGGCTTTAACATGTAATTTACATGTCTAAACTAACACGTAATTAAGTATAAAACAGACAACAGAAAAATTATAATTCTATAATTTTTTAATTATAATTTCATTGAACGTACAATTTTTGTCTTTAAAAAACACTAACCCTTTCTTGGAATTCAAAACAAATAATAAATATTATTTACTCTCCTCTCTACCTGCAATTTAATAAACTTGTAACTAAATTAAAAAATCAAGTCACGTTAAGAAAAAAGCCAAACAAATCGTATTGTTTAAATAAGAGGGTGATACAATTCTAAAAGGTTGTATGGAAAACATTAAAATTAAAATGTGAACAGAATATTTAATTAAATTGAATTGAATAAAACACAAAATTTTTCACAATATATTCGAATATTACTCGCACCAATAGATGTAAAAATAATATATTAATTATGATAGAGGTTTTCATGAAAATAAATACATTTTTGTTTGCGATAATAAATTTTTTTTAAATTTTTAAAATTGCTAACAAAATATAATATTTAAAGATTTCAGGGACAGTTCGAAAAGTAGCCTAAGCTGGAAAAAGTAACAGGCTTTAAAAAGATTTGTCTGTAGGCCTTAATAACAATCACGTAATGTATTTAGAAATGACAAAAATGAAGCTGCCTGTTATTTAATTTAAAAATATTGGAATATCTAAAACATACACATTTCAATTAAGTAGAAAGAATTATTCGAAAAACTTAAGTCGAATAAAAAAAAAAAAAATATTGAATACCAGTCAGTTGTTTGTTTCGTTTTAAGCATTTCCCCAAGGGTTAATCTTAAAGTAATAATATATCACGTTTTAATTCACGAAAAATTTATTTTTTATTTTTCTTAAAAGAATATAATTGTAAATTAAACAAAAAAAAAATATTCGAATAATTTTAGTCGAATAATCGAATGGAAAAATTAGTTACCACTAACGTATTCATTGTTTAGTTTGAAAGCTCTTATCTAGCATTGCCAAACAAATAAAAACTATTCGCGTTATTGGGAAAAATATTTCAGGATTAAAAACTATTCGATTAATTTATTCGAGTAATGGGTTTTTCAGTTAGCGATACAGTACTTTTATTTGGAAGGTAGCAGGATTGCCTTTTAAATAAAACTTATTCGATAAATTGATGAAAAATTTATTCCGATTAAATAAATTTTACATTTATGAAAAACAATTTAATAATTTTAATCGAATAGAGAATTTTGAGTGCAGGCAAGTGATACAGCATTTAATTGATTAAATCAATTAAATAGGTAAATTAAGATCCACTAGCTATCTATATACCATGTAAACATCATGTCGCACATTAATTTGGGTAGCGTAAACCGTACATATATATGTTTTTCTATGTTCTGGCTATCGATCGTGGTTACGCCTTCAAATGTTATGTTTAGTTTTATTTTCCAACAACACTATCTATTGTAAGCATTTAAACCACATTGATGGAAAACAGAAAATCATGGTCATTAATAACATGAACATTAACACATATTCGCCACCTAAAAGAACATTAATATCGTTGTTCTGCCGGCGCGTTATGTGCATGTCTTGTTCAAATCGATGGCTCGCTACGACTTAAGCCCTGATCCAACAAAAAAAAAAATAATAATAATAAAGTCTACTTTATTTCAAATTTTATATGAAAATTTTGTCTTGAAGTACACTTCAAGTAGACTTTATTTCTTTTGCATATATATACATCACAGAATGTGTTTGTTTGTATGAAATATGAAAGCTGTAGCTGCCCACACCAGTAGACCGATAGTTCTGGATTTTCATAGTTTGTTGCCAGACATAAGGTGGGTAAAATAGGGTATATATTTTTTTGATACTTCCCACACAAAGTAAATATTTATCATCGTGCTACTTGGAAGCTGTAATAGGTAGAATCTTGAGGTTTTGTGCAAGTAACTTAACTCTCTTGTTAATGTGCTGTATTGGAATAGTAGGCGTGGTATCTCATATACAAGGTGAACCATTTTTATGGTATACCTAGAGACTTTAAACAAGATCTATAACAGTCATATTTTTGCCCAAATAATCCCATATCAATATGCATATTCTAGCAAACTGGATTGGAAGACTAGATGCGATAGCTCCCATACAAAGTAATCATTATCATTAAATAACATAGGAACTAATTATGCATAGTCAAAGCAGGCTGTGTTGGAACAGTGGGAGTCGAAACTAGTAAAAAAAAGTAAAAAATTATTGTCGTGAACTCAGAGAACTCCCTATTGTAGAGTGTTGAAATTTCATAGTCTGAGAATGACGTGTATTTTCTAGTTAAAGCTTGGTGATTAAAATGAAGAGGGCCAGGTGCTCCTCATACAAAGTAATTAACATATATCTAGAGAACTCCACTCTCTAAATTTGTTTTAAAATATCCCGATTTCAAAAATAAAAGATGCCTTAAAGTAAGCAGTGCCTTTAAAGCGGTAAAATAAAATCGGCTTATTCTCACTGCTTTTTCTCCACTTTCTGTTGGAAGTAAGATATTTTTGCGGAAAAAATTATTCTCAATACAAATTTTTATTTACGTGATGCGAACTTTTACGTTCCACTTAAGCTACAGCACCCTCTACCTTGTTGATAGATATTTATTTATGCTTAATTGTAGTGATCTAGAAAATGCATAAGAATGTAGTGTATCTAGTATCTAATTGTTCGTCATCCCTTTATAAAAATGAACTTAGGCCTGACAAATTATCAATTCAATTTATAAAATAGCTGAAATAAAACTATAAAATTATTTAAATATAAGGTACGTATAACCTTCCAATTTAAAAATCATGTAAAATGATTAAATTATAACAAATGTTTTTAAAGCAATTTTAAATTTAAGCAAAAGTTATTACAAAATTTTCACTAATGAATTCTGCGTATTTAATTTCAACAGCCTGCGGACTTTTACCATTTAAATGAATTTTTTTTGTTTAATTAAGCATGCATATGTTAATTTATGCAATTTAACTGTTTTTAATTTATTATTTTTAATTTCAATAGTATTTACTTTTTTGTTGCATTTAAATAATAATTATGCAATGTTTTAAACAACAAACAATTTTAATTCTCAGCGCTATGGATGTGAAAATTATATTGAAAGCAAGTAATAAAACCATGAAATGAAAATTAAAGGGTGCTCCACAGGGTGTGAACAAGTGAAAATGTTATACTTTTTTTGTACGGAATATGATTTTGTACATACGGGCTACGTGGCTGGCTCGAATGTAGAAAAATCTTGAATTTCAATTTTCGAGAATTTTTCAAGCATTTGAAGTCCTATTTCGGCAATGGTCCGCACTATAATGTGTCCTATTTCATTTGAAGTTGCTGTCTTGATTCCACAAAACAATGACCTCACGCAACTCTAGAACAAATAATACACAGCAATTAACTCGCACGATCTTAGTGGCGATCGCATTTGCCTGGCATATGGCGCCGTTCTGTTGGAAAAAACATGTAAACATACGGCAAAATTGGGACCCCAAATAATTGGTAATACTGGCTCATAGTGTTCTCGGCCTTAGTTTGAAGTTATAATTCCACTGGCCCTTAAAATGCACCAAACAGTAATTTTTTTGTAGACCTAGCAGTGCCTACATAATTTCTTGTTGATTTTTCTTACCCCACAGACGACAAATTTGCTTTCGACTTAGCTAATGAGCCAAATAATTCGGCTCATTCCCTACCCATACTTCATATAAAAAAAATTATTTTTAATACTGTTTTTTTTATGAAGTTTGATATGAATCTGACTTTTGTTAATACATGTTGATAGCAAATGAAGACGGGGGTTAACAGAATGTTAAGTTACAACTAAGGCGAATTGATACTAGGTGAGAGCACTACAGCAACAACTACATCAAAAGAACAACTTGGACATTCTACCAGCATATATAAAGACATTAGCAAAGAAAAGAGTAAAAAAAATAATTAGCTGGGCCATCGCTCCCACCTGGGATGAATTCGCCTTGTGTAAAATATTCCCGAATGAAAAACAGGATTTTCGAAATAAATTTACACAATTTACAAGTGCAGGTCTCGCGTCAGTCTAGTCATGATGAAATGGCCAATTAACCCGAGCACAAATGAAAATAGAGTTGCCAGATCAGCCAATAACAGTTTACTTCCTGTTGGGAAACTAAACGTAATACAAATGAAACTGCAATATATTAGAGTATGAGGTAACATTTCATATAACTATGATAAAGACTATATAGTATTCGAAATTAAAATGATTTTATACATTGGTGTAGATCAGTGGTGTCCAAACATATACCATCACATTGTGTGATTGTGTTAGACACAGCAAAAAGAACTCTTTTATTGAAATGTAAACAACGCATCTCTCATAGTGTATGCGGCTCGATTTTAAGTATTTACTTAAAGTAAATCAGAAAATGCTTACCACTACAGTGCCGTTTGTACAATAAAAACTGTAACAAGATCTTAATAAAACTGTAACAAGACCTTATCTGTACATGAAATATTCTCTGAAAATTTTATTGCTGGTGCAGATGGTTATCGGTATGGAATACAAAATACCAATTTTTGGAATTTTTGGAATTGTCCGGTCTTTGCGCATAGCGAACAAAAATATTGGATGAATTTTAAAGGGGAGGTGCCTTAGTACCTCGGGTCAAAGATACCGAAGTGACTTAGTATCTCGGTTCAAAGGAACTATTTTCCCGTAAAATTATCCAAATTCTAAGAGAAAATAGAGATAAAATAGTGAAAGTATATCATTTTACCGATTACATAATACTGAAAACTTGGCAGCACCTTTTATAATTATAAACTCAATATTGTAAATATTATTTACCTATGTTGCAAGATGGGTGGCTAGATGGGCTAGTAGGTAGTGTGCTAGTCTATTAGTCCGTGGTTGTGGGTTCGTTTCCCCATTAAAGATTCGGGTATTTTTCACTACAAGTTGCCAGAAAGACCAAGAAGGTGCTTAAATATAATCTGGTTGCCTGCAAATGGTTAACTGCATTAGTGACAGGTCTCACGGAAACTTCAAGAATTATCTGGCCAAATTATAAATCGAGGTAAGTCGATAAGAGTGTGCCCGAAAAAAGGCTAAAACGGCAGATGTCCAGAAGACTAGCTAACATAAAGGCTATCGACCACGAGCAGACACATATTAGTGTAGATACTGTGTAGAAGACCTTAGCCTTAGACAAATGTTAGCAATTACCATAGACTATGTGATGAGAAAGAATGTCAACATGCATCAGTCGATAGTCTGAAATCACTACAATCGAGAGTAAAAGGCTAGTGACAGCACGAGTATTAATGAAAGTAAGGTAGTAGTAAATTAACAGTCGAATACCAGAAGTTATTGAAGAACGAAGGGGGTCGAAAACATAAAAAGTTAGTGGTCTACTTTGGTGTCCCACCTACAAAAATAAATAGCTTGTTGCAATATCTTGATTAATTATCCAGATATGGGTACCTCTATATTAACTACACTGTAAAATTTGGTGGGTATTACTTTCAAAGCAAAAGGAAAATCGAACAAACTGTTGTCAGAACGCTGACGAGGTCTAGCGTACTGCTAACTTTATTTGTAATTGAACTAATAAGAATTGACATCTTCAATCTAAATTAGACTTAATTCAGAGTCCGGCTGGGAAAAATTTATATAAATACGTCGTAATCGTCAGATGAAATTAAAGCGTAAGTTATTAATAATCACCATACTTTCAAAAGGTTTTTTATTGTCGACTACTGTCATTCTATCTCATTAAAAGCTTAATGCGTTTGAAATTGAAATGAACAGTTCTTTACTATGGCTGCCATTAGAAATTCATGATTAATAAATTTTTGTGATAAAAAAATGTTCATAATATATTTCAACTCCCATTGACACCATTAACCAAATAAGTTTCATACTATTCGTATAAACATATTTCGTTAATCATTCTGACTCTCTATTGCCCACTTAATTTAACGCTCAACAATATTTTATGGCTTTTTTTTACCATAAAATGGCCATTAATTTTAAATTTATATTCATTTTAATCCATCAATATTAATCAAACATTTTGTACAGATTTTATTTTTCATGCAACCACCAAATTTTCGTGCAATTAAATGCACTTTTGTTCAAAAATCGTACACATATTTTCGATAGCAGTTGTTGGCTTGAGATAAATTATTACTTGCCAAATTTAAATTGTACAATATTTTCATTAGCAGACGAAAGAAAAAACGTTAAAAAAACATATTGTCATATTAAAAATTATGCAAAAATAAGTAACTTTAAAAATTTGTGAACGTTTTTTGCGAAGAGGGGTTGAAGGGAAGGTGAACGAACAACTACGTACAAATATGGGGACTACAAAGTTTATTTTTTTTATTTTTTCTAAACTTTAAACATTCATATCGAAGTGGCGCCAGTATGTGCTAAATGTTGACTTTATTCATTTTAAATACAAATACTAAGTATTACAAAAACATTAAAAAAAAACTTATTAATTTTTTGACTTCGACATGCAAACACACATACACACTCACACACCCATATACATACTTTTTCACGTTTACTTGCCTTTTCTTTTACAACACATTTTGTGGTTTCACTACAAAAGTTTTCTGCCAACTTATTTTTCTTCTTTATTTTTCAATTGCAAGAAAAACTTTAAATCAAATGACATTAAAAATTATGTCAATTTTGTTTAAAGTTTAAAGTGTTTTCCTTTAATAACAGCATTTTATAATGATAAATGAGCTACAGAAACTTGGAAATTGAAAGTTTTATAGGAAACTAGCTATACCCGATGCGCTTCGCTACACCCATCCACAAAAAATACAATAAAAACACTTGGAAGAAAAGTATGACCAACCTTTAACGCGAAAACGCACGCTATACTCACGTCAAAAATGTTCCCATCAAAACTGTTTTTTGATAGACTATACGTATTAACATGATAACAATTTTTCACTTTACTTAGGAGGTATCACTCCCTCCATTCAAATGCAGTCTGTGTTTTTTCTACACAATGTATCTTATTAAGGGGGTTGCTGATGCGAAATTCCAAGGCGCTACCTATTGCAGTTCACTAGAACAGGATAATAATTTTTTACTTTGAATGGGGGGTACCACACTCACTGTCCCAATTCAGCCTATGTTTTTCTATAGTATACGCGTGGGTATAGGGTTTAGTTGTACCCACTTTCAAGACCATACCTCTATGTACACAATAATAATTTTTCACTTTGTATGGGAGGTACCACGCCCACTGTCCCAATTCATTCTGTATTTTGGCAGACTATGCGCTTTAGAACAAAGGTTGTTCTTGCAAAGTTTCAATTGTAGTTCGCCAGGAACACGATAATAATTTTTCACGTTGTATGGGAGGTACCACTCCCGCTATTCCAATCCAGTCTGTGTTTAGCTAAACTATGTACGTTAATATGGTGGTTATTTATGCTAAATTCCAAGGCGTTACCTAGTGTAGTTCTCTAGACACAGGATAATAATTTTTTACTTTGTATGGGAGGTACCACTCCCGCTATTCCAATCCAGTCCATCTTTCTCCAAACTATATACGTTAATATAGAGGTTACTGGTGCAAAATTTCAAGGTGCTACCTATTACTGTTAGCAAGAAACACGATGATAAATATTTACTTTGTATGGGAGATGCCACGCCCACGTCGAATAACAAACTGTGACAATTTCAGAAAGATCGGTTCATTAGTGGAAGCATCTATAGCTTTTCGACAAACAAAGAAACAAACACATTTTGTGCTTTATATATATAGATTGTTTAGGCAAAATATATTTAATAATAACTTTAATGCAACATAGTCATATCTCACGAAATCAAAATTTTTAAACCCCCGTCTACATTAGACATAAAATTATAAACATTAACACTAACATCATGCTAATACTAACATTCATGTTAGTATTAAGTGTAGATGGCCCATGTTAATGTTTTTTCTTTATCTTTACATGGTTGTTAAAACATTTGTTATAAATCCTCTTTTATAACATGACAATGAAATTGTTGTTTTGTTGAAGTTTGACAGCATTGTTTTAAAACATAGCTGAACTGTACTAATACTCACCCATTTGTTATCAGCATTCGAACAACGTTGATGGACAACAGAAAATTCTGGCCAATCCGAACATAAACATGTATTTGCCACCTATAACAATATAAATCAATTAATACCGTTGCTCTGCCGGCCTCATGTCTATGTCTTGTTCATATCAATGGCTAGTGAAGACGGGGTGTAAGCTTTATTTATCTTTAATCTTTTATCTATATTTCTTTTTGAGATATGACTTTGTTGCATTAAGTAATTCATTTTGGCTTCGCGGTTCCATGTTGAATTTAGATATCTTATTTCAACACTTGTGTGAACGTCGCACATAGGGGTATTTTGCAAATCTAGTTGGACATAATTTTTTTTAAAATTATATTGGCTCTGAAAATTTACTGAGTGCCCCTAGATTAATGAAACTTGACAGAAAAATTGTCATAGGCTGTTAAGGCTATAAGATAAGAAAAATCGGACAAGGAGAAAAAGTTCCCCTTAGAAGAACTAATTCTACCTCTAAAAATTATTTTTTTTAAGATTTCCCATACTTTTGTTTAGCAAATCCATGTTTTATAGTCAGCAAATGTTCAAAAACCTAAACTTGGACCCTGAAGATTCTAAAATGCCATTTTTCGCCCCACCCCTGAGGGCGGGGTGGCATAAAAAATTATTTGCAAAAATAATGTATAAATTAAAAAAAGCAAAAAAAAAAATTAAATAAAATTTTGAAGTTTTTATGGGCAGGGGGATGTATACCTCCAATCACACGCCACGAAAAGCCCATGTGAATTTAAAAAAATGTTTTTTTTTCTAAACATATAAAATTTTCAGTTTTTATGTCGTAGAGGAGAATATTAATAAAAGTAATTTTTGTAATTTATTACTTTATAGTATTTAATATATATGAGAATAATTAATTTATTCATAACTAGCTGTGCCCGCCACTTCTTCAGCATCATGATTTTGCTTTGAAAGTAATCCACTTTAAGACTCTTAATTTTATAGTGCTTCAGATATGGTTTATGTAATTATTTTATACAAAGGTACCTATCCCTAGGTAATTACTCAAGCTAAACTGCCTAGTACAACAGTCGGCGGCCTTCTTTGCTTTTTTTAGACCAGTTTCATCTATATTGTATTAAATGGCATCCAACGTCAGCTTCAGGTATTTAAGCTTTGCAACTTTCATGCGCTTTATGTGTTTTTCAAACGTTGTACATTTTATAAGCTTTAGAGTTTTTTATCACTTTAACATATTTATGTTTATTTACACCCCGTCTTCACTAGCCATCAAATTGAACAAGTTATAAACATAACGACGGCTTAGCAACGGTAATATTTTCTTCATGCTCGTGTAGGTGGCGAATATTTGTTTATGTAAAGTTCTGATTGAACAGAAATATCTGTTTTCCATCACACACAGTTTGAATGCTTCTAGCACAGCAGATAGTAGTAGTACGGTTGAGCAACAGATGGCTCTGTTTAAAAATAAAACTGTCAAACTAAAATAAAACCCCATCTTCATTGGCATGTTATAAAACAGCTTTTATAATAAATAATTCTACAACCATGTTAATACGTAGAAAAACATGGACAGTCAACGCTAACATGATGTTAGTGTTAATGTTTATCATTTTATGCCTAATGCAAACGGCGGGTTACATGTACTTGTTCTTATGTCTAAATAGCTTTATAAAACCAAATTAAGCTTTTTTTTTATTTCCGTTTTAGTTAGCAAAACTGTTATGTTTTGTTCATTTTTCTGTAATAGATATGAGCATAAATTTGTTCTTTTCTAAAACTATCTACAAATCTTTGCCTTCCTAGTACATTTTCAACGTGTTGTTTCAATTATTTTTACGATGTTTTAATAATCCTCTACACAATTTTATCTACAAAAATAATAAAAATTGTTTAGGATTATTTTAATATAAAAAGCCGGATTAAGTGTAATAAAAATAAAAATTTGAATGTTGTTTTCGTAAAACATTTAAGTATATGAATGTGCATATGCGAAATGCCAATAAAAAATATCATTTATTTATTTATTTTAATTTAAATAAATCTGTCTTTGATAGGCATAATTATAGCAAAAGACTAAACTAGAAATGGTTTAGCAATAGAGAAAAGTGTTAAAGATATAATTTTAATTTGAATAAAGACCAAATTCGAATAAATTATTCTTCGGCTTGAGTTCGTATCCGAACAAATTCGTAGATCTGTGGAAATAATGTTATATCCAAATAAAATGGGCAATTTATATAAAGTAATCGGACAAATAGCTTATATACTACACACTAGAAAATTTTTATAGAAATAACTCAAAAAATTGCGTGCTTGCAATATAGAAACAGCACTTTAAACTATCTTTGAAGCGGTCTGCTTCGATATCTCCCCCTCATAAATGAAAATGATACTTAACCTTAATCTTGCTTTATATTTTGAAACTATTGACGACACGGATACCCCCACAAATCGTACCTAGGAAAGCCTACGTGTGCACGCAAGGAAAACCCATAATCTACGAGCATTATATTATAATTATTAACATTCATATTGTCAAACTATATTTTTAAATATTTGAACAATATTGTTATGTTAGAACCATAATAACCGTAATAAATATAACGAAAATATGTTGAAGTAAATACATATTATAATAAGAATTAATATATTATGATCAAATATAAACATGGTTAATGGTTAATGATTACACACTGTGTAATTTTTTAAGTCATGGCAAAATAACCATATACGGACATTACTACGTGATAAAAGACCAAAAAAAAAGACCCCTGTCTCCCAGTTTTGCCCAAAGTCCTCCACGTTTTTTTTATGGGCCCTCAAAGATGTGAGGCCTCGATGTAATATTTGCAAAAAAATGATCATTTACTCAAGCTCATATTTTGCAAACCGTTTGAAATTTTGATATACTCTCTGAGGCAAAGTTGTAGCTCTTGTCATAGAGAACAAAAATTGTTAACATATAAAATCAAAAAAACTTCATCTTCAAGGTCAAAATCGCAAAAAACTTTAAAAAATTAAATTTTTTTTACCTTTTTTCCCCTGTTCAGGTCCATAGGTAGCAAACCGTTCAAAATTCAATGAAACAATCAAGTACAAAAATGAACCTAAGATCTCAATAAAAAACTTTCTGGAACATATAAACTTCCTAGGAATGATTCTTAACACCGTTTAGGTAGCGCTTAGGTAGCCGCAAAAGTGCGATTTGCAAGTCCAGGGCCATCAACATTATAAACGGTGTTAAGTATCATTCCTAGGAAGTTCATATGTTTATTATCACTTTATTTTTTAAATAATTATTAAATATTTAAATACGTACATTTTGATAGAAATTGTGTACAATATTTTATTATTTTTTTTAGAAAACACATCCCCATCCTATCCAAAATCCTATGAGCGAAAATGAATGTTATTTGTTGGTTATTAATTATACTTTGGTTAGATACAAATAAGCCTATTAGATTTTTTTTATTATTAATATATTATGGTTAAAAAATAATATATTATTTAGAAATGCTTATAAAACTTTGGTTGTGTTAGAAATATGATTAATTTTTTGGGCGCAATAACGATTTAATGTTGAAATTTTAACCAAAACTTGTTAATCGTTATCAAACTAATGTTAAGTACCAATAAAAATTTTTTATCGCAACCATATATTGTTACAAAGAGTTTTGGTGGCTATAACACAACCATAGTTTTTCTCTACGTGTAGGATTTGAAGTGTTTGTAAAAAATTATTAGAGTCCTGAGGATATGAGATATTTCGTAATAATTATTTATCCTAAAGAAGAAGTTGAGAAATGCCTAAGTACTTTTACATCAGGATGTTTTCTGGCGTAATGCATAGTAATTTAGTTTTCAAATGAGTTTTGCGTAATAAACTATATCTCTAATATAATATTTTTGAGTAACAATAAAATATAATACAATTTGTGCTTTATTTATTTTACCTTTATAGTTTAACTATGCAAGGTGTATTGGTGCCGCTGATATTTTGTTAAGTACAGTATTAGTACAAGCACACTTATGAATTTAATAAAGATGTAGCATAAACTTTTAATTAGAGTACCGAAAAGCTTACTCACTGCTCAATCATGTGTGAGTCTGTACATTTTATTTTTACCTGCTTCTTTTCATACATGCGTGAGAGATTAGAAAAAATGTGTGTTTGTTCATTTATGAGTTTTTTTCCCTTTCTATTTAAAAGAGAATAAATGCGAAAATATTTTGCTTTAAACGCAATTGCTCATATATGAAAATTTATAATTTTGTTAATTTCTCATAAATGAAAAGATCGTAGACAAATATTCCCATTAAGCATTCGCAGAAATGTAAGTACGTATGTGTGTTTATGTATGTACATATGTACAGACATTTTGTAATGTGTAACAGCCGTCCTATGCAGTAATAAAGAGTTTTAGAAATCTCATTTATAATTTCATTTTCATAAATGAAAACGTTCACAAATAAAAACAAATTACAATCATTTCTTTAAAAGAGTTTTAGTGAGAATGAGCTAATTACTTATCGCATACGAATATGCGGATATTATTCGTTTTTCACCGTTCATGTACATATGTAAGCTAATAAAATCAAACAATTACATTCATTCATTTGTGATCGTCGGCATAGCATTTTATGTTGTTCATTTATGAACGTGAAAAAGGATATAAAATTTTAGAAATCTCATTTATGATAAATATCTAAAATGTTGAAATTTCAACGCTCATAAATAAAAAAAATTCTGACCCCTGCTTTTAACTTAAATATAAATCATTTTTTTTGTTACGATACCCTTCGAGTGTTGGTTTGACTCGTATTTAATTTTTTTTTATTTTTTTGGTCGCCCACAACGCATAGTGCGTCGCGACTCTTAACGTTTTAATTTGTTTCCATTTTGTTGTATAATCAGTAACACAAAAATGATTTATAATTTGCAGATGCCATTTCTACAAATGGAATGTATTAAACGCATTCCTTTAAAATTTTTATTTTATTTTTTATTAAATTTAAGCAGCTTGTAAAAATATTAAATATGTTCACAAAAAATATGCCACAATAAATTTACATTTCAATACATTTTGAATTAAACCATTAACATTTTTTAATTACAAAAGTTAACAAGGGGGGGTACTAATAAAAAAAAAGATAAGAAAACATGAGAACCCTGCACATAAATCTATTTTCTTGTTTTAAAAAATCTCGACTGCAATGAGCTTCTATTTTTAAAGGAAAGTACGAGTATTTTGACACACAAGTGTCACTATTAATTACCTCATCTATTTTACACACATATTTATTTCAATTTTTTCTTTATTCGTCTACTATTTTATTTGTCCCCTTTGCAGCCAACATAAACACATCATGCCACTATGTACACGCGCCTGTGTAGTTATGTGCCACAGTGTATGCCATTAAGTAGCAGCAGTGAACAAAACTGCCTGCTCCTACTTCTGCCGTGTCTGCTGGCAACGC
Source organism: Phasia obesa (assembly GCA_949628195.1). Classification (NCBI taxonomy): domain Eukaryota; kingdom Metazoa; phylum Arthropoda; class Insecta; order Diptera; family Tachinidae; genus Phasia; species Phasia obesa. The sequence goes on from OX451217.1 coordinate 34,937,439, forward strand.
AACAGAAAAACTTTTTTTCTTTTATGTATCAATAAATTTTACTTGTGACACATTTTGACACGCATTTCACGCGTTTGCTGCTTCCACCCTTTTCAATGGGTTCGTGTGTGCATGAGTTGCTTTTTTGTTTGTTGCTGCTGCACAAATATGGCATGATTAAGTGCAGCACATATTTAAAGTGCTACAGCAAGACACATGCTGCTGATGTTTTTGCATTGTTGCATTTTACGGCTTTTTGGTGTAAAAAAAGCATTTGAAATAAACCAACTGAGATTTATTTTTTGCAGTCAAGAAGCACTTTTCGGCGGTAATTTAATAAAGAAAATTTTATTTATTACAAATGTCTTTGCCTTCAAGGCCTGTTAAAACTTTAAATTTTTAGGCTAAAAGGTGAAAAGTTTAATTTTCCTCTTTGTGGGCCTTAGTGTTTAAAGCGAAAAATTGTAGTTCAGTTTTTATTGCTTATTTAAAAACAAAGTTCTTTTTTTGAATTTTAAACACCTGTAAGTAAAGCGATGCTTCCGAAAAAGAACTTTTAAATGTTCAATCATTAGCCATCGATATGAGCAAAACATAAATATAACATAACGCCAGAGCAACAGTATTAATTTTTATATGTTATTGTAGGTGGTAAAAACGTGTTTATGTCATATTCTGATTGAACATAATTTTCCGTTTTCCATTAAGGTTGTTTGAATGATTCTAGTAAAGTGGATAGTAATATTAGGGCTGAGCAACAGATGGAGCTGTTTAAAAATAAAAATGCCAAACTAAAATAAAACATACGTTATAAAAGATCTTTTAAAACCGCTCAACTACATTAGCCATTAATGTTTGTTAACCAAATTTAAACTTCATATAAAGCAGGTAAGAGTGCTATGTTCGGCCACACCGAACAATATATAATGATAAGTATGTCCTTACTATGTTGCCCAATTTCACATTAATATACTTTCGGTTTTTACTTTTATGATTTTCAAATTCATTATTACAAATATAATATAAAGAAAGGTATAGAAAATTTTTTTCTAAAAACTTTATCGAAAAATTTTTTTCTAAAAATTTTATCGCAAAAGTTTTGTAAAAATTTTATTAAAAATTTTATCAAAAATTTTTTTGTGATAATTTTATTGAAATATTTTTTGTAAAAATTTGAACAAATTCTTTTTTGTAAAAATTTATCGAAAAATTTTTGTAAAACTTTTATAGAAAATTTTTTGTAAAAATTTTATAGAAATTTTTTTGTAACAATTTTACAGAATTTTTTTGTGAAATTTTTATAGAACATTTTTTGTAAAAATTTTATCAAAAATTTTTTATAATAATTTCATCGAAATATTTTTTATAAAAATGTTATCGAAATTTTTTTGTATAAATTTTAACGATTTTTTTTGTAAAAATTGTATAGAAAATTTTTTGCAAACATTTTATAGATGTGTTTTGTTAAAATTTTATAGAATTTTATTTGTTAAAAATTAATAAAATATTTTTTGTAAAAATTTTATCAAAAATTTTTTGTAATTATTTTATCGAAATATTTTTTATAAAAATTTTATCGAAAATGTTTTGTATAAATTTTAACGAATTTTTTTTTTGTATAAATTTTAAGGAATTTTTTTTGTAAAAATTGTTTGTTTTTTTTTAAATTCTATAGAATTTTTTTTTTGTAAAAATTTCTAGATTTTTTTTTGTAAAAATTTTATTGAAAATTTTTTGTAACAATTTTTTATACATTTTTTGTAAAATTACATAGAAAATTTCTTGTAAAATTTTATAGAAAATTTTTTTTTTAAATTTTATAGAAAAAATTTTGTAAAATTATATAGAAAAATTTTTGTAAAATGTTATAAAAAATTTTTTGGAAAATTTCATAGAAAATTTTTTTGTAAAATTTTATAGAATTTTTTTTTTTAATTTTATAGAAAAACTTTTGTAAAATTTTATAAAAAATTTTTGTAAAATTTTATAGAAAAATTTTTGTAAAATTTTATATAAAATTTTTTGTAAAACTTTATAGAAAATTTTTTTGTAAGATATAGAAAATTTTTTGTAAACTTTTATAGAAAATTTTTTGTAAAAATTTAATTTTTTTATTTTAAATCAGGACCTTCTTGTAAAAACAAAAAATCGTTCCTCAAAGGGAATAATCGATTTCCCGAGATCTGTATGCACTCTTAACGATCTACTGTGAGCGGTTAAATATTTATTTAACAAAAAAAAAAGCTAAAGAGAATCATTACAACGACATAAAACGTATACTTTTGGCGTTGTTTTCTGCCCTCAGCCTCGAATAGAATGGTCTGATGCAAAAAGCAAAAGAGGATCGTTGCAATCAAAACAAACGTGCACAATTATATTTGGGAGTGGTTTTTTGCCCTCAGCCTCGAATGGAATGATCTGATGTTGCTGAACTGCAATAGCGAAATTTTCGAAACTTTGATGGCAGATTGGTGGGCTTAAATTTTCTGTATCTCTTGGCAAAGTGGATTTCAACTCAACCACAGGCGGACAAACGGACACACTCAATCAACATCTCTATGTATAAGGAACCAGAAAATATGTATATACTTTATGGGGTCGAAAATGAATATTGTAGAAATTACACACGGACACCAGCACCTCACAGAACAGTGTGAAATAGCAAAAATGTAGCAAGTATTACTAGAAATCTATGTAGTGACCTAAAAAAAGAGCCTGCTAAAATTATTTAAGTCTGAGATTAGATCCGCAGAACATGGCGAATGTAGTGCCCACCGAAAAGATATGGAAACTATCAAAATTTTCTATAACATTTTCTCGATTTCGCAGGAATAAGATCCCAGCTTTTAGAGCCCGACACCTTAGCATTAGAAACTTTCTTAAGAGGCAATGAGTTCTGTTTTGCTCTAAACCTTGAAATAATTTGTATATCATCACTGGCAAATTTTTTTTTTTTGTGAATTTGAGACAATAGGATTTGCCTCCGCCTGCTTCACCTAGCTCAAGTCGATAGTGCATCACGCGTGGTTTAAAACGTTTGAACTTTTGCAATTTCATATGGGCGTTTGTTTTAAACAAACATTTTAATAAAAATTACTTTTTGCAAAAGTTTTTTTTTTCATCGGTATAAAAAAAATTAAATCTTTTTTTGAAAACTTTAATAACTTTCTTTTGTTTGCAAAAACCCATTTCCCAAAAATTTGCCAAAAGTTGCAATAAAGCTTTTTCCACATAAAGTATTTTTTAATTGTTGTTTGCTCAATTTTTTATATAAATCATTTTTTTTGTCCTTTTACATATAATTTCTATTCATTTGCTTCCCAGCCAAGTTTTGTTCATATAAATCACAGGCCATAAATTTTTTTCTTATTGTCTCTTATGCAGTCAACACATTAGAATATGCGCACTTTCTACATTAATATTTGAAACATCAAACAGCAGCAGAGATTTATTTTATTGTTGACAAATAATGTTTGCGCTGAAATGACCTAAAAATAAAAAATATTAAAACGGAAACAAAAAAATCTGCCTGACATATGAGACGTTATTATCAAATGACATAATAACTCACACTATGTGGAAACAATATGTGGAAAGTCTTTAATGAATATTAGGCGAAAATTAGTCAGTGGGATCCGAATCTAATGTACCCTTTTTTTCTACCCATGCATTTCAAATTATACAAAGTGCGTATCATTATAGTTCAATAAGAAAAAGTAATATGGTTTTATCTTTTACTAGCTGTGCCCACACATATTGCATCCTGGAAGTAATTTGTTATATTTAGCTTTAAAAGTAATCCACACTAAATTTAAAGACTCTTACGTATTTGCTTTATGTATAGGTACCCATCCGTGGATCAAATTTTAAAATTTATATAAAGTTCAAGATTCTAAAAATTATTGTAAGACAGCGACATCTGTTTCGCAACATTGCTTAAAATATACTACTTTTAAAAATAGAAAATGCCTTAAAGTATGCAGTACCTTGAAATCGGTAAAAAATCGGCTTACTTTCACTGCTTTTTCTCCACTTTCTTCTGGAAATAAGATATTTTTCGGGTAGAAAGTATCCTATATTGGAATCAGGATACTAGGGTACCCCCTCACAAAATTTTGTTAATATTCTGTTAAAAACAAAGACAGACAGATAGGAAATGAGTAACTATTTTTTTATATATATAGAAGATGTATATATACTTCAAAATAACACAATATACAAAATTTAAAACTCAAAGGGTATCCTCATATTTTAAACCGTTTAGACTGTCACTAAAAATTTACACAGAGTGAAAATTGTGACTAAGAAGATCTGTTGTCTTCCCTGCCAGATGCACCTACGCATCTACGCCTGCTCTCCTAAGAAAACGCAGGATTATATTTGGTTTTATGTTGTAATGTCCCTATCTTTCATTAGATGCTTGCTAAGCTGGTTGTATCTGTTTTGCTATAAAGCATCCCAATCTTTCGGAATATCTATGGTCTCAAGTAGAAAGGTCTTAACTCGTATTTTTTACGAAATTGAGTTTCTCAGTGATTTCAATAGATTTCACTCAAATACACCTCGTCACAAAAATTTATGGCAATAGTGTAAAAAATAACGCTTTTATAAGTAGTTTAGGTATTTCCGCAGCCTCAAACGGCCTGTGCGGAACTCAGTCTTATTTGTGTTCGGGTTGAAATCAAGTTTTCCAAGACACCAGAAGAGATGCAGAAAATTTAAGCCAATCAATATGCCAGGCATAGTTTCGAAAATTTCACTAATGGAATACAGTAACATCAGACCCTTCCATTCGAGGCTGTGGGCGAAGAACCACTCCTACCTATATTTTTTCATTTTGTTTTTATTTTTTCAGTTGTAATGATTCTCTTTTGCTTTTTTTCTTGTTAAATATATATTAGACCCAGACCAGTAGATCGCATGAAGTACATATATATCTCGGGGGATCCTGCGAGGATAGGATTTTTAAATTTTTTTAGCCAATATTTAAAAAAACAAATTTTACAAAAAAAATAAAAAAAAAATGTTACAAACAATTTTTACAAAAAATGTTAAAAAAAAAATTCCAAAATATTTTCTACAAAATTTTTACAAAAAATATTCAATAAAACTTTTTATGTTCAATAAAAATTTTTACCATTTTTACAAAGATTTTCAACAAAATTTTTTCAAATAGTTAACATTTTTACACAAAATTTTTAATAAAATTTTTACAAAAATAGTTTCTATAAAATTTTTACAAAAACATTTTCTATAAAATTAAAAAAAAATTAATAATATTTTCAAAGGTTATTACAAAAAATCCTTAAAAAATTTTACAAAATTTTTTTTTTAAAACAAATCCCAAAAAAATTTCTATAAAATTAAAAAAAAAAAAATCTATAAAATTTTTACGAAAAAACCTTTTCTATAAAATTAAAAAAATTTTATAGAAAATGACGATATATACCGTGTATGATATATTGCTAATTAGTAAAAAAAAAGCGCAGTTCTTTTTTTATTTTTTTTTTCTGTACCTATGTCTGTATGATATATTGCTAATTAGTAAAAAAAAAGCGCAGTTCTTTTTTTATTTTTTTTTTCTGTACCTATGTCTGTAAAAATAAAATCACCGTGGTGAAGGGTATAGAAGATTCGGCACGGCCGAATATAGAACTCCTACTTGTTTAGAATAAAAATGTTTGAAACAAAGTACAAAACTGAAATTGGTGGATTAAACCCTGCTATTTAAACAAAAATCGAACCAAAAGTTCAGCCATTTTCAATTAATAAAAGCCGCCGCCTTCGCTTTATAATTACGCACCACCCGCCACCGATAATTAAGGCAGGGTTTGATTCACTGCTCAGCACCTGGTCTGAACTTCTTTTGATTTCAACTATGTACTTATTTCACATTTTAATTTAATTTAAACAAAAAATGCACTTACTTAAACCCATTGTGCTTTAAAACGCTTAATTGTTGATGAGATTTTAAAAATAAATTAGACAAATTTAACAATGTCATACAAAGCGACAATTAAATAAAAGAAGATCACAATAAATATGTTGCTCAAATAAAAAAAAAACTTGAGAGGATTTTAATGGAAATTATAAAAATCATTTATCCGGGTTTAAACAAGCAGTTCTTTCATACTTAAATGTTCAATCTTTTAACGACTTCTTTATGGTTAAATATTTTTTACCTTTTAAATTCACAGTGGGTGTTTGCTGTACACAAATGTTAGCATAAGTACATACATTTTCAAGTACGCGAGTATGTAATTGCATTTAATTACAATAATTATTAAAATAAACATTTAATTATATGAATGGGAATGTCTTTTATTATGCTCAACACAATCATTTATTAAGTCAACAGCAACTTGTTGATGCAGCCATTTTTTGTATTTAAATACACCGTTAGTTTTATGGCATAATTACAGCAATTTAACAAAAACTAAAAACTACTATTATGCACGAACACTGCCAGTCAAATGAATAAGGTTATAAATTTGTTTAAATTTTAAGTCTTAGAATTTCGGGTTTAAATGTTTTTTTTTTTTTTAACAAAATTATTTGTTTTTGTTTTAACATTATTTATCATTATATTTGAATAATTCATAGTCTTGAAATTAATAAAATCAATATTTCAGCAAAATCTAAGTTTTTAAACAAAACACATAATAACCATTTCAAATTAAAAAACTTTACGTTTTGTTTAGAATTTAGATTTTTTTAGCTTTCTAGACTAACTGAGAAATTCATTTACATTAAATAAATTTCTCATTCAATCTTTTCAGTTTTAAGCATAAGAATCTGAGTTTTGTTTCAGAAAATTTTGGAAAATACCACTAGCGAAATATAACTAGCGAAGCAGTTACATGCATATGCTTTCCCCGGAATAATCCATTCCGTTTATAATATTTTTTTAGATAAATATTTTATCATTCTTTCATGGAATATTCATTAATTTCAAGAATAGCAATTACTTATAGATCATGATAAAGCCCGTTTGACACTATAATACTGAGCAAGGCGAATTCATAACAGGTAAACTCGAGAGCTCAGATAACTATTTTTTGTCTCCATCTTCTAGTGTGAAAATGTACTAACTTTTTTTATTTTGACAGGCTAAAATGATTTATACAAAAACAAAATTTACGTATTTTTATTACATAATTGTACTCTTCTTTCGCCGCGAGTCTATCTTGTTTCATGTACCATGATATTGAGTATTAAGATTTGTCAAAAACTTAAATATTATGAGAAAGTGGGAGAGCGTGAAAGCAATATGTTATGAAAATGTAAAATAACACGAAAAGAAATTTGGCATTCCATAATACCAAACCGTTTTTAGAAATTTTTCTAAACGATAGGATTTTTCATTTTATCAGGGTTGTGTTTTTAAAGCATAGAACCAAGCTGAGCGAGTCGCAGCCGATAGTTCGCTGCCGTCGCACATAGGGATATTTTTCAAATCTAGCCGGACTTTACCTTTTTTTTTAGATTATATTGGCTCTGAAAATTTATTGAGTACCCCTACATTAATAAAACTTGTCAGAAAAATCTCTTATCGTCGCAGTCTGTTAAACCTATAAAATAAGAAAAATTGTACAAAGGAGAAAAAAGTTCCCCTTAGAAGAACTAATCCTACCTCTGAAAAATTATTTTTTTTTTAAGTTTTCCCATACTTTTGCTTAGCAAATGCAGCTTTTATAGTCAGCGAATGTTCAAAGACCTAAACTTGAACCCTGGAGCCTTTAAAATGCCACTTTCGGCCCGCCTCCTTTTGTGGGCGGTGGCATAAAATATTATTTGCAAAAATAATATAATTAGTAAAAGAAATAAACTAATTACATACGCCTCAATACTATAAAAATAAAATTTTTAAGTGTTCATGGGAAGGGGAAGGTATCCCTACAATCACACCCCTCGAAACGTTCATGTAAATTTAAAAAAAAAAATTTGTTTGGCTAATTTCCAAAAAATTTTTATTTTTAAGTTTTTATGTCGAATAGAAGAATATTAATTAAAGTAATTATTGTAATTTATTACTTTATAGTATTTAATTTAGCTGAGAATAAAATAATTTATTCATAACTAGCTGTGTCCGCCACTTCGTCAGCGTCCTTATTTTGCTTTGAAAGTAAGCCACTTTAAGACTCTTAACTTTATAGTGGTTCAGATATGGTTTATGTAATTACTTTATAAAAAGGTACCCATCCCTGGGTAACTACTCAGAAACTTTATATGAAAATGTAAAATTTTTATAAAATTCCAAAATTATTCTTGAGTACTGTAAATAGTGTTTTAAAGTACCCGCTGACAAAAATGAAAGTTGCTGCCAAGTTTTTAGTACCATTGAATCGGTAAAATTGCGTACTTTCACAACTTGTTCTTTCTCTTTCTTGGTAATGAGATATTTTTACGGGGAAAAATATCCTATATTTGAAACACGATACTAAAATTTTATTACAATTCATCAGTTTTTACGTGATGTGTACACAGACAAACCTAAAGAAAGATAGATACAAATTTTAAAAAATTGGCATTTTGCGATTAATATCTGCACCAGCAACAACACCTTTTTATGTACAGATACGGTTCCGTTACAATTTTACAATTTTATTATACATATGTATAGACTGGGTGACGGTACTTTATGGTAAAATTTTTGGTTTTCAATATAAATGCGAATTAAAAACAGATAATTTGATTCCTTATTTGTGTGGCCGGTAGTGTATAGCAATTGCAATAAAATTTACATCATATAATTTAGTTAAAAAAAAAATACTAAAAAGGACAACAACACGTCAACCAACTACGAGTAGGTAATTGAATTTTTTTAATGTTGTTTTTGCAAATTATGTTCACACTTGGTCAACATGTATTAATAAGTGTTTTTTCAAATCACGGCACGAAACTTACATTTTTTTGTGCTGTGATTTGTTAAGCCAAGTGAATTAATTACTGTAATCAACTTTGGAAAAATAATCCTAAAGAGATCATTTTAAATAGTAGTATTAAATCATAATATTGTTTATGCTTTTTATAGGAGTGATAAATTAATTATAAACCAGAGTATTCAAATCGAAACCGAAAACCGGAAACCGGAAACCGCTTTAAAGTTTTTTTTATTTAAAACACGGTTTCGGGTTTTTAATATGATTAATCGGTTTAACAGAAAAAAATTATTTGATGTTGTTGGTTTCTTTATTTGTTTACTTTAGTTATTTACAATTGGTATTTTCCATATAACAGATGATCTTTACACATTTTCAAAAATGTTACCTGGCCAAACATTTTATTTCTAAGTTAGTATTTTTTATTTGGACCAGCCCTCAGGGGAGGACCCAGATTCTTCAAATGCATTATTCTAGAACTTGGAAACTAGGTTATGGGAAGGAGGAAAGTGGGAGTAGTATTTTTGGAGATTCGATTTGAATTTTTCCTACATTGAGTGATCGGAAATACCTCTGCAGAGAGTTTATGCCTTATACGAAATGTTCTGCTAAAAACTGTAATAATGGACTCTTAACAAAAATCGCGTTAAATACAAAAACGTGTGGGTATCGGAAACAAGTTCCCTAATTTCATTAGGTCACCTAGAAACCGCATTGATACCATACTGTCACCAATTAACTTCTTGTCCTTCTCTGGTATGTAGTCGAGCAACTCCAAAATCTTCGGTTTTTGGTGGTATAGATAACATTGGATTTTCATGCCACGAACATCAAGAGCTTCCGACTTCTTAATACTTACATATATCACTAATGTTAACAGATGAAGCAACATTTCCGAACACCCCCCTAAGCATACAACTTTGAGTCTTATATGCATTCAAACCGACTGTATTCACACGACCCCTTTCGGAGATTGTTGCGATATCGTGATTGAACGAAATACAGTCTGTATTGGTATAGCGAAAAATTACTATCGTCTACCTGGAGATCTGCAATAGCTAGAGCCTTGAAAATTTACACTAGGTTGGGACAGTGGGCGTTGTAGCTGCCATACAAAGTGAAAAATTATTATAGTGTATCTAGAGAACTACAAAATGTTGAGTCTTGAAAATTTGCACAAATAACCCTCATACTAATGTGCAAACAGCGAAACAGGATAATGAGAGTGGTACCTCCCAAAAAAAGTAGAATAAAACAGATTTGATGGAAACAGTGGGCTTTTTGTCTTGCAAATAAACTGAAACAGTATTGTCGCGAAAATAACGTTTTCAAGTTAAAGGTTAACCATACTTTTCTTCCAAGTATAAAATTTCTTGTGGATGGGTGTAGCGAAGCGCTCCGGGGACAGCTAGTAGTTTTATAATTTATTAATAATTTCTTATCGAATTATGTTATTTAATTATTCGTATACAAGTCTAGAATTATAAGGGAACAGACAATATGTCTTACTTTTGGAATACAATATAAAATTGTACATATCGCACACTAAATCATAAACAGTCTACATACATTAAAAATTTATCAAAATCGTTTTTTCTTATGACAATTGGTTTATACTAGTTCATTTAGCACATGTCTAATATTCAGGAAAGTTTTGATTGCATCACTGTCTTCTTTAACTAGAAAAATACCGATATGTCTGTTATTTTATTACGTAATACCATTACAACCATCATTTTGAACAGTTTTATGCCTCTCCTGTATGTATTGAAGTTTTGTTAAATGAAAATATATACCTAAAAACTTAATCAAACTACTTTTTGATTTATTTTTTATAATAATGTATATATAAAACCGGTTAACCGGTTTTATTAAAAAACCGAAGCCGAAACCGGTTTTTTAAAACCAAATCCGGTTACTTGTAATTGTTAAGTTTTTGAATACTCTATTGTACACATACTGGAATACTATTTTTCTAGCGTTATATTATGTTATTAAAAGGCGGTTTAGACGGTACGACTTTACGTAGGTAAATTTCAAGAGAAAATAATATTAAATTTAATCCGTGTTTAAGAAATGAGAGTAAAATTCTTACGACTTATTTTTCGCGTTTACACCGTTGGTATAGAGTAAAACATAGTAAAATGAAAACAGGTGCTTTGAGTTTTTTCCATTGTTTACAAAAATATCAGTGATGCCAGCTGATCGTTTTTGCGCTATACTATCTAGCTGTTCTTGGATAATTTTGATGCGATTTGTCTTTAAAGAGTTGTCATCGCTTAAAAAAATTGCATTCCTGATCCGATGAAGTGTATTGGTTTTTTAAAAATTAAAAAAAAATAAAGAGATCCACTGTCAAATTTTTATCCGTATTTTCTCCCAATGTCTCACAGATTTATTACTTATTATGTTTAGACGATACTTTTCGTGCTATTCATAAAAATTTTGCATGTCATACGACTTCTGTGATCACCGTCCTTAATTTATAGTGATTGTGCTAACAATGTCATATATCATATCTTATGGAAATTTAATAAAAAGTTACCTTACAAATTTATATTGAAAGCAAAAGACAGCTAGCTTTTAAGACATCAGGTCATAAAAACTCACCAAAAAATATTTTCTCAGTTTTTAAATGATATAGATACATTATTTAAAAACTGATCTGACTGAAAAGTTAAAATTGGCAAATAACTTCAACTTCAAATAAACATGTTGGAAATTTCTTAAACTAATTGTTTTAACACAATTAAGTTAAAAGCCAACAGTGTTGTCTATTAAGTTGAAACGAAAATGCCAATTACAAACACTGTTTTTTTTTATTACAATTTCTCTTGTCTGTTTGTGAAACTTTTAATCACTTTATCACTTTATTTAAGAAAAAATGCATCCTACCTACAACAGTTTCTAACACTTGTCATTTAAATAAATATCTGTAGCGTGGTTAAAATTAATTGACACTTTGAGACCCAACCAGACAGCCTTTTTGTAGCACAAACTCTACCCACCAAATGTCACATCCAACGAATTAAACAAAAAACGACAAACTGAAAATAAATCCAAATAAAAACTTCATGTGCAAACAAAAACAACAAAAAAAAAAAAAAAAAAAAAAAAAAATACGCCTACACACGACCGACTGTTTCTATGGCTTTAGGCGAAAATATTTGCCAATAAAACGGTTATTGGTAAAAGCAAATAAGAAAACTATAGGGTGGTTTTATGCTATTTGATTTTTAAGCGTAAAAGTCTGAGAGTTTTTTCTCTGATTTGTTTTAATATTTTTAATCTGTTAGAAATATTTTAAGCGCTATTGGACTATTTTACCGTCTGAATTGACCTATTTAGCCAAAAACAGAAGCTATAGTTTTGCTTTTATATTTATTTATATTTATCTTACAATAGACGACATATCAATAAGGACTTTCAGAAAAATATTATTTATAACATAAGTTTAAAAACTTAGATCAACTTTTGTACTGGATCAACTGAAAGTTGTTTCAGTGACCCAAGTCAGTGAACTCGAATGTCTTAAATTTTTTCCAGTTTTCGAGATATACCGTTTTATCCAAAATTAAGGAAGTTCTCCTACATATATTAACATAACTCAATAATGGTTTATCCTATTTAGTAAGGTAAACAATCCGAGAATCCGTACTAAAATTACCTCAAAAAAGTCATGCCAACCATTGTTTAGGAGTTTCAGAGATATTAGGAAAGTTGGGTGAAAAAATCATAAAGCAAAATTGGAAATTTTAAACATGGACATCGAATAAAATTACACTCCTTTTTTAGCAAACATATATGTAGGTAAACAATTTTCAAATAAAATAAAATAAGCCCAGTAAAAGCGATGGATAACTTTTGATTTTATTTATAACTAGATGGTCAGAGAGATTGTTTGCTGGTTAGATTAAATTGATAAAGTTAAAAATATATGAGTTAAACATGTTCCAGATGGGACAATTGGAGTTTCCCATTAGTCAGCCTACCCCATCCAAAGGCTTCGAATGTTGTGCGATGTTCCAGAATATTATACAATATTTGATAATTCTTTAGAATGAATATTCCAAAAATACCTGCGAAATTCCATTCACCTTGAACTTATCTTATAATGAAATTTACTTTCAAAAGAAAACAATACCCACGGACAATATATTTCTAACAACTGAAAAAACTAATCAGAAAACTCAATCCGTCAACAAGCGCCAGTTAGCAGAAAATATAAAGGGGTTACGTCTTTGGCACCTTCTCAATCTCAACCCTTTACATTTATATGTCTTGTCTACCTTTCTTTGCGTTCGCATCACGTAAAAACTACTTGATAGATTTTAACAAAATTTTATGAGGAGATACCTAAGTATCCTGATCCCAATATAGGATACTTTTTTTTAAACAATATCTTATTTCCAAGAGAAAGTGAAGAAAAAGCAGTGAAAGTACCCAGTTAAACTAACCGGATATGCATACTGTATTTCTTATAAAGTAAAAAATACATAAACTGATATGCAGCGTACTTTAAGGCGGAACTAAAAACGTGAATTGCTTTTAAAGCAAAATATTGCTAGGACGCTGACGAAGTGGCGGGACAGCTAGTATATATATATATATATATATATATATATATATTTTTTTTTCTGTCGATCCTAAGAGGAGTATAGGGCCGTTAACATTTATATAAACTTATAGAAAAATGTATCATTGTATTGATGCCACCGTTTAATCGGAATGATGACATCAATATAATGAAACTGTCATAAATATAGTGACACAAGTCATAATATAATTTTGACATGTTTATTGTTTCATCTATGTTATGACTGTAATGTGATCAAATCGATGTCATATTTGGTATATTTTTAATAAGTAAAATATAGTATACAAGTATAAAGTGAAAAGTTTTCCATTTTAATTTTAATTTAATTGGTTTTATTTATAACTAGCTGATCCCGCTGCTTAGTCAGCGTCCTTACAATATTTAGTTCGATTTTGCTTCTTTATATAGAGGTTTCAATCCCTGGATAGAATTCTAAAATGTATATATATTTAATTCTAAAATTATTCTAGAGTTCTGCAAATAGTGTTTAAAATAACCCCCTTTCAAAACTAAAAAGTGCAGTACTACTGAAACGGAAAAATTGCTTTCTTTCACTACTTTTTCTCTATTTTCTCTTGGAAATGAGATAGTTTTGCGGAAAAAAAGTATCCTATATCTAAACCAGGATACGAAGGTACCTCCTTACAAAATTTTATTAAAATCCATCCAGTAGTTTTTTAGCGATACGAACACAGACAGACATACACGTAAAAGTTTCTATTTCATATAGATTTTTGTTTCTAAAAGCATTTTTATTAAATTTAAAAAAATAAATTGCATTGCTGTAAGTTTTATCTTCATTATTATGACACGATTTCTATCTAATTAAATTTGCACGGAACAGTGTACATGCACATACAAAGCATATGAGCAAACGACAACACGGCACCGCGTCCACGTAAAAAATATTCGAGTGTAGAGTTCCAAATAAATGCCGGTACTATAGCTTATTTGATTATTAAAAAAAAAGAAAACCCTTTAATTTTTAATATTTGTTTTTATAGCCGCCATAGCAATACACCTTATGTGAAAAATTCAAGAGTCTATCTATACGGTTCCAAAGATAGAAGGCGCTGTACGGAACCCGAAAAACTATAGTTTTCACTACCATCATTTCTAAGATTAATTTTTACAGACCCCTTAAATATTTAAACTAATGAGCTAAATTGAACTAATGAGCTGAACTAAACTACGGAGCTGAACTAAACTAAGGAGCTGACTGAAACTAGTGACCTGAAGTAAACTATCGAGCTGAACTAAACTAAGGAGCTGATCTAAACTACGTATGTGAACTTAAGTAAGAAACTGTATGACTGTATGACAGTATTGTGATCGCTGCCATTGCTAACCAACTGACGTAAGCGTGAGCAACACAAGAAGGACAAATGTCACGGGATCTAAAATAAGGTGACTTGTCATAATATTGATGTCATATTACATCAGTGTTATGATGATGTTTTTTGTCAGTGTAGTAGTTATTTTAACTCTTGATTGCGAGACAGCGTATTCAAGTGGTCTTCTTTCAATATACATATATCTGTCTGTGGTCATAAGTATAATGCCAGCTAGTACTGGACATTTACTCACAACATGTTCTGTCCCATTATCATATTTATCCAGCTTTAGTTACTTCGAATCTAAGAATATTTTTCGTGTTTTTGAATAAGCGCATCTTCAGCATCATTCGAACCTGCCCACAAATAACTGTCACCTGCAACCTTTTGCTGTCTTCTTTTTTCGCGATAAGACTGTGTTGGAATTCACAAAGTTTATACATTTTAGGGGTCCTTTACTATTCGATTTTTATTCTCGCTCATCTGACTTTAGGTTGGACATTCTTGGGTGGATTCGTTTATTGCGCAAACGTTCCCTCCTACCTTAAAAATATTCTTTCCATCACTACTTTTTTTCTTTTTAAGGTTTATAAAGGTTTTACCCCGTTCCGTACTATGATCCAATGCAATTCTGCTTTCATGCTCTTATAAGCTTCAGAAGATTATGAATTAGGTCAGTTTTGAAACTGTCATGAACCGATTTAAAATTTTTTTTCTTTATTTGAAAGGTTATGCTTTCAGGTTGGTACCATTTTAAAAACAGTTCATTATATTAAAAATTAAAGGGTGTCCCCATACAACATACATGTTTTTTACGTGTATTAAGAACCGTAAAGGGCACCAAATTAAAATTTTAACAAATTGCGTGTCGCTATAGCTCCCAACGGGAGAAATTAATAAAAAAAATAAATTTAAAATTTAAAGGGTGTCCCCATAGGTGCCGTAATTTGACCTATATATGCCTATCTTTTGAACCGTTATAGGCAAAACCTTGAAAATTTTACAGAATGTCGATTACTATGACCGTCATAATAAAATGTATAAATATTCAAAATTTTAAATTAAAGGGTGCTCCAATAGTTCATTTAATTTGATGTATATGGCCATACTTTTGAACAGTTGTACACAGACTGCTGAAATTTACAAAGAGCCTGTATTGCTAAGTCAGCTATAATAAAAAGTATAAAGTTTGAATTTGGAAATAAAAGGGTGTTCCAAAAGTTAATGTAATTTTATGTATGTGGCAAAACTTTTTAACTGTTATAGACAGACAGCTGAAATTTTCAAGGAACCTGTGTTCCAAAGTCCACTATAGCAAATATACAATTTGAATTCAGAAATTAAAGGGTGTCCCTATAAATTATGTAATTTGAACTATATGGCCCTATCGCTTGAACCGTAAAACACAAACACTTGAAAATTAGACAGAATGTCCACTACTTTCTCTGGTATAATAACAAGTATAAATATTTGGAATTATAATGTAAAGGGTGTCCCAATAGTTCATGTAATTTGATATATATGGCCAAACTTTTGAACCGTAATAGACAGACAGTTGAAATTTACAAAGAATCTTTGTGACCACGTCCTTTATAACAACAGGTCTTTAATTTAAAATTGTAAATTAAAGGGTGTCCCAATATGAGATGTTATTTGATCTATGTGACCCTATCTTTGAAACCGTTATACACAGAGGCTTGAATGGTGGCCCCATAAAAGACGCATGCTGGTGAAAATAGCTTAACTTTTGAACAGTAATAGGGAGAGGCTTGACATTCACATATTTTATTTGGTTTAAATCTAAATCTTACAGATTATTTCTTACATTTTTAGTTTTGAATTGGTGCCCTTCTATCTGTTTTGAAGTCGGTTTTTTTTTTGCAAGAATTATTTTGTGTTCGCATCACGTAAAAACTACTAGATGGATTTTAAAAAAAATTTTGTGAGGAGATACCTTGGTATCCCGATTCCAATATACGATACTTTTACTTTTTTCCGCAAGAATATCTTGTTTCTAAGAGAAAGTGGAGAAAAAGCAGTGAAAGTACCGATTGAAAGGTACTGCAAACTTTATGGAACCTTTTATTTTTGAAAGTGGGATATTTTAAACACGTTTGCACAACAGATGGCGCTGTTTTAAAATAATGACCAAATATGAATTACTTACTGCCAAATAGTCAATTGAATAAAATTTCTATTTAATTTGTATTTTTACTTTGTGGAATTACATTGTTATTAAAATATTTTAAACGCCTGTTACAGAGGTTTACAATCATTTTTAGAATTTTAGAAATTTATATAAATTTTAAAATTTTTTATATAAAGTAAATATGTAAATACGTATATATGAAGCACTATAAAAGTAAGAGTCTTAAAATTTGGTGTGAATTACTTTCAAAGAAATATTGTCAGGACACGTATGTATGTGGGCACAGCTAGTATTAAGTTTACTTATTGTTCGTTCAATTGCATTGAAGGTAAAGAAATTTATTTATTCCATGCAAACATCACGTCCCTTTTTCAAACTTATTTTTAATTTTTAAAAACAAACTGTTAAAAATCACCCTATAAAAACGCCAAAATAGCTTTTAACAAATTGTTGTCTAGCACTCCACTGCAATTTACGTGCGTGCCTTAAGGCTGCATACAAACAATGTTGTGTATGAGCCACTTTACCTTTATGTGACAGGTTTTATCCAACGAATATGGCAAGAAAATGTTTTAAAATATTTTACAAAAATGTTAAACAACTTGTTAAAATTTATTTTGTTAATAAGGTTGGCCTGCACAAGCAACAACAATTTCCTTGCACTTGTTGTAATTGGGTCTCCTTTAACTTGTTTTCTTTAAATTTTCCTCTCTCACACACACAATGCATGTGACAAGGAGAAAGTCTTGCAACTGAAACTTTTGTATTTTATTTACATTTTTTTTTGTGTTTAGAATCCATTGAATTGTTATTGTGTTTTTTGGGAAAATTGAATTATTTATCTGCATGTTTTTGTAAGGTAAAATTAATTACCTTATTTGGTAATTATGTACTGGTTTTTTATATCTTGCTCATTGTGTGTGCACTTGATTGGCTGTGGTACTGGGTCAAATTGTATCACTTTTATGGCCACTTTGTACAATAATGTTTTTGTGGAGGGAGTAGTCAAGGAAAAATTTGTTTTCGATTGTTGTGGGAATTTTTGTAATTTCAAGTATTTTTCTCATGATATTGACCAAATAAGTAAAATAATAAAAAATAAAATTAAGTGAAATAAATTAATAAAAAAATCTTGGACTTAAAAGGAGACTTAAAATACTTTAAGCACAAATAAAGGTTGTTTGAGGAATTCGTTAAAATCTTTTGATATTAAGGAGTTTAGCCTTTTTAATTAAGTGATTTATTTATTTGGGCGTAGTGAGAAGAGAAAAAAAATAATAAGAAAAGATTTAGCTGGAAAAACTTAGTAAAGAAAAATTGAAAAGTATAAAACTATTTTTATCAACATTTTTTTTTTTGTAATTTAAAAAAAAGAAAAAATTAACAAAATATTGTTCCACCAAAAATCTAATATTTTTAATTCAAAATTCCTTGACTTTATGAGAGTTAAATGGGCCATCAAAAAATATTAATTTGAATTTTTTTATAGACAACACTACCTCTGCGAAGCCTTTTTGCTTGTCTGCAGAAAACATCCAGAGTCTTTGACTGGAATCGAACTCGCAACCTCCAGACTGATAAACCAGTCGACCTATCGAGGCACTAATAAAAACAACTGCTATATTTTTATCCAGAAACGCCGCTGAAGCATAAAATTTCGGTGAAACAAGATAAATTTTTAAATATATTTGAGAAAATAAAGTTTAATAAGAATCGTTTGCGAATCGAAATTAATTTTTGCAAATACTTTTCAAAAAAAGCTGTGTTCACCACAAAATCAACATTTTTCACCAGAAAAGTATCGTCTAATTTTTTATATACAGACCCCATATTTATAAAAAATAAAATATATTTGAAATCTATTTTAGAACAAATTTGTCGTACAAAAGTTGCTCTAAAATAAATTTAAAATAATTTTTATTTTTCATAAATATGGGGGAGAGTGTTTAGCGATATAATTTTTCACAAAAATAAAATTTATCCCACTATTCATTAAATTTTGTTTTTTAATTTTATGTTTTATAAAAATTTTACCAAAACATATTTTGAACATTTTTATGGCCAAAATAATTTTGCGTCAGAAAAGATTTTTTTTGTGGAAAAATTTTTTGTCATTTAAAAATAATATAATAATTTGTTACAATACGACAACAATACGACTGATTCGTCAAATAGCTGGTTCGGGTCTACTGGATGGATACGCAGGTGCGGGAGACAAATGGTTCGCAGGTTCGGATGATACTAGTTTGGATTACTTAATCTAGGTTCGTAAATACGTACAAAGTTTCTTATAGTTCGATTTCTACAATACTACATAGTTTGCTTACACTAGGGAACAGTCAACCGAAGTCGCTGTGGGAACAGTCAGCCGAGGTCGCTGTAGGACAGTTAACCGAATTCGCTGTGGGAATAGTCAGCCTGAAGACAGCAGTGGGAACAGTTAATCGAAGTGGCTGTGCGAACATTCAGTCCGAAGCCGCTGCGTTAATTTATAATACCTGACCGAAGTCAGATATATATTATAATTCAACTGGTATATCAGCACGGCTGCCAGATTTGACGATTAATCGTTATTTTAACGATTTTGGTTCAAAAAAATTGCAAATTTCCGATTTGATTTTTGTATTTTTAGTGTACACGATTTAAAAAGTTTTGGAAAATAAAGTCAAAAAAGGCCCAGTCTAAAGGGGATTGGTGTTTGCTTTCTAATATTATGTGTACAATTCTTTAAAGATATTTTTTGTTAACTTCCAGTGTTGAGATAACTCCCAAATATTTTACCAAAAACTAGATACTGCCGCCCGCCCAACTGATATGGTAGTTCGGCATGTCAAAAGTCGTTTGTGTTCAGAAATTTTATAGTGCAGAAGTGAAAAAGCAATAAAACACATACCTGTCTTCTCAATTTTCTTCTATATTTTTTGACATTTCGAACTACAAACCAACATAAAATGCCACGTTGTTCTTGTATTATTGTATTTGTTGTAGAGACGCCACTACCTAGTAAGATAAATTTACTTTGCTCTGGTTAAAATGGGTAACATACAATTTTTAACCCATTCTTCGATAATTTTTTGAATCAAGAAGCTTATAAAAATTTGAATAAAATATATTTTTTTAAATTTAATTTTTTTTTCTAATTATTCACAATTTCTTTTCTTTTTTAGAAAAAAAAAAATTATTGTGATAAGTTTTTTCACTCTGCGAGAAGTTTTTGTGTGAAGCATAATTTTTGTTAAAAATATTTTTAAAAAATATAAGAAAAAAAAATTTTGGTAAATTGTAATTTTTTTTTTAGAAAAATTCTGTTACAGATTTTTCATAATTTGTCTGCCAGGAAAAACCACGGAAGAATATTAGGCAGGTATTTCGAAGTTTAATTTCTTTTTAAAATTCTACCTGAATTGGATTTGTTCATCAGTATTTGAACCCAACACTATCTATCAACACTATCTTCTGTGATGTATTTTATTGTAGAGGTATTTTCAGTAGAGACGGGTAGGTTTATGGTTTAATGGCTCTTATGTTGTGTGGATTTTTGTAATTTTTTTCGGCAACTTCATTATTAGTCGACTGTTCAGGGTTTACTGGCAAAATTCAAAAGAAATAAACAACCAACATCCCTACATTATCGTAATTTAGAAGAACTCAAGGCATAACATTTTCCACCCACGCCAGGGTTCAGAATTTTTTTTTTTATGAAATTTCAACTATTTATTATATTTCTCATAAATGAGATTTTTAAAATTTTATATTTTTTTATGGTCTTAAATGAACAACAAAAATTATCTGCCTACGATCACATACGAATGAGTGTAACTTTTTTTTTATCAGATATACATAAATGGCGATAAACGAAGAATATTCGTATTATTCATATGTGATAAGTAATGAATTAGCTCATTCTCATTAATTGATTTTTTACATAAATGTTTGTAAATTTTTTTTCAATTATGAACGTTTTCATTTACGAGTGCTCATTTATAAGATTTCTCATATTTTAGATTTCTAAAACACTGTGGTACTGTATACGCCGGCATTTGCACATTACAAAATATATATGTGCATATATGTATGTATATACATACATACATTTATGCATATTTCTACAATCTTTTCATTTAAGTTAAAAGTTAACAAAATTGTAAATTCTCATATGTGAGCTCTTGCGTGAAAAACAAAATATTTTCGCATTTATTTTTATTTTTTTATTTACTTATCATATGTGATAAGTAATGAATTAGCTCATTCTCATTAATGCTCTTTTACATTTTTTTTTTCATTTATGAGTGTTCATTTACGCCGGCAGTTGCACATTAAAAAATATGTGTATATACATTTATGCATTTTTTCTACGATTTTTTAATTTATGAAAAATTAACAAAATTGAAAATTCTCATATGTGAGAACTTGCCTGGAAAAAAAATATATTCAATTTTTTTTATATTATTCACTTTTGAATAGAAATGAAAAAAAAATCAATCGTCTCACTCATAAATGAACAAACACAAAATGTTTAATCTCTCACATGTATGATTGAGCAGTCAGTGAGCATTTCGGTACTCTGACCCAGGCACTTAACTTTTCGCAGACATTGAAATTGAAAGATTTCGCTCGCTCTGAAGAACATGTGGCACAAGACACATCGTCTATTAGGAAACCCTATATAGTTAAAAATCGAACTTATTTACATTTTGGTTGTTATTCTTTTTCAGTTTAAGGAAGTAAAAAATATTTCATTTTATTTGTTGCATTTATATTTCTAAATAAACTCAAAACAATATTTGCTACTACATATTTGTATGCGTGTGCCTGTGTTTGTGACAGAACTCGTAGTATGTGTCAGAGACGAAAGTGTTGATAGCTACAGTGACAGCATTTATAAATTAACATATGTATGTATGTTGCATGCTTAACGCAGTCGTATATTTTATATGTAACGCAAACATTACTATAAAATTTACGCTGTACATCAGATGATTTTAGTCTTAGATCTTATTACACAATCTGGTTAAAAGAAAATTAACACATTGCTTTAGTAGAAATAAAACAATTTTATCTCTTTAAAAATTCAAAATTAATAATTAAAAAAATAATAAACTGAAAGAAACACATCAGTTGTTATTCAGAGAAATATTGTGTCATATAATTCCGTCATTTCTCATTTCCTAGTTTTGCTTGTTTTCTTATATTTTATAAAACAGCTGTTTCAATTGATGTCATTTTGATTACAAAACAAAATATTTTTTCATTCTATCAAAAACAGTTTAATTATTATTTTCAGAAACACACACTCTCATTGTAGCAGATTCTAAATCTGCTACAAAGTCTCAACATGTTATTGAAAAATATGTATGAATCATTATGACAACCTCATATGAAATATTTTGGATTTTTTGTTGTTGCTTATTAAGAAATTCAAATTTAGATATAAAAATCAAATATCTCTATATATGTATGTATGTATGTTTATTTAGCAGCTTTTTCTTTATTTGTTCAACAAACATAAGAGTATAAAGTTATCATTATGCAAACTGTTTTGAAAATCATTACATAAAATATTCAATATAAATATAGTTTTATTTTAATTTAGGTGTACCCACGATGTCGTCAGGGTGCTGACAATATTTTTTCCGAATTAGCCTTTTGATTTGTAAGTAAGTCCACACCAAATTTTAATGCTCTAGATTTTATAGTCCTGCAGATATGGTTTACATATAAAGAAGTACCCAAAGAGTTCTAAAATAAGGTCATATACATAAAATCACGTCACTTTTGGAACACCCTTTATTTTTGTAAACTTTTTACGTGTTTGGAACATTGTTTTAAGTACTCGGTGTAAATTTAAAGTGTCTGTCCATTACGGTTCAAAAAATAATGCCTATCGGAACACCCTTTAATTTTTAGTATTTGTTGTTTCTATGCAAATTTCATGAGTCTACTGATAACGGTTCCAGAGATAGAAGCGCTGATCGACGGACTGGCGAACAGACATTATAGTGAAGTCAGCGGGGTTACGTTTTTATCCTTTGGCTGCGGTAGCACTTTGAGACCACAAGGTTGGATACCTCGCACCTGCAAATTCTTTTAAAACTTGGCATTTTTTAAATTTTTGTTTTATTTAAAAAAAATCTACAAAATTATGCTCTCATCTGTAAATTATATTTTGAAATGAGCCATTTATATTCAATTTTAATTTAAAAATTTTGATTGTTCGGTACCCTGGTTGATTAAAGCATCATTTTGCAGGTATTTACTAGTCCCTTAATACTATGTATGGTTTTAAAAAATCAAACAAAAATTAAAGAAATGCCAAGCTCTAGAAAAATTTGCAGGTGCATGGTATCCAAATTTAAGATCACGTAGCGCCCCCTGGATCAAAAACTCCTCTGCTATGCTCATGTAAAATTTTGGATCAATCGGCTTTGCCCTTTACAATTGGCTGATTTATAGCCGAAATATTTTCATTCTGCCCCACTGTGCTATGTAGGATATCGCGAACATATATCATGCCATATATAAGAAGGTTTGTAAGTAATAATGGCTTGCCATTCCCTTACGTTACTTATCATATGTGATAAGTAATGAATTAGCTCATTCTCATTAATGCTCTTCTACATTTTTTTTTTCATTTATGAATGTTCATTTATGAAATTTCTCATAAATGTAATTTATAAAACACTTTGTTACTAAATACGCCGGCAGTTGCACATTAAAAAATATGTTCATATACATACTCACATCAAAACATTTATATATACATTTATGCTTTTTATCTACGATCATTTTATTTATGAAAAATAAGCAAAACTGTAAATTCTCATATGTGAGCACTTGCCTGGAAAACAAAATATATTCAAATTTTCTTATATTTTTTTTTGTTTTCTCATTTATTCACGTTTGAATAAAAAGGCAAAAAAAAAAAAAAAATTTTCTCACTCATAAAAGAACAAAAACAAATTGTTTTCTAGTCTCTCACATTTATGATTGAGCAGTGAGTGAGTATTTCGGTACTCTCGCTATAAACAACATGTGGCACAAGACACATCGTCAACATTGTACCGACCCTATTAGGATCAAGGTTGTCAGATTTATTTTCACCTATTTCGCCAAAATCGATGTGAAAAATCGCCAAAACTGTTTTTTGTTAAAATTTTCCCCTAATATATACAATATTTTTTAATTTTAAAAATATTTTTAATAAATCAAAAAATATAAATTTAATTGAAATAGCTAAAATTCGCCAAAAATAGAAAAAAAGTCGCCAAAATTTATAAAAATTTTGTTTTTTATTTAAAATGATTAGTGAACACGAGAAAAGTAACATTTTTACTTAAACCAATGAAAAATAGTGGTTGTTATAATAACCAGGTTTGGTAAAGTTGGTACAATTGTACTTTTTTGAAACATTTTAAACTTTAAAAGTACAATGGTACACCAATGACTAATTTGGTAGAATATAAAAGTTTAGCTGGCTATACGTTTAAATATCTATTGTTGTTATTTTAATTTTTGGAACTTTAAAAAACTTTATTTTTATCCTTCCCATTTGTTATTACGAAAAATACTCAGCTTTTAAGTGAAAAATTTCAGCATAACGGTTTTTTATATTACCTGAGACAAAAATAGGAAAACCATCTTTCACATAGATTTGAATCGTTAACATATAAAATGAAAGAAATCAAAATAAAGCTGAGCTTAACGAAAATAGCGAGTAAAACCTTGATAAATATTTTCTCCCACAAATCTCGCTATCTTACTAGAACCACAATTACAATTGAAGAAAATATTTAAATTATCCAGTTCTTCTGTCGATAGTTTAGAGAGGGTATGAAAGGACGAGATACCGGGCAACCTTGACAGATAACACGTATTCTCCTCAATCACATCACTACGACAACTTCTTTTATACAGTCCCAATGCAATAACCAATAATCAGAGCACCAATGTCTTTTAATTAATTTTATTAGAATCTCAGACGACTTCAGAACTACGGTGATAAATTTGGTTTAACATTTGCATGCTTGCATTGGGATTTCTTAAACCTCTTCTATTTTGATCCGTTAAGCAAGTTACCGGTATTCAACATTTCAAAAGCTCAACAGATGTGTGCCTCATGCCCTATTTCAATTTATAGCATACGTTTCACAATCGAGTTTTGGTGGAATTCATTATTTCATTATCGATCATTCTATCCAGCAATTACCAGCATAC
Organism: Phasia obesa; assembly: GCA_949628195.1. Taxonomy (NCBI): domain Eukaryota; kingdom Metazoa; phylum Arthropoda; class Insecta; order Diptera; family Tachinidae; genus Phasia; species Phasia obesa. The sequence goes on from OX451217.1 coordinate 34,962,594, forward strand.
AAATTTAAAACTATAATTTTTCTTTAAAATTAATCACCTTATTTGTAAAAAATATTCTTTCATCTTAGAGAGAATAAGACGAACTTAATCCTTAGTTCAAAACTTCCTTTGTATGTAAAACATAAGTATGAAAAATTCATTGGAATTACCACCACATCAAATACAAAACTGTACATAATTAGATAGAATATCATATACAATATTATAATCTTTCTAAAACAAAAGTTAATGTTTTCTATTATGGTTGATAAGTATCCAAAAGTATGTTAGAATTTATAAAAAATTTTGTTTGTGATAAAAAATTGCAACATTTTAAAATCAAAAAATGTTTGTAAACTTTAAATAAAGTTTCTCTAGATATGAAAAACATTTTAAAATATGAAATATTAACTATGAACTTTAAATAAATTTATGTTCGGAAAGTTTCAGGTATCCAGGTATATAACAAAACAACTTCAATTAATTTGTTATCCATTTTGATATTCAGTTTCTAATGTTGACCAAAAGTCAATGAAAAATCGCCAAATATTAAAAATCGCCATGTCGCCAAATCCAAAATTTGATCGCCAAATAATTTAGAAAATCGCCACGTTTGGCGAGAAATCGCCATATCTGACAACCCTGATTAGGATTCCGTTTACAGTTAAAAATCTTATTTATTTACATTTTGGTTGTTAATGTTTCTTGCTGAGAATAAACTGTCGTTAAAAACTGAGATGGTCCACGAATGCATTATATAGGACCATTTTATTGGTCCCTTATTTAAGCTTTAAAGGACCTACACACATGGCCGGGGTAATATTTGTTTTTGAGGATTTTTTTCATAGTTATGGCCATTTATGACTATTTTTGCGTCATATTTGTTGATTGTATATTTAACGGTCAGATCCCACAGAAAGGTATCAATATCCATTTATTTATAAACATTCAACTTTTTTAAATTTACCATAATTCGCAGTTTTTTTCTGTTTGTAGTTATAATAAAGCCAATTCAAAAAACTTAACATTTTTCTCATGCACTCGGTACAATATTCCATCATTCATAAAGAACTTTATACCCCTGGGAGCTGTCCACTTGCATGCACAATATAATACTCGTACACATGTATTTCTACATACCTTTCAGTATTTGTTTCCTTAAAGAAATATATGTATGTACATATGTACATAAGTACATGTATGTATGTATATTCTCTACATGTTGATTCGTGTTTGCATTTAACTAATTTGACCCATTGCCATTTGTGTATCATGAAAATCAATATGGAAACTTTGTACGAGTATGAAAGCAATTCTTTAGCATTGTTGTTCCCAAGTAGATAGTCACTTGCTGCTAAGTTTATCTTTTCTTTTTACTGCCCAGTAAATGAAGCTCTAGCTTCAATACAAGGTACTTGTACTCCACTCCACTCAACTCCATTCCATTCCACTTCAGTCCAGTAATCTTGTAACACAGTACTGTGTGTGTGAACTGCATGCACAAATGTGGAGTTGATTGTGTTTTTTGTTTAGTGGAGGTTTCCCTCTTACGATTTGTTATGATAAATTGCTGTAACAAGAGGCTTCGTAACTAGTTAGATGTTGTGTATTGAAACTAAATTCTTAAATTTCTTTTTATTTTTTTTTTGTTTAGTTTTTGTCTTGTCTATTTTTGTTTGTTAAATTTTGAAATCTGTACAATTTAGAATTTATTTATCTCATTTTATCTCATATATTATAAATCGAAATACAGTGGTTTGCGAAAAGTTAGTTAAAATAAAATCTTTTCAAATAGAAAATAAAGTGAAAATTTAAAAAGTACCTTTTCTATAAAAGTACCTTAAAACAGAGAGAAAAGAATGGATGTATGTTGTTTATTATATAAATAAGCATAACGACACAATGATGCATTAAGCTGAATTATAACAACCGCTGCGTGGGCTGTCCCAGCTGTAATTACCCGAAAGACAGAATAAAGGGGGCAAAGTATTGGCTTGGAAATAATGGTGCAAAGTTTTTAAGCTACACGCAGAGCAAAACCATGGTTGTGATAGAATTACAACAACCACATTATGTTCTCTGTAATAATTTGTGGTTGCGATGAACAAGTTTCAGTTGTATTTAACTTTAGTTAAGGTAAACAAGTTTTGGTTAAAATTTGATCATTAAATGGCTACTACATGATTGGTTTTTGTATTACCCAGGATAATTTCTCAGGAACATAGGCTTTAATTATTGTAGATTTCTCCAAATAGTGTTTAAAAAAAATATTTTTGTTTAAGTCTTAGTTCTTTAAATTAAATGTTAAAATTTTTTTTTCTTCTTACTCAATGTTGTCAGATTAGGAAATTTATCCTCAAATCGGGTATTTTTCTTTTTGCTTATGGTAATAAAAATTTTGGTTTGGGGATTTAGGAATTTAATAGATAGGAATTTGTGGATTGTTTTCAATGTTTTGTGGATTTAATGAGATTTTGGATTTCTGTAATATTATTATTATTACTAGTTTTACCCAGGGTTGTTAGATTTATTTTCACCTATTTCGCCAAAATCGATGTGAAAAGTCGCCAATATCGCCAAAAGAAATTTTAGTTAAAATTTGCCACTAAATATACAATATTTTTTAATTTAAAATTTTCTTTTAAATAATCACAAAAAATAAATTTAATCGAAATTAAAATACGCCAAAAATAGAAGAAAAGTCGCCAAAATATATAAATATTTTGTTTTTTATCTAAAATGATTAGTGAACATTAGAAAGGTAAAATTTTTACCTGAACATATCCATCTATAAGGTATTTGTCACCGAGTTCTTATTTAGAATATGTTTTACAGGAATTAAATTTATTTGACATTACTAAAGATCAAAAAATGAGTGTCATATGGCTTATTTCAATTCACAAAATTTATATAAATTTACAAAAAAATTCCAATATTTATTCAAAATTAAAGTAAAGTAAAAAATATTCCTTTAAATTAGAGAGAATATAAAAAACTTAATCCTTGAAGTATTTAAAAAGTAATTATAAAAAATTCATTGGAATTACCAGCACAAAGTACAAAACTTATGTAGCTGTACATAATTAGATAGAATGTCATATTTTTATAATCTTTCTAAAACAAAAGTTAATGTTTTCTATTATGATTGATAAGTATCCAGAAGTATTTTAAAATAGAAAGATGTTTGCAAACTTTAAATAAAGTTTCTAGATTCTAGAATAAAATCCTATTTAAAAATCCTATTAAAAACATTTTTAAATATGAAAATGGAAAGATGTTCGTGAACTTTTAATCGCCATATCTGACAACCCTGGTTTTACCTGCCATGTCCTAGGCGTCCTCAAAATATTTCGTTCGATTTTGCTTTAAATGTAATCCACACCAAATATTAAGACTGTTAATTTTATAGTGCTTTAGATATGGTTTTTTTATTTACTTTATATAAAGGTACCCATCCCTGGGTAATTACAGAGAAACAATGGCTTTATATAAAATTCTAGAATTTATATAAAATTCTAAAATTATTGTAGATGTCTGCAAATAGTGTTAAACATTTTCCGCCAATAAAAATAAAAGGTGCTGCCAAGTTTGCAATTCCTTTAAGTCGGTAAAATTGCGAACTTTTACTTTTTTTCTTCCATATTTTCACTTGGAAATGAGATATTTTTGCAAAAAAAAATAATAGGATATTTTTTTGAACCTATATACCAAGGTATCTCCCCATAAAATTTTGTTAAAATTCATTATTGGCCGAAAAAAAAAATATATATAAAATAAGAAATAAATTGCAAAACTAGTTGCTAGAATCTTTGTTAAAATAATGAAATTTGTTGTATGACTTTTGATCAACCCTTAGAAATGGAGAGGTGATACCTCAATCAACTTAATTAATTTGCTAACTTATATACAGATATGTGTGTACACCCACTGTATTATTTAACTGAAATCAGATGCAGTATAAATAAAATATTTATGTGTTAAATAAAAGGAAAATAGTATACTTTTTAATGGGAAGCTTGGGGAATAAATTATTTTTTGGGGGAATTTTGGGGGTGAAATTTTTTAATTGGGGATAAGAATTGCAGAACATCTGGGAACCCTGTTCTAAAGCATTTATCATATTTGAGCCTTCTCTTATCAACATACTCCCTTGAGTGTAAAAAGTAAAAAAATAAGTTTCTATGCAACTTTCTTAACAATGAAAGTTTAACAAGCTTAAAAAATATTTTTTTTTCCTTTTTTCATCCTACTATTTTGTTGTTATTGTAACTTTGTTGCATTCAGATTTAGCTCTGCTGTAGAAAAGATAACAAACCTAAAATTATATGATGTTGAAGAATATTTTTTTTTTGTTTTGATTGTCTTATATTTCTAAGCTCAATTGTTGCATGCTTCCATGCAACTGTTAAAAAAAAAAAAACATGGATTCATTATTTGGAAAATGGGAAACATAAGAACTGAACACACAAACAAGCAGATAGAGGAAAACTCCATACAAATTGTGAACTCCATTAACATATGGATTGTAAGAGGCCTGACTGAATGACTAACTGCTCTTGATGCTAGATGAAAAAAAATGTTGAAAGTTTCTTTGCTTCTAACGAGGCTGATAAATTTGTCTTTGTTAAGTTGGCAAAACAAGAATTTGCCTAAAGATTCGGGCATGTGCTGCTGGTAAAGATGATATTATAAACAAAGTGGTGGCAAGACGATAATAATACATACAGAAAACATGAAATTGCTGTTTAAAATACCGTTGCAACACTAGCTGCATATTTTTGTTTCATTAAAAGTTTCAACCATTATGCATTAAACACATAGACGGCAGTAAGCTACCGACCGCAATCCGTTAAAACTAAAATACACAAGTTTATATAAAGGCGATTATTTTGATACGATTGCAGCTACACGAATGCGGTAGCCAACCAAGGCCAATTTTTTTTTTTCGTAACCGACAACGAACAGTGCTAGTGCTGCCTAAAAAATAAGCCATCAAATACATGAGAGCTTAAAAATATTTTAGTGTGTTTAACAGAAAATAACAGCACACATTTGAATATTACAAAAGGAAAAATGATGAAGGGTTCTAAATAAATTATTTACATTTGTAACTTGATATAAGTATATTTTGAATTTACTTATATATTATACTGGCTGTGCCCGCCACGTCGTGGGCGTCCTGAAAATATTTAACTCGATTTTGCTTGGAAAGTATTCCATACCAATTGTAAGAATCTTACTTTTATAGTGCTTCAGTTATGGTTTAGGTATTTCTTTATATAAAGGTATGGGTACCTTCGATAAAATTTAAAATTTTTTTAAAAATTCTAATATTCTTAAAATTATTATAAAGCTCTGTAAGATGTGTTTAAAATATTTTTATAATAATATAATTCCACAAAGTAAAAATACAAATTGTATTCAACTGGCGCCATCTGTTGCGTAATAGTAAAATAAAAATAAATAAAAAAGTGTGTTGAAAAAGTTACCATGTTGGAAATATTTTAATAAAAATGTACCGTGTTGAAAATATCCCAGTTTTAAACCAAAATTTTCAGTACCTTTAATCCGGAAATTACGTTTTTCACTGCTCTTTCTTCTTTTTTCTCTTGGAAATAAGATATTTTTGCGGAAAGAAAGTATCCTATATTGGGATTAAGATACTAAGGTACCTCCTTACAGAATTTTTTTAAAATCCATCCAGTAGTTTTTACGTGATGCGAACACAAACGAAAAGCAGACAGACAGACGGAAGTGAGTTACTATTTTATTATATGTATAGATAATATAATAAAGAAGCTGATTCGACGATTACAGCTTACGGCTATTGTAGTCGTGTTGTTTTGAATATATTGCCGTCTATGTGTTTAAAGCTCTATTTTTAAGAAATTTTCCTGGTGTTTATTTACATAATTTTCACTGAAAACATTTTATGAATTTAAAGCATAAAGCACAAATGAAAAATTAGAGTTACATATTTTCGACAACTTAAATTGTCAACAAAATCTAACTGTTTATTTTAACTTTAATTTATTAAGGTTAAAGCTTTGCATTTTTTACACCACAAATTGCCTTAACACTATTGCAGGCATTTTTTTTCTTACTAAATCAGCTATTTCCACACTATTTTCAATTGGCTTACTTTGCTTTAAATATTGAAGACCTAAAAGTATACTGTTATTTACACTTTACACAATAATCCCTAAAGTAGGCTTTACATTTTAATGTTCTTAAATGAGAATGTTTAAAGCTTTTTAGCCACACACAGAAAACCTTATAATGTAACACATTTTATAAGATACCATTAAAGTTAGATTTGTCTGTTACAATTGATTACTTTTTCACCTGACACAGTTTTGAGCAAAATGTTAATTAAAACCCCTAGATACACACACTCTTGCAGCTTTATGTTTCAACGCAACTGTTGTTGTTACCTGTAAAGAGAACGAAAACAAGCAAAAATAAATTAATTAGTTAATTAATCAGCTTTGTGGGAATAGAAATAAATCTTACAAACTAGAATAAAAATGTTATAGAGGATTACAACAAACAAACAAACAAATAAAAAAAAAACGAAAGTATAGTTTAAAGAGATTTTACGAATATGTGTATAGTAAAATTGGCATAAATCTTTTTAACAACTTCCGTTTAAATAAGCTTTTATAAAAGTGCGAGTGGTTGCATGTTTGTCAATTTGTTTTAAAGCTATAGGAGCCTATACCAGTTGTTCGATCTTCTTAAAGCTTTCACAGTGTCCTCAAACTTCTTTGAAAGCAATAATTGAGGGCATATATAGCTTTCTTACAGCAGTCTTCTTTTTCCGATCCCAGCTTTGGGATTTTACAACACATGTAGGCTAAAGTCAAAAATTTCGGGTCAAATTAAAAGACTGCTAGCTCGAACAAGGATGATATTTTATACAAGAATTTTGCTTTAAACATACGTGCGTTAAATGGGCTTACACAGAAATATAAAATTTGGAAATAGGGATTCCTTAAAAAAGTTTTTTGAAATTTGCACTCAATACATTGAAAAATAGTCCGAATATTTCAAAAATTTTTCATTTTAAGACATAGTTTGAAAATCAAAAATAAAATGAAGAAATACCAAGCTTTAAAAAAAATCTTATTGTGCAAGGTTACCAACTTTAAGTGCACATAGCGCCACCACAGTAAATGGTGCCTAGCGTCAAAAACTTAAGCTCAGATACTCCTCTGCTATGCTCATGTCAAATTTTGGATCAATCGTTCTAGCCCTTTACAAATCGCTGAATTATTTCTAAAATATTTTGATAATGTCCCACTGTGTCATATAAATTTAGTTTGTAAAAGATACTAGTTTCAGCAATTTCTTCGTAAGGTTTTGTTTATGATTTTCAATTTTTAATGTCGCTTTAGACAAAAACGCCGGTTTTACCCATTTTTTCTCTGTTGGTCATACCTTTTCAAACAGACATATGCTATTGGATGTTCAGCGATATAAAATCGCCCATTTAACCACTTTTTTCTGCCCTCTGTTTCCTAGTTTTGAAAACATGAAAAGCCTGTTGAACCTTCTAGATATATAGAAATATCTATCTATCTACATATGAGTATGTACATATGTGTGTTTGAAAAATTTTTAAGTCTGATAAAAATGTCTTCTCTTCTCCCTTATATCTCTTGTGGGTTAGAATTTGAAGAAAGACATATCCTATTGTTGCACTCTCGAGATAAGGATCTATCTATTTTTCAAATATCATTCAAAATGGTACGAACACGGAGAAACTAACAAACAAACTTACAAAGAGATTTATATTTATTCAATTCACAAACAACACAACACAATTTGTAACTCTATGGTAGAATCCAAAGGCCCTGACGCAAGTAATTGTAACTTTACGGGAAAAGGTAAAAACCAGGGTTTACAATTTTTCATTTATGAGCCTTGATATTTCTTACAAATAAGATTTCTAAAATTTTATATCTTTTTTCACGTTCATAAATGAACAACATACATGAACGGTGAAAAAAGAAGAATATACGTATTATTCATGAGTGTTAAGTAATGAATTAGCTCATTCTCATTAATGCTCTTTTAAACAAATCTTTGCACATTTTTTCTCATTTACGAAAGTTTACATTTATGAGTGTTGATTTATGAAATTTCTTATAAATGAGATTTCTAAAAGACTTGTACGGCATACGGCGGGAGTTGCACATTACATACATACATCCATACATTTATGCGAATGCCTAATGTGAACATTTTTCTACGACCTTCTCATTTATGAAAAATTAACAAAATTGTAAATTCTCATATATGAGAACTTGCGTGAAAAACAAAATTTTTTTCATTTATTCACTTTTGAATGGAAAGAAAGAAAAAAAGAATAACAATAAATCTTCTCACTCATTAATAAACAAACTCATAATATTTTCTATTCTCTCACACATGATTGAGCAGTTGGTGAGCGTTTCGGTACTCTGGTAAAAACATAATATTAACCGTAATATTCACAATGTAATTTGTAACGAACAATTGCTTGTAGAAGCGTTATTTTTTACACTATTTTTGTGACGCGATGTATTTGTGTGAAATGTATTGGAATCACTGAGAAACTCAATTTCGTTAAAGATACGAGTTAGGGCCATTCTACCTCAGACCAGTGATACATATGTAATATTAAATTGTCTGCAGAAAACACCCAGTGTTTAGCGGGAATTGAACCCGTAACCCCCACCCTGGTAGACTAGCGCACTATCACTCTATGAAGATACACAATTAAAAAAATTTGCAATTAAAAAATACAATTATGACAGAGTGTTAGGTAGTGAAGTTGGCTGCAATTTGTTATTGTTTTTTTCTGGTGGAAAAGAAATAACGTTTTATACCCTGTTCAGACATCTTAATTAGCAATTTAATTTAGTGTTCACACATGCTGAATTAAGCTTACTCAATTAGTATTTGACAGTCGAAAAATATTGTTTTTATTATAATCGTGAAGATTTTTTTTTTAAATTAATAAAAATTGTGCTTAAAAAAAATTGTGATATTTATTGGATACAATTAAAAGGAAAAAAACTTACAATTTGCTTTGTAATTTTTATTTCAGTCAACTCTTTTTGACACCTGAAAATTAAATTGTTATTAACGAAATACAAGTGGGTTTTTTGTTTTAGTAATGCGACTCCCTAATAAACTCAATTTTTCTCACTGAACGTACTTCTCATTAACATACAAAAGGGTTGCATTTCGTATTTTATTCAATTAGTGACGCAATTATATATTAATTGCCTTAATTTAGTAATTCTGCTCTCGCATGGTATATTGATTACTATTACGTCCTTGATTGCGTAAATTCTCTAATTGTGCAATTAGGGCTCAGGGTATTAATAACTTTCAGGTCTTTCTAGCGATTTTATTTCTATTTTTCGTTTATATTTAGTGGGATTTTCTTGAAAAAGATAAGACAACATTACTGTTCGTGACAGAACGTTGCGCTTATGTTAAGGCTTGCCATTGCAAAAATGGGCGGGATTAAAAAAAAAAAAAAAAAAAAAATAAGTCACAAATAATTAAAAGTTAGTGTGACCCCATAGAAGACGTGATAGTGACGTATGTGTGCTTATCTTTTGAACCACAACAAGCAGATATTTACAATTTTTTAATGTAGTAATAAAAACATAAAATTTAAAATATTTAAAATATTTGATTAAAATAATTAATTCTACTTAATATTATTGTTCCACGATTTTGAACATGAGGTCATCAGTGGTTGTGGTGTTCGTGCGCAAGTTAATTTAAAGAGATCAGCAGATATTGCCCAACTAACTCGCTGAGTATTTGAAATGAAAAATTTCTAATGAAAATTTATGTTTTTTCGATTGTTTTGTTGATCGTTCAGTTATCGCTAACAATTAGTTTTAGTATTTCGTTTCAATGAAAAATAAAATGTTATCAATTAATTATAAGTTGGTTTGATAGCTATGTAAGGGGTTGTTAATTGTGTTAACATTAAACAATTATGTTGTTAATTTCGGTTTTTTTAATAAAAATAGTTTTCTATTTTTAAAATGGTCTGCTCTTCATAGAATTATAAAAAGAGTTGTAGAAAAAATTTTTGTAGTGCGATTAGCATTAACTACGCACTGTGTAATTTTTTAAGTCATGGCAAAATAACCATATACGGACACCACTACGTCATAAAAGACCAAAAATAAGACCCCTGTCTCCCAGTTTTGCCCAGGTTTTTTTTTATAGGCCCTCAAAGATGTGGGGCCTCGATGTCATTTTTGCAAAAAAATGATCATTTACTCAAGCTCATATTTTGCAAACCGTTTGGAATTTTGATATACTCTCTGAGGCAAAGGTAGCTAAAAAATTTTCGGGAAATTTTTCTCTTTTGCCTACCTAAGCGCTACCTAAACGGTGTTAAGAATCATTCCTCGGAAGTTCATATGTTCTAGAAAGTTGTTTACTGAGATCTTAGGTTCATTTTTGTAGTTGATTGTTTCCTTGAATTTTGAACGGTTTGCTACCTATGGACCTGAACAGGGGAAAAAAGGTAAAAAAATTTTATTTTTTTAAGTTTTTGCCATTTTGACCTTGAAGATGAAGTTTTTTGATTTTATATGTTCACAATTTTTGTTCTTTATGACAAGAGCTACAACTTTGCTTCAGAGAGTATATCAAAATTTCAAACGGTTTGCAAAATATGAGCTTGAGGAAATGATAATTTTTTGCAAAAATGACATCGAGGCCCCACATTTTTGAGGGCCCATAAAAAAAAACCTGGAGGACTTTGGGCAAAACTGGGAGACAGGGGTCTTTTTTTTGGTCTTTTATCACGTAGTGGTGTCCGTATTTGGTTATTTTTTTTTCCGTGTTGCACTGTGCTATCGTATTCTTAGTAAGTCAACAACTTTTTGAGAAAATAAATTTGCTACGTTCTTTAAGTAGTGTCATATTAGCATACAAATGAATTTTGGGGTAAGGTTTGAGTTCGTTTTATTCCCTTTTTTTCATATTTATTGAATTCCCTACGCAGTGTAAAAGTTATGTGAGTAAATTTTTGTTGATTGACCTTAATTTTCCATTTCTTCAAACACTTTTCTAAAATTAATATGTGGTCTTGTAAATATCGTGATGCTACTTCGGGACTTTCGTGAATGCTTAAAAAAGCTGTGTCGCCAGCAAATGTCGATGTGTGGACTCGGTCACTAGTCGGCATATCTGACGTATACAACAAGTATAAAATAGGCCCTAATATACTACCCTAAGGAACTCCGGCTTCAATTGGCTCAGGTGAGCTTAAAAAATTGACTTCTTTAACAATGAATTTCCGATCAGTTAAATAACTATCTAGTATACGAGAAATTGTATTCAATCTTTTTTCGTCAGTTAGTGAGAACGATGTCTACTTATTTTAATTCAACCATTCGATTGAAGCCACAACAAATAAACCAACACCTGAAACAACTTTGGATAGCGGTAAACTTCGTTTCCTTCAACTGACGATAGTTAATGTTATACAATTTTTCGTATTCTATTATTGGTTTGGTTGGTTAAATGGATCATGTTTACTACTAAACACTGCCCAAAGTAGATGGATACGACAAATGCTGAAGATGGTTGTAGTGATTTAAAAAACACATTACATTTTGCTAGTGTCTAAAATAAAATTTTCCCATTTTTATTTAAATTATTCATCAAATTTGTCAAAAATCCAAACTTTGTATTGAATCAAGTGAAGAAATGGGTAAAGGAGCCCCGGATGAGCCCGGGTTGGGCAGACAGGTGTGAAAGTGTATGCAGCTCAGTTGGGTCCAATAAGTTGAGCCCTTTGTGTTACCTGCAAATATAAGAAAGGGAAAAAGAAAGAAAGGAAGTAAGACACATCAAGGAGTAAGAGATTCGAATAATGAAATATACACACTTAAGCAAACAGACACAGACGAGAAAAGAAAAGAGAGATGTCGTGGAGGGCGAATTTGTTGAGACATGTAGTTAGTGAAACGTCTATGTCTCGCCAAGTGGAAGTGGGTTGGAAAACCCACCTTAGCTCCTCACAAAGGAATTAATCCTGCTTGATTCCAATAGTGAAACACCAGAAAGGCTCTCGAAATACTGTTGCGCAAGGTGTTGAAGACGTTGGTATTATAGTGCAGGACATAGGCAAAGGATGTGTTCGACCGTTTCCTTCTCTACCTCATCTTGGCAACATGCCAGAAGAATTGGTCTCCCCTAAAACGACTGCCCAGTGTCTGTTGCTATCAAGTCATCCAAAGTAGCAAGGCCCTCGTCTTCTGATCTAGTAAGCGCCAGATCGTTTTTGCCGTTAAATAAGTCGACTCTTTGGACCATCTGACTTGAGTTAGATCGTAAAGAACACGGCTTATTCTATGCCCGCAAGCTGAGCAGGGAATGACACAATGGACTTCAATGACACTATAAGCAACACAGTTGCTTAGGTTAGTCCCATGTCTCCGCACCCATTTGAGGATGACTGTTGAATTTTCCTCCATCGCGTTTAAGGATGTCGAGGGAAAAATTTGATGTGCTAGACACACCTTTTAGGGACAAAACCAGATATCCCTATTCGATATTCTGTGGTACCTTAGACAGTTCGCTCTTTTGATAGCATTACAGTCATTTTGGACTTTGAAACACATATTGGTTCCAAATTCCTCTATGTAAACTCCTCCACCAAACCTCGCACCCCTTTTGGAGCTATCCGTGAAAATACAAAAAGATCCGGGCGGAGGTGTGAGACCCTCCGTCAAGTCGAAATTATAGCTTCTTATTACGAGGGAGTTCCCGGGACCCCTGGCATGACCACAAACCGATTAAGTCCATTTTAATATTTAGTTGAACTTATAAATATTTTCAAAATTCTTCTTAAAATAAAAATTCAAATAAAATGTTCTTCTTTGCATCTATATACTTATTATAAACTAGCTGTGCCCGCCATGTTGTGGTCGTCCTGATAATATTTATGGTGGGAGATTTCATAAGGCATGGATAAGAGGTACAGAAAAGCAAAAAGAAATTCTTAAATTAATTTTTTTTGTAACAAAAGGTTCCGATAGCTGATGTAGGCGAATCGGCGTTTTGATAGTTTGAATTCAGGGATATGGCCAGCTCGGCTGGCTCGGAGTAGTTCAATTCACGGGAAGTTCAATTCTCAATTCCTTTTTGCAACATTAAAGGCCTGATGTCAGTAATCCTGAATTTTGTCTTCCAATGCGTCAATTGTCTGTCACGCTTATCGGCATGATCTTGGAGGCCAAGTTACGGGTCCATTATTCAAAATTATTCATTGATCCAATATTTTTCCAACAAATTAATTGCGGCACGCCCTGTGTGACATGCTGCACCGACTTGTTGAAACCACAGATACCTTCGTAGATTGATTTGCAGTGCGCTAGTATATTAGTCTATAAGAATTCAAATAAAATGTTCTTCTTTGCATCTATACTTATTATAAACTAGCTGTGCCCGCCACGTCGTTTTCGTCCTGATAATATTTTGCTCGATATTGCTTTGAAAGTATTCCACACCAATTTTAAGACTCTTACTTTTATGGTGCTTCAGTTATGGTCTATGTATTTCATTTTTATAAAGGTACCCATCCCTGGATAAAATTCAAAAATTTATAAAAAAATTCTAAAATTTATTGAAAAGCTCTGTAAGAGGTGTTCAAAATATTTTAATAACAATTTAATTCCACAAAGTAAAAATACAAATTTTATTCAATTGGCGCCATCTGTTGTGCACTTTTGTTTAAAATATCCCACTTTCAAAAACAAAAGGTGCGCAACTGTGTTTAAAATATCCCAGTTTTAAACCGAAAATTTCAATACCTTTAAACCGGAAATTGCGTACTTTCACTGCTTTTTCTCCACTTTCTCTTAGACAAAAAGTATGCTACATATATTGGAATCAGGAAGCTAAGGAACCTTCTCACAAAATTTTTTAGTCTAGTAGAATTTACGTGATGTGAACGCAAAAGAAAAGCAGACAAACAGACAGACGGAAATGAGTTACTATTTTATTATATGTATAGATATGTAACTACAAAAGTTTAAAAATCTAGAAAGCAATAATCAATTTGGCAATAGGGATGTTCCATTTCGTTTTCAGTGTAAAAGTCACAATGGATGACAGTCATAGGTTGAGGTGTCAGGTAGTCAGTCATTCTTAAGTAAATGCTAAAGTGAATGTCGTTTTCTTTAAAGGTTTAGTATATTGAATTGACAGTTATCTAAGCATATTTTACACACGTTATTTATTACTATTCATGTGACATAAATACGTATGTTTTCTAACACCCGCCTCCACAATTTTTACAAAACAATAATATAAACCATAAATTAAATAAAAAAAAAAAAATAAAAAAATATTTATTTAATTTTTCTGTTTATTAATCTCTGCAACAACTGGTATTTTTTTATTTAAAAATTATAATAAATTAGCTGTTCTCTAAAGCTGTTGTTGTAAAAGGAATAGTAGTTGCTTTGTTGGTTTGTTTTATTTATACATAAGTTTTTTTTAGGTTTGAAAACAACACTCAGTTGTTGTTTTAATTTTAGCGACAAAATATTATCGAAATAAATAAAATTTATGCAAAAATTATATGATTTTGATTCCTTCTATTTGGTTTTTAATTTCCAACAACAACAATACAAATGTTAGATAAGTCGTGTCTTTGATGTTGGCTCATTTATTTTAATTATTCTTTTTAGATCTGTGCCTTTATCTGTTTTTATTTTTTAGGAAAAGTGGTGAATATAAATTGTAAAATTTATGGGTTTTTAATATTTATTTTTTTTTTAATTTTAAATTATTCACGTGGGGTGGAAACATTAAATTTAAAACAAAAAAATAAAATTAATTTAAATAAGTAAAAAAAAAATTAATTTAAATAAGACAACATTATAATGAATGACTTAAATAGATTTTTTTGATTTTGATAAAATAGTTATTTCATCATTCTAATGCGTTTGAAGTCGCCAATATTCGTATTTCCAACTACGGTTCACAGTCGAGCAGAATTATAATATTTTGGAAATAACTCAGCCATTTGTCTCGGTTGATAGAAACAAAATTTGACATGAGCATAGCAGAGGAGTATCTGAACTTAAGTTTTGACGCTGGGCAACATAAACTTGGCAGGGGTGGCACTATGTGATGTAAAAGTTGGCTACCTCGCAGCTGTGAACTTTTTTAGAGCTTGCCATTTCTACAATTTATGTTTGATTTTTAAAAATTATACATGGTTGAAAGGTATAGCTCATACCTACAGAATGATGCTTTAAATTATGTCTTCAAATGATTCATTTTAAAATTAAAATTATTTTTTTTTTGAATTTTTGATTTTTCGATGCCCTAGTCCAGTTTTGTCAAAATATTTAATACAAATTTCATCAATTGTTTTAGATTTTTTAAATAAAATATTGTGCATTAATTTCAAATATTGAAAACAAATTTCTTAAGGAATATATAAAAATATTATAATATTCTTTAAGCTAACTATATGTGCGTACGTTTAAACCAAGTTTCGTGTAAAATTGATCATCTTTGTAGAACATGGAGGTCCTTCAATTTGATCCATTTTACATCGAAATTTTGCCTAAATCTTCTAAAATTCCAAAGCTGGCGCCGGAAAAAGAAGACTGCTGAAGAAAAGCTATATAAAGGGTGTTTTTTATAGAGGTATAGAACTTTAAGTTGCAATAAAACAACGATGGATTATTCGATTTACATGAATTTTATTTATCCGAAAGATAATCTTGTGGCGTTACATTTTAAATATCGGCTGGCGCGGATGTAGTCCAATCTGGACGTCCAATTTTCGATGCCTTTTTCCAACATTTGTGGCCGTATATCGGCAATAACACGGCGAATGTTGTTTTCCAAATGGTCAAGCGTTTGTGGCTTATCCGCATAGACCAATGACTTTACATAGCCGCACAGAAAGTAGTCTAGCGGTGTTAAATCACAAGATCTTGGAGGCCAATTTACAGGTCCAAAACGTGAAATTAGACGCTTACCAAACGTGTCTTTCAATAAATCTATTGTGGCACGAGCTGTGTGACATTTTGCGCCGCACACTGTGGCCACTGCGGCAATAAATCAATTTGGATCTGCTTTTCGATTTTGATGATTTTTACACAGATGGTTAAAAACTATCTAAAGGTCATGTGTAAAAAATTTCATGCAAATATCTCCATTGGTTTTCTGTCCCGAGCAGCGCAAAGTTGAAGTATGTAAACAAGTCTCAAATGTGATAGTTTTCTATGTCATATTCAAAAGCCTGTTACTTATAAACTATACACCGAATGTACCTTATAAGTATTCTTTCAATTAAAATGGACATTAAGCATTATATGTATATTAAAAAAAAAATTTTAAAATTGCAAAAAAAAATTCTTTTGACAACATATTTTAAACCAAAAATAAAAACATTTATGATTTTCCGTTAGACTTTTAGTTGTGTGCGAAGCAGTGCGACACATGGAGTCCTATACCAAATTAAAGCTGAGAGTCTCAACTAACAGACTAAAAAAAAACCTGCCCCAATTTGCCCGCCGCCGAAAAAACAATGAAAAACCAAAAAATTACAGTAAAAAATATGCGTTATGCGTTATTTTACAGGTGCAAAAACAACTGTGCATTCTTTCTTTCTTTGCTACTCGTTCACGAAGCCGGTGCCAATTTGGGATCGAGAAATACGAAAATTTCATTGCATGTGTACTATATAGAAAAAACTTAGATTTGAGTCCCGATTACAAAAACAAATGTACACAAAAGTATTTATCAAAGTAATATCGGTATATTGTTTACGTTGACTAAACAACAAAAAATCTAAATGTAAACTTACTACACATTAAATGAAGAGCTTTATATATAACTTAATCAATAACTTAACATTGATCACATTTTTTCTCTTAAAAATTAACTCCGTTATCCGTTATAAACATTCTTTTATATTATATTTGAGAGTGGTATAGTGATAAGTAAGTTTTTATTAAGCAATTAAAGCGAATTTATATAATATACAATGGAACAGCTACAAATATCTTTCAGCACGCTTTCGGAAATTGTTTTTCAATGTAAAAAAGATATTGATCTTATAACTCGTGTAGTTTTCGGAATTATAAAATAGTGTCTGAGAAAACTCAAGAAAAGTTCAGACGGTTTTTGAAACAAACATTTATGCCTCAATTTTTAAAGTAGTGGAACAAGAGTCAGCGTACTTCATAAAGATTTTTAATGACAATGAAGAATGGCTAACACATTATTATACGTTGACTGATGAAGTAGTGGATGATACAGTGGATGGTAAACGTGGACGTCTAACGAAAAGCTTTGGGGAGAGCAATGCCAGAACGAAATCTTCGGTTGAAAATTATATTATCCACAATTAGTTGCAGTCAGGCAATAGACGCTGAGAAATTCCAAATATATTGTATAGACACGGCAAAATTGTACATTGATTTGTACGGAAAATTTTTATATTGGAGTTGTATGAGGGGTGGGTGTTACAGTGGACGGATGTTATATGCATTTTTGCGAAAAATAAACATATTGCATTTTTGAAATATCGTTTGTATGGGAGGTGGGCGTAAAAGTGGGCGGATTAAGTTCATATTTTCAGGAGGTCATTCTACAATTATAATATTAACATTTTATGAAAATTGAGTTAATTTATTTAAAATCATAGAAGTTATGCTCCATTTTCTATTTAAGTTGTATGGGAGGTGGGCGTAAAAGTGGGCGTATTTTTGTAAAAAAAGAAACTGAAATTCTTAAAAAATTTAAAATAAATGTGTGCAAAATTTCATGAAGTTCCGCAACCTCCTTGATTTAAGACCATTAAATACACTACACGGCCACAGTGTGCGCCGTCTTGTTGAAACCACATCTCCTGGACATCATGGTTATTCAATTAAGGAATGAAAAAGTTAGTAATCATGGCTCTATACCGATCACCATTGACTGTAACGTTCTGGCCACCATCGTTTTTGAAAAAGTACGGACCAGTGATTCCACCAGCCCATAAAGCGCACCAAACAGTCAGTTTTTCTGGATGTAACGGTGTTTCGACATACACTTCAGGATTACCTTCACTCCAAATGCGGCAGTTTTGTATGTTGACGTAGCCATTCATCGCTAAACAAAAGTCGCTTATGAAAATCGGGTACAACGGTAATCTCGTTTTGGGCCCATTCGACGAATCTACGCCTTACTGTTCAGGCGTGAGTCTATTCATGATGAATTGCCAAACTAAACTGAGAATAAATTACTTGACAGCTGTTAAATCGGTCGCCTTCTTGAAAAGTAATGCCAACTTAAAGTTCTATACCTCTATAAAAAACACCCTTTACATATACGTTCCTAATTATTACTGAAAGTTAAAAATTTCAATTTTGGGATTTTTGGTCTTTATTTTAGGAATTGTGGGATAGCCTATGCTCATGAATCAAGCGGCCTAGCGCTTTACTGGCTGAGTTATTTCCAAAATATTTTTATTCTACCCCACTGTGAGGTGGTAGATTTCATAAGGCATAGATAAGAGGTACAGAAAAGTAAAAAGAAATTCTTAAATTAATTTATTTTTGTAACAAAAGGTTCCGATAGCTGATGTAGGCGAATGGGAAAAAAATACGTACATATTCATGTATCGTCGATTTGAAAGTTTTTTTTCTGAATTTCTCTTTATACGTGTTAAATTCTCCGCGATCTACATTTTTTGGTGAATCATAAAATTGCTGGCCTTTAGGTTAAATTTTGAGCTCTGGGGGAATTTAAAGACGTATAGTAGAATTTAATGATCCATAATTTCTGGGACCTGTAATTTATCTGAATGCAGTGTATTTTTTGTTTACATTTTTCACGAAAGGGACAAAAAAGAGCCATACATTGAAGAGTTAGGGTTAAACACATAAGTGCTCCTCGTAGTATTTTGCTTATCTGAATGCCCTTAACATACTAAAGTGTGTGTATTTTAGTAATATAAAATTTTAAATTGATATAAAAACACAGATAAATGTTATTTTTTCCATTTTTACTTGAGTATGAATTCTGGGATATGGCCACCTCGACTAGCTCGGAGAAGTTCAATTCACGGGAACTTCAATTCTCAATTCCTTTTTGCAACATTAAAGACCTCATGTCAGTAATCTTGAATTTTGTCTTATCGGCATGATCTTGGAGGTCAAGTTACGGGTCCATTATTCAAAATTATTCGTTGATCCAATATTTTTTCCAACAAATTAATTGCGGCACGCTCTGTGTGACATGCTGCACCGTCTTGTTGAAACCACAGTTACCTTCGTAGATTGATTTTCAGTGCGCTGTATATTAGTCTAGGGTTTTCGGGCTCGATTCTTGCTGATTGTTTTGTACAGACAAACCCAAAGCTTCGAAGATAGTGTTTTCGTAAAAAGGAGAGTGATGTAGGCCCTGTAAAGGTCTCCATTAACTGTAGCGTGGGCAACGCTTTGATTCTATCAGCCCATAAACTATACCAAACAGTGATTTCGCTAATGGCTTGTTAAGTATCTTCATTCCAAATGCTGCAGTTTTGCTTATTGACGTATCCATTTAAAGTAAGCCTCATAGCTCAACAAAATTTTCTTATGAAATTCGGAAGTCAGATTTAGTGCGGTGTGCTGTTGAACTTCAACAGATGCATCAATAGAGTTTCTGGAGTTTAGATAGTCTCCAACGACTAAACAAGCAGCCAGTAATGTTCTAAAATTGTTACTTGTAGTTTCGTTATGCGCAACAAGAGCATTGGAAGATGGATTTTTTTTCACCCCATAGTAAGACTAACGCCAGGTTAAGGCAACACGTCAGTTACTGACCAAAATTTGTATTTCTCTTGGAGTCATTTGGCACTGCAGCAGGACGATATCTTTGATGTTCTCTGGAGTAAAACGCAAACAATTCATGGTTTATCGAATTAATTGGTCTGATGGACGATTATGTCTACTGTAAATGTTACCAGGTTCTCTATGCCGATTCACAATAAGAATGAGAGGATTGGCGGCAACTTAAACCGCTCGTAAAATAAAACTCACACGTATTCCTTAAAAATACTGATACATAACGTATGTTTGCCATCTTTTGATAAATCGATCCTGGGTCGATGTATGAAATAACTTGCAAGTCTTGCCAATATTTTCATAAAAAGGTCAAAGTTCAATTTTGTGATTCTGCTCTTCATACGTTTCCATTATGAAATAAAACTTTTATTATTTTTTATTGTCGTTGAAGCCTAAAAACCATTAGTGCATTTTATAATTTATATAATTATTTTTTTGCATGCATTTACTAGTCCTATTATGCCATTGAAATAAAAAGCGTCGAAATGTCTGCTACAATATTTATTATTTTATTTTGTTTGCATTTGAAATGCCAGAAAGAAAATAAAAGTTCATGCCAAAATTTAGAAGGGTTCTTGAGGGGGTATAAAGCAAAACGACTATTGTTAGATTATTATTGCTTATTATAAAATTATACATATAATTTCTGAAACAAACATGTTTTTATTTATATTACAAAAATAAAAACAACACGAGAGTATTTTTTCCATAAAAACTTTAAATTTTATTTCTTAGAAAATTGCAATGCATTTTAGGTTATGTTTTTATATAACGAAAAATAAGTTCCTTTCTGTGTATAAAAAATGTCTTAAAATAACGTTGTAATTTCTTTTATGTGTTTCATTATACCTTTCTTATCGCTAAAGTATTTCAAAATTTTGAAGTTAAAATTAATTTAAATTCCAAGTTAAATATGAATATTTGTAGCCACTCATACCATAAGGTTTGATCTGTTTTCAGAGATGTCCATATTGCATTAAAGGAGCGTTTTAGTGATTTTGTTTTTGGTTTTCGTATTCTACAATTACAAGCAGTGACCCCCTCGTCATCAGCGTCCTGATAATGTTTTTTGCTCGATTTTGCTGTAAAAGTAATCCACACCAAAAATTACAAAACTAAACACTATTTGTTGGGTTATTAATTAATAAGAAACTATAGCAGACATAATTAAAATTCATTATGTTAAATGCGAACTGAAATGGCTTCTAATGTTATGACAAAACACTAGCAAATAAATTAATATATTTTTCTTACTTTCCCTTTTTCTCGCCAGTTTTTGGTTTTTTAGACTCAACCTCAAATGTAACGTGAAATGTATTTTTTTTTTTTTGGTCTGCAGTAAAGTGACGTGTGACTGCAGTATAGCGACTGCATCGTGCAGTTACATCACTTTTGATATGAGACATGCAATTTCTGCAGTCCATTGTTTATCAGTCTCGTAGAAAATGTTTGCCGATTTGTAAATGCATCATGGTCGTTGTTTTTGTTGCAACAACAAAATTATTAGTCACATGTGTTTTATGCCAATTTTATTTCTATTAAATGCGTGCCAGACAAATAGACAGCTTAAAATTGCATTAAAATTCTATAAAAAAACACAGAAAAATTACGTACAGAAGCGAAAAACATGGGAACGGCCATACTAATATTTCTATATCTATATGTGTACATTCGGATACTCCATCATCAGTGAATTTCTGAATACAGCCATGCATGTATTTTATGACACTGTGCCAATAGTTTGCGATCAAAATTATTAGAAATCATAAAAATATGAGCGGTGTGTGATTAGTAAGATGGAAACGTTAATTTTAGTAGTTCCAAACTACACTCAAACTATAGTCAGATAACACTCAGGCTATAGTCAGTCTACACTCGGACTATAGTCAGATAACAATCAGATTATAGTCAGACTACACTCAGACTATAATCAGACTACACTCAGACTATAATCAGACTATAGTCTGACTATAATCAGACTATGGTCAGACTACAATCAGACTATAGTCTAACTACAATCAGACTATAGTCAGACTACAATCAGATTATAGTCAGACTACAATCAGACTATAGTCAGACTACAGGCTATAGTCAGACTACAATCAGACTGTAATCAGACTACAATCAGACTATATTCAGACTACACTCAGACTATAATCAGACTACACTCAGACTATAATCAGACTATAGTCAGACTATAATCAGACTATAGTCAGACTATAATCAGACTATAGTCAGACTACAATCAGACTATAGTCAGACTACAATCAGACTATAGTCAGACTGCAATAGGCTATAGTCAGACTACAATCAGACTGTAGTCAGACTACAATCAGACTGTAGTCAGACTACAATCAGACTATAGTTAGACTACAATCAGACTGTAGTCAGACTACAATAAGACTGTAGTCAGACTACAATCAGACTATAGTTAGACTACAATCAGACTATAGTCAGACTACAGTCAGACTACAATCAGACTATAGTCACACTATAGACAGACTACAATCAGACTGTAGTCAAACTATAGTCAGACTGCAATCAAACAGATGTCAGAATATAGTCAAACTATAGTCAGACAATTGTTAAACTATTGCCAGACTGTAGTCACACTATAATCAGGCTATAATCAGACTACAATCAGTTTATAGTCAGACTATAGTCAGACTACAATCAGATTATAGTCACACTACAAATATAGTCAGACTGTAGTCAAACTATAGTCAGACTGTAGTCAAGCAGATGTCAGAATATAGTCAGACTACTGTGAAACTATTGTCAGACTATAATCAGACTATAGTCAGACAACAATCAGTAAATAGTCAGACTACAATTAGACTCTACAGTCAGGCTACAATCAGGCTATTGTCGAACTATAGTCAGATTATAATTAGACTATAGTCATACTATACTCAGATTGCACCAAGAGTACAGTTAGACAAAAGTCAAACTACGTCATATTCGGTCATATTCGTTTAAAATATTGTTTATTTATAAAAGATTTATAAAACTAATTTTAATACAAAACTTATTTAAAAAATCTTTTATATAACAAATATATTTTTATAAATATGGGACCCATATTTTGTTGTAAGACTGCAGAATATAGGCAGACTTTAACCGCACTATAGCCAGACCATAGCTACAGTACAGCTAGATCATAGGTAGAATATTAGGATTAGAGTATTGCCAGACTATAGTGAGACTACTGCTACACTCCTGCGAGGCTATAACTACACTATAGTTAGAATATAGCCAATCAATGGCAAGACCATAGCTAAAGTACAGTCAGGCTAGAGACAGACAACAGTCATATTATAACTAGGCTGCAGTTACTACAGTCACATTCCAGTTATAGCTAGTCAGTAGCCGGACTATAGTCAGGTTGTAGCAAGAGAACAGTTAGACAATAACTGGATTGCAGTCCGACAGTTTATAGGCAAACAGTTTATAGACACTTTATAGTCACAAATTCTATATAATGACTTCAGCAGAATATACTTAGTCCGACTTTAGCAAGACTAACCTTTTGATTATTTACATAATAATCAGATTTAATCAGCTTAATTGAATTGTATGCACAAGTTTTTATTTCCCCGTTTTATACTATAAATAATTTATAAATTTTAAAACACATATCAAAATTTAGACATAAGACTTATCTATTCACACTAGAATTAAAAAAAAAAAAACTACCAAAGATTTATATCTATAAAAAACTTAAATAGAATCGTATTCGAAAATAGAATTTAAAGTTTCCATTTCGGCAGCATCGTCTGCAAAATAATTTAATATAGAGAAGCAAAAAAAAAAAAAAAAAAAAAAATTGTCATATTTTAAAATTAAAAATGAACTAAAGTTTTAATCATGTTTTTATTTGTAATTTTCAAATAAAACGATGAAACGTTATTTCTCGAAATTAAGTTTTTTTTTTAAGATATAATTTTAGAAATCTCTTTTTTCATCCTTAATTTTGTTTGTTTTCTGCTTGTGCATATTTATATTATTTTTTTAAGAAATAATACAGACAAAATTTGTTCTAATGAGTATTTTTTTTTAATTTTCAATTACTTTAATGCAATCAGTTTTGTTTTCTCACTTACAATTCAAAATCTTTCCCAATTTTAATACCTTTCAACAAACATTTTCTGCACTCACTTCTATGTTTATCTAATTTTCTCTTTCATGATGCCAACAAAATAAAAGATTTCGTGATTACTGCCGCCTCTTGCTATTCAAAACATACGAGTACATACGTAACTATTAGCATTACGCCAGTCAAGTCGGTCAAACGGTCTTTGACTTTTTCACAGTGAAGTGAAATATATTGTGGTGTTTTTCTTTTAGCTCTTTTTTTGGCAAACAAGCCTACAGAAATTCTCACTCACTCAAAAACTCAAAATGTATAAAACAAATTAAAACTATGAAATTTCGTATTTAAACACTAGAAAAAAATTAGTTTCGTTGCTGTTTATTTAGTTTTAATTTTGCAAAATATTTGAATTTTTCTTTGATTTTTGGAAACGGATGTTGCATAAATTATTTATTTGTTTGTTGTACAGTGTTGTTTTTTAAGTTTAATACCCTATAGAGCGGGCGTAATTTCTGATTAGATTTGTTCTCTGCTAAAAAATAAATAAATTGTACCACTAAACGAGTCGTTAGTCAACAGTATAGCATTGACGATAGTAAAATATATATATTCCCCAATATCAGCCTTCCTCCTATCCATCAGCCTCTGTTTTATTAAGCTGCAGAACTTAAGTCTAGTATATAGCATTTAATTCTGGATATTTTAGTCAAAATTTTTGTCTAGTTTTAGTCAAACTTATTGTCTCAGTGTTACAATTTTGGTGTAGCTATAGCCCAGATACTAAACTGCAGACTTTATAGCCTTTATAGCACGACTGTGCCATACAATATGTTAGAAATTTATAGTATAACCATGACTATAGTAAAACTTTCAGTCACTGCTATAATCTTGCATAAGGTATTATCAATAGTGGTGACTTCAATCATTACTGCAGCCTATTCGTTTTGTTAGGTTTATAGTCTCGGATATTGTATAGTTTATATAAGGCAGTTTAGTCATGGATTTATTATAATTTTTGGACGAGACTATTGTAGTCTTGACTATGGTATGAACTATTATCGACTATAGTATTTTCTTGTCTGACTTAAATATACATATGTAATCTTAAGTAGTGACTTTTTTAGCCATAGTATAATTTTTTTATCAAGACTATAATAATCC
The DNA here is from genome assembly GCA_949628195.1 of Phasia obesa. NCBI lineage: Eukaryota > Metazoa > Arthropoda > Insecta > Diptera > Tachinidae > Phasia > Phasia obesa. The sequence goes on from OX451217.1 coordinate 34,987,701, forward strand.
TGTAATATTCGTATCTATAGTCGAAACTTAAGTTTAAATTAAAGCTATGACTATAATATAATGACTATAGTAGTCATTTGTTTTCGAGGCTATAGCCTTGACTTTAGTGTAATCTATAGGGGAGACTATAGTCTTGATAAGTGTAATCTATAGGCAAGCTATAGTCTTGACTTTAGTGTAATCTATAGGCGAGGCTATAGTCTTGACTTTACTGTAAACGAAAGGCGAGGCTATAGTCTTGACTTTAGTGCAAACGAAAGGCGAGGCTATAGTCTTGACTTTAGTGCAAACGAAAGGCGAGGCTATAGTCTTGACTTTACTGTAAACGAAAGGCGAGGCTATAGTCTTGACTTTAGTGCAAACGAAAGGCGAGGCTATAGTCTTGACTTTAGTGTAAACGAAAGGCGAGGCTATAGTCTTGACTTTAGTGTAATCTACAGGCGAGGCTAATCACATCACTTTAGTGTAATCTATAGGCGAGACTATATTCTCGCCTATATATAGTCTAATCTATAGGTAAGACTAAAGACTTAACTTTAGTGCAATCAATAGGCGAGACTATAATCTAATCTATAGGCGAGACTATAGTCTAATCTATAGGCGAGACTATAGTCTAATCTATAGGCGAGACTATAGTCTAATCTATAGGCGAGACTATAGTCTAATCTATAGGCGAGACTATAGTCTAATCTATAGGCGAGACTATAGTCTAATCTATAGTCTAATCTATAGGCGAGACTATAGTCTAATCTATAGGCGAGACTATAGTCTAATCTATAGTCTAATCTATAGGCGAGACTATAGTCTAATCTATAGGCGAGACTATAGTCTTGACTATAGTCTAATCTATAAGCGAGACTATAGTCTTGACTATAGTCTAATCTATAGGCGAGACTATAGTCTTGACTATAGTCTAATCTATAGGCGAGACTATAGTCTTGACTATAGTCTAATCTATAGGCGAGACTATAGTCTTGACTATAGTCTAATCTATAGGCGAGACTATAATCTTGACTATAGTCTAATCTATAGACGAGACTATAATCTTGACTATAGTCTAATCTATAGACGAGACTATAATCTTGACTATAGTCTAATCTATAGACGAGACTATAATCTTGACTATAGTCTAATCTATAGGCGAGACTATAATCTTGACTATAGTCTAATCTATAGGCGAGACTATAATCTTGACTATAGTCTAATCTATAGGCGAGACTATAATCTTGACTATAGTCTAATCTATAGGCGAGATTATAGTCTTGACTATAGTCTAATCTATAGGCGAAACTATAGTCTAATCTATATTCCAGACTATAGACTAATCTATATTCGAGACTATAGTCTTGACTTTAGTGTAATCTATAGGTGAGACTGTAGCCTTGGTTTTTGTGTAATTTAGTGGCGAGGCTATAGTCTTACCTTTGGTGTAATCTATAGGTGAGACTATAGTCTTGACTTTAGTTTAATCTATAGGCGAGACTACGCTCTGGAATTAAGACTTTTTTTGCAATTAAAAACTAAAATTAGAGAATAGTTAGAGTTATCCAAGAAAGTTGCCATTGACCTGTCACCCACTTTAAATTCTTGGAAATCTATAGTCGATTCCATAGCCTTCATCACAGCATAACCTAAAGGCCATACTATAGGTTTAACTACTAAAGCATTATCTACAGCCAATACTATGAGACTATAGTGTTATTTAGTTTTGGTTGTATTATTTATAATCTAGTATGTCGAAAAGAGACCCGTGATGGAATTGGTCCGCTTCGATATTCCCCCTACATTAATTAATAATCTAGTATAATCTGTACTGTTGTAGTATTTACTTAAGTCGCATTCCTAATTCTAACCTTAAGTCGAGTAGTCAGATCTTTCCAACAACTTACTCAAAATGTAGCTGACTGTGAACTGAAGTTCTTAGAAATGTTCTCATTAAAAATTTCGTGTTAAAGTGTTAATTAAATTCAGCTATTACCAACTATGAAGATTTAATATGCTTTTGTGTATAAACTAAATGATATGCAAAATTTAAATTTACAAAGTAAACAAACTGAAACGCCAATGGTTTTAGCAAATAAACAAAAAAAAAAGAAAAAAAAACTAATATCATGTTTATTTATAAAACAATAAATTTGTGATGCTAGATTTTCCACATAAACATGAAAGTTTATGTTATGTTGGCATAAAAAACGATATTTTTGTATAACTTTTGTTTTTATTCTGAGAAAAATTATATTTTTATTTAAAACACACAGTATGATCAAATATTTATTTAAAAAGAAATAAGATTAAAAAATTGTATATCTATGGTTAAAAATAACCAGGAATTCTAAGAAAATTAATTTTAAAATAATAGCAATTCGTTCTGCAACCAACCATCTGGTTAATTTAATTACAGCTGTTTTTCACAATTGTCCAGGCTCTTGAGAACAAATTTGCAACCTGTTTTTTATTCTCAATAAGAATTATTTTAAATTTATTTTGAATGAGAAAAAAATAGGGACGCCAACTACTGTTGTTTATAAAAGCTAAAATAGAAAGTTAAGCAACGAAGATTTGTAAACGAAATATTTTACCGGAACTTATTACGATAAGTGCAGCAAATTGTCTTCTTAAAAATAAAGAAAAAAAAAACAAAAGACAAAAATTTTTTGCTGGTGCTTATATTAATCGATGTGAAATACAAAATATGTACCAATTTTTGGAATTTTTGTCATATGTCTGTGTCTGCATCACGTAATAATTACTGGATCAATTTTAATGACATTTTGTGGGGAGGTACTCTAGTACCTCGATTCAAATAAAGGATACTTTTTGCCTGTAAAAATATCAAATTTTCAAGAGAAAATAAATATAAGAAAGCGGGTTAATAATACTAAAAACTTGGCAGCACCTTTTATTTTTGTAAACGGAACATTTTAGACACTATTTACAAAACTCAAAAATAACAGAATATATAAAGGGTGTTTTTATAGAGGTATAGAACTTTAAGTTGTCGACCGATTTAACAGCTGTCAAGTGATTTATCTCAGTTTGGTTTGGCAATTCATCATGAACAGACTCACGCCTGAACAGTAAGGCGTAGATTCGTCGAATGGGTCCAAAACGAGATTACCGTTGTTCCCGATTTCCATAAGCGAATTTTGTTTAGCGATGTAGCGCACTTCTGGTTGAATGGCTACGTCAACAAACAAAACTGCCGCATTTGGAGTGAAGGTAATCCTCAAGTGTATGTCGAAACACCGTTACATCCAGAAAAACTGACTGCTTGGTGCGCTTTATGAGCTGGTGGAATCATTGGTTCGTACTTTTTCAAAAACGATGGTGGCCAGAACGTTACAGTCAATGGTGATCGGTATAGAGCCATGATTACTAACTTTTTCATTCCTGAATTGAATAACCATGATGTCCAGGAGATGTGGTTTCAACAAGACGGCGCAACATGTCACACAGCTCGTGCCACAATAGATTTATTGAAAGACACGTTTAGTGACCGCCTAATTTCACGTTTGGACCTGTTTATTGGCCTGCAAGATCTTGTGATTTAACACCGCTAAACTACTTTCTGTGGGGCTATGTGAAGTCATTGGTCTATACGGATAAGCCACAAACGCTTGACCATTTGGAAGACAACATTCGCCGTGTTATTTCCGATATACGGCCACAAATGTTGGAAAATTGGACGTCCAGATTGGACTACATCCGCGCCAGCCGTGGCGGTCATATGCCAGAAATCATATTTAAAATGTAATGTCACAAGATTATCTTTCGGATAAATAAAATTCATGTCAATCGAATAATCCATCGTTGTTTTATTGCAACTTAAAGTTCTATACCTCTATAAAAAACACCTTTTATATTTAAAGCATTAAATATGTATGTTTGTTTGTATGTTCGTTTGAGTGGTTGACTACACCAATGGAGCGATCTTCGTGGAATTTTCACAACTTTTTACCAGATATGCGGTGAGTAAAACAGGATATTTATTTTTGATATTTCAAGTGGGCGTGGCACTTTCCATAATAGATATAGCCTTGAAATTTTGCATAAGTAGCTCTCTTGTTAATATGCATAATTTAAAAAAGCGTTAGGTGGATCGAAATAGTGGGCGTGGTATTACCGTATACCTAGAGAACTATAAGAAATAGAATGATGATAAATTTTACACGAAATTTAGTTTAAACGCTTGCAAAAATATCAAATTTATATTATATAAAAATATAAAATTTTTATATGTATAATCCTCAAGAAAATTTTTTTCTATTAAAAAGAAAATGATAGCCCTTTTCAGGCTAAAATACACAAAAATACAATAACTTTGGAATTTTTAAATTAAAAATCGTCTAGTTTGTAACTTAAAAAAAATATAATCTTGAAATTTTTGTACAATGTTTTAAATTTTGCTTGCTAACTACTAAAAAATAACAAAAAATTTCCTGAAAATTTTACTGAATATTGAAAAAAATGACAGGATCGGGGTGCCAAAAATTCAAAAATTTTAATTTTAAATTACCTGTAACTCGCTCATTTTAAAACACAATTTAAAGGTTGGATCATAATTTTGTAGGTATTAATTAGACCATGAAGACGACCATGAAGTCACTTAAGCTAGCGTCAAAACTTAAGCTAAAATACTCCTCTGCTATGCTCATGTCAGCTTAGCTCTTTACAAATGGCTGAGTTATTTCCGAAATATTTTCATTTTGCCCCACTGTGCACTCTGCCAATTTTTGACCACAAAACAAAAAAAAAACGCTTTTTTTAAATGCCTAAATTCATGATTTTTAAATTGTAAATGATTTTTTTGTATTTTTCACATTAATAATTCGATTCTATCCAAATTTCCTGTGTTCGCATCACGTAAAAACTACTAAAGGGATTTTAAGAAAAATTTGTGAGGAGGTACCTTAGTATCCTGATTCCAATACAGGATACTTTTTCCGCAAAAATATCTTATTCCCAAGAGAAAGTGGAGAAAAAGCAGTGAAAGTACGCCGATTTGTTTTACCGATTTAAAGGTACTGCATACTTTAAGGCATCTTTTATTTTTGAAAGTGGTATATTTTTTTTAGCAATATTGCGAACCGATGGCGCTGTTTTAAAATAATGAGAAAATAAATTAAATTTTTTTTTTTTAATTTAATTTTAAAATAATCATAAAATATAAATTACTTACTGCCAAATAGCCAATTGAAGAAAATTTGTATATGATTTGTATTTTTACTTTGTGGAATTACATTGTTATTAAAATATTTTAAACACCTCTTACAGAGCTTTACAATAATTTTTAGAATTTTATATAAATTTTGGAATTTTATCCAGGGAGTGGTACTTTTATATAAAGTAAATACGTAAGAGTCTTAAGACTTGGTGTGGATTACTTTCAAAGCAAAATCGAGCAAAATATTTTCAGGACGCACACAACGTGTGTGGGCACAGCTAGTATCTTATAATTATTAACTTACATAAAAAGTTTTGTTACGGTTTGAGCATTTTTGTATTTAGTATAGCGTGTTTAAGAAAAAGGATATATAACAGGACCTTAAGTCCTTGTTCTGATTTGAATACACACTTATGCACACGTTGCTAGTTGTATATACATATGTATATCAACATGACTATTTTTTTTTAATTTTGCAGGTATTATTGAAGCTAAACTTACATTATTCAGTTTCAGGACACTTGGGAGATAGGCATATCCTTGCATCGATTTTTTCAAAAAATCATATTTTTCTTAACTAAGTTATTTTAGGCTAATGTACCAAATTTCAAAAATATCGGTATTTTTTGTCCCTTCTTTATATGGGAACGAAGCACTGTGCATCATCTTTCTACGGCTAGATTTATCCTAGATTTTGTGATATTATTGGATATAACTTTATTGATAAAAAAGGAAAAAGAAGCTGAACGGGTTAATGGTTGCAAAAAGTGCTACAATTGTTAGTTTTTTTTCGGGCACAATCTAGTCAAAATGGGGCTTAGCTGGCATCCCTGATCAATATATGTAAGTATGTACAAGTGTTAAAATAAAACTAATAATTTAAATCAACCATTAATTATCAAGTCGTTAATACTTTTATTGCGTTTTATTTAAAATATCAAAAACAATTTAATTGTTGTTAAAGTCATGCCTAACAAATGTGACACATACACATACAATACGTACTCATACGGATGAAGGGGAAACACGACAAAAATTGTAAAAAATGTTAGTGCGTGCTATTTTTTATTTATAATTATATTTTACCATAAATAAGAAAAATTAATTAAATTTGTTTTGCTATAAAAAAGTTTCTACTTGGTGTGCAAAAGTTGCTACTGCTATTTATTTATGTTAAATGCATTTTCAGTAGTTGAGAAAAACTTTTGTTCTTGACATAATTTTAAACAAATGTTGTTGTTTGTTTGCTTCTATGTACATACGTATATACGTTTGCATGTATAAAGATGTTCTTGCATTTATAGTTGCTGTTTTAGTCTATTTATTGTGCAACGTGTGTTCTTCTTAATTTATTTTTAACAACTTTGACATTTTAAAATAGTTTAAGTTCGCAAAAGGTAAAAACTTTACCCTTTAGTTTTGTGAACAACTTTAAGTTAATTAATAATAAATAATAAACGTACTGAAGTATTGAAGTCAATGATTTCTTATAGTTTTTAAAAATTTAAATCAACCTTTTTTGAGTAACGTGTGTGTCTTCTTACATTTGGAATTTTTAAACTAATTAATATTTTCGAAAGTATGGTTTTATTAGAAAAAATAAACCCTTACATTGAATAATACATTGAATTAAACAACGACAAAAAGTTTTTTGTAAAAATTTAATAGAAATTTTTTGGAAAACTTTTATAGAAATTTCTTGGAAAAATTTTTATAGCAATTTTTTGGAAAAAATTTTATAGAAATTTATAATGGAAAAAATTTTATAGAAATTTTTAATGGAAAAAATTTTTAGAAATTTTTAATGGAAAAAATTTTATAGAAATTTTTAATGGAAAAAATTTTATAGAAATTTTTAATGGAAAAAATTTTATAGAAATTTTTAATGGAAAAAATTTAATAGAAATTTTTAATGGAAAAAATTTTATAGAAATTTTAAATGGAAAAAAATTTATAGAAATTTTTAATGGAAAAAATTTTATAGAAATTTTTAATGGAAAAAATTTTATAGAAATTTTTAATGGAAAAAATTTTATAGAAATTTTTAATGGAAAAAATTTAATAGAAATTTTTAATGGAAAAAATTTTATAGAAATTTTAAATGGAAAAAAATTTATAGAAATTTTTAATGGAAAAAATTTTATAGATATTTTTAATGGAAAAAATTTTATAGAAATTTTTATTGGAAAAAATTTTATAGAAATTTTTAATGGAAAAAATTTTATAGAAATTTTAAATGGAAAAAAATTTATAGAAATTTTTAATGGAAAAAATTTTATAGAAATTTTTAATGGAAAAAATTTTATAGAAATTTTTAATGGAAAAAATTTTATAGAAATTTTTAATGGAAAAAATTTAATAGAAATTTTTAATGGAAAAAATTTTATAGAAATTTTAAATGGAAAAAAATTTATAGAAATTTTTAATGGAAAAAATTTTATAGAAATTTTTAATGGAAAAAATTTTATAGAAATTTTTATTGGAAAAAATTTTATAGAAATGTTTATTGGAAAAAATTTTATAGAAATTTTTATTGGAAAAAATTTTATAGAAATTTTTAATGGAAAAAATTTTATAGAAATTTTTAATGGAAAAAATTTTATAGAAATTTTTAATGGAAAAAATTTTATAGAAATTTTTAATGGAAAAAATTTTATAGAAATTTTTAATGGAAAAAATTTTATAGAAATTTTTAATGGAAAAAATTTTATAGAAATTTTTATTGGAAAAAATTTTATAGAAATTTTTAATGGAAAAAATTTTATAGAAATTTTTATTGGAAAAAATTTTATAGAAATTTTTAGTGGAAAAAATTTTATAGAAATTTTTATTGGAAAAAATTTTATAGAAATTTTTAATGGAAAAAATATTATAGAAATTTATATTGGAAAAAATTTTATAGAAATTTTTAATGGAAAAAATTTTATAGAAATTTTTAATGGAAAAAATTTTATAGAAATTTTTAATGGAAAAAATTTTATAGAAATTTTTAATGGAAAAAATTTTATAGAAATTTTTATTGGAAAAAATTTTATAGAAATTTTTATTGGAAAAAATTTTATAGAAATTTTTATTGGAAAAAATTTTATAGAAATTTTTATTGGAAAAAATTTTATAGAAATTTTTAATAGAAAAAATTTTATAGAAATTTTTAATGGAAAAAATTTTATAGAAATTTTTATTGGAAAAAATTTTATAGAAATTTTGATTGGAAAAAATTTTATAGAAATTTTTATTGGAAAAAATTTTATAGAAATTTTTATTGGCAAAATTTTAAAGAAATTTTTATTGGAAAAAATTTTATAGAAATTTTTATTGGAAAAAATTTTATAGAAATTTTTATTGGAAAAAATTTTATAGAAATTTTTATTGGAAAAAATTTTATAGAAATTTTTATTGGAAAAAATTTTATAGAAATTTTTATTGGAAAAAATTTTATAGAAATTTTTATTGGAAAAAATATTATAGAAATTTTTATTGGAAAAAATTTTATAGAAATTTTTATTGGAAAAAATTTTATAGAAATTTTTATTGGAAAAAATTTTATAGAAATTTTTATTGGAAAAAATTTTATAGAAATTTTTATTGGAAAAAATTTTATAGAAATTTTTATTGGAAAAAATTTTATAGAAATTTTTATTGGAAAAAAATTTTATAGAAATTTTTATTGGAAAAAATTTTATAGAAATTTTTATTGGAAAAAATTTTATAGAAATTTTTATTGGAAAAAATTTTATAGAAATTTTTATTGGAAAAAATTTTATAGAAATTTTTATTGGAAAAAATTTTATAGAAATTTTTAATGGAAAAAATTTTATAGAAATTTTTAATGGAAAAAATTTTATAGAAATTTTTATTGGAAAAAATTTTATAGAAATTTTTATTGGAAAATATTTTATAGAAATTTTTATTGGAAAAAATTTTATAGAAAATTTTGTAGATAATTTTTTATGGTGACAGAATTTTTCGTTGACAGAATTCTTTCCATATAAATGTTTCCAGTGGTAACTATCTATCATCAATATATATTTTCGGATTATTCATCGAAATCCGAACCAACATTTTAACCAAAATGACGTGAATATTTTACTTTGGGTTTGTCAAATAGTTCTATGCAGCATTTTTGAACTCTCGTATTTTCTCCTCTCTTTTGCTGCTTATCGTCACCATCTATCTGTGTTTTGTGATCATAAAATTTTATATTAATGGATTCTTCCAGATTTGTATGCTTCGCATAGCCTTGTTTGTATAAATTTGCACTGCTGTTATAATAAGGATATAAGCAGTGTATACGACATTAAGTGCGAGTTCCTCAAAAATCACCGCTTTAAAAACTTTGAGCGAATTACGCCATGGGTCATGATGTGTCACAGTAATGGAACTAGAACCAAAACTTACAAGGCACCTGTCGCATTGTTTCTCATACGACAGGGTTCTATCTGAAAATAAGTTCTCTTTTTATTAAATACTAGCTGTGCCAGCCATTTCGACAGCTGTTTGATTTTTCTTTGAAAGCAATCCACACCAAAAACTTATTTGTATTTAATTTATGTATTTAATTTATGTATATAAAGAGTCGCATCCCTACTAAAATATGCTGCCTTAAAGTATGCATATCGGTAAAATTTAGTACTTTTACAGCTTTTTCTCCATTTTCTCTTGGAAAGAAGATTTTTTTGCGGAAAAAAGTATCCTATATTGGAATCAGTACTAAGTGTACTAAGGTACCTCCTCACAATTTTTTTAAATCCATCAATTAGTTTTTACGTGATGCGAATGCAGAGAGACAGAAAGACAGACACACAGACAGGCAGGCAGGCAGGCAGACAGACAGGAAATAAGTTGCTGTTTTATTATATGTATAGATATAGATGCCGTATTATAATGTTGTATGCCTCAGATTTTCACATTTTACTACAAACTTTGAATGCACCTCATAGAAAATCTAGATCGTGTTTTATTTAATGAAAGCAAAACCAAAAGAAAAATTAAATATTTTCAGAAGTCGTAATTTACTTATCCACAAACTATTAAAAGTTCTTCTGTATAAAGAAACCTTAAAATAATACTGCAACAAGGCTGGGTCAATATTATCGCTAAATTATCCTTTTTCATATTCAACCAACCTTAATACAACAATGGCTGCATTAAAAATCCAACAACAATAGGCAAAGTTCCTGCATAATAAAACCCTAAATTATATAGTGAAACTTGACTTGAGAGAGTTGGGGAAAGGCAAGCGAAAAGAGAAAATTTGATATTAAATGCTATTGTTTGGCTATTGTCGATTGTGGTTAAGAAGGACAAGAGTAACAACAAAAACAATATAAAAAAACAATAGTAATAATAACAACAACAACAATAATAAGAATAACGTAAGATGAATAAAATATGAATGAGTGAATGGATGAAAGGATGAATGATTTTTGAATATAAACAGAAATTTACACGTGCTCAGCAGTATTTTATGTTTCCTTTTTCCTGCGACTACATCATTACCCAGCAAAATATTTTGTTGGTTGTAGCTATATTGAAAATTGTTACAGCCATCTTTTATTTGCAAGTATCGAGGCAAAATTTTAATGAAACAAAAACATGTTAAATTTTTCAGTTTTTTGGTGGTAAACATTTTGCTGGGTTATTTAGAAATTGTGCAAAACAAATGGTATGAGTGCAGCAATGTTTTTGCTCATGTTTCCAACATTCAAAAACAAATAACCGAATATTTTCAAATACTGTTTATTTATGCCGTGTTCACAATTGTGGCCTGTGTGTGGAGTTTATGGTATTTAGTCATTGAGGAGTAGTGGGAAGGAGTATTGGAAGAAACAACAAAACCAGCAATAGAAAATCGAATAGAGAATGAAATTGGCAAAGAAAATTTGTTTCGCGTGCTGAATGCTTGTTAAACCACTCAACCATCGTTTTTTATTTTTTGCTTTCCGTCTTCTATTGTAGAGGAAGACGTAATGGCTGCCACTATGCAATTTCAACTACTAACCAACCAACCAACTAACCATTATCCAGAACCAACAATTTGTTATGTTTGTTATGATCCCATCATGATAACCATTTATTTGAACTTTTGTGTTCAACATTATTTTTCAATAAATAGTCCAGTATTCTATTTCCTTATCCACCCCTTTTTGTATTCACGAAAATAGTTTATGGCTCAAATATTTGCAAGTTTAAAAATTACATATATATTTTTAACAAAGTTAAATCAGACTAATTGTAGAAAGTAAAAAGCAAATTCCAAGAACAACAATGATTTAAAAGAAAAAGAATTAAAATTACACACGAATTGTCTGGCGATTAATGGTGGTGACTTAAGGGAAAATCATAACAAAATTAAACGAAAAATACCAGAAACAGGGAATTTTATGAACATTTTCTTTTCGGCTTTTTTATTTTTAAACTTGCTGTGGCCACACACGTTGTGAGCGCCCTGACAATATGTTGTTCGATTTTGCTTTGAAAGTAATCGACACCAAATTTTAAGAATCTTACTTTTATAGTGCTTTACTTATAAGTATTTACCTTATATAAAGGTATCCATCCCTGGAATAAAATTCTAAAATTTATATAAAATTCTAAAAACTATTGTAAAACTCTGTAATTGGTGTTTAAAATATTTTAATAACAATGTAATTTCACAAAGTAAAAATACAAATCATACACATACAAATTTTATTCAATTGGCTATTTGGGAGTAAGTTGTTCATATTTTGTCATTATGTATTTTAAAACAGCGCCATCTGTTACGCAACCGTGTTTAAAATATCCTACTTTCAAAAATAAAAGGTGCCTCTCTAAAGTATTTTTCATAATTTGTCATTATATATTTTAAGACAGCGCCATCTGCTGCGAAATTGTGTTTAAAATATCCCACTTTTAAACCGGAAATTGCAGTGTCTGCTTTCACTGCGTTTTCTCCACTTTCTCTTATAGTTCTGCGGAAAAAAGTATCCTTTATTGGAATCAGTGCCTCGTATCTGTAACTTATGTGAGAAACTTTTCACATGGAATTATTATAGTCATCTTGTTTTACATACGGTTAGCTAGAGATAATGACAAACTTTTTTATTAAATTATTTAAAAAATTTTAGTATTAGCTAGGGGACAGACAGCCTGGAAAAAAGAATGACTATTATATTTTTATGTGAAAAGTTTCTTACTTTAGTTACAGAAACGATGTATAGGATACTAAGGTACCTCCTCTCAAAATTTTGTTAAAATCCATCAAGTTATTTTTACGTGATGCGATCACAGGGCAGAAAAAAAGACAGACAGACCGAGAGAAAATTAGTTACTGTTTTATTATATTTTTTTAACTAGCTGTGCCCGCCACTTCGTCAGCGTCCTTGCAATATTTTGTTCGATTTTGCTTTGAAAGCAATACACACCAAAGACGTTTTTAGTTTTTTTTTTAAGAGAAGTAACACTCAGGTAATTAATGTCTATATTAACTGTGTTACATCCTTTAGAAAGGGATAGTAGTAGATAAGACAGATGGTTAGTGTGACTGCAATTGCACGTTGTGATTATTTTCAGAACAGTGTTGCAAGTGCCTCTGGTGTTATGTAGGTGAATTAGTTTAAAGTAGGCATATCCAAATTTTCAACTGCGTACTTTCACTGCTTTTTCTCCGTTTTCTCAAGGAAATAAGATATTTTTGCAGAAAAAAAGTATCCTATATTGGAATCAGGATGCTAAGGTACCTCCTCACAAAATTTTGTTAGAATCCATCCAGTAGTTTTTACTTGATGCGAACGCAAATGAAAATCAGACAGAAGGAAATGAGTTACTGTTTTATTTTATATATGTATGTATAGATAATTGTTAGAGAGGAGAGCGCAACTGAAAGTCCGTAAACTTAAAGGAAGTTTCAGTTAAAAAATTATTTCGTTCAAAGAAAAATTCCTTTTTAATTAATACATTTTTGTGGAAAAACTTTAATCCGGACAATAAAGCAAATATAGCAAATATCCAAAAAGCAAATAGAGCAATTCGGTAACTTGAATTGGAACTGATAGACTGGATGGCAAATGATTACACACACTATGATAGATGGCAACCCTTCTAGCAAACGCTGCAGTAGATTAATTATTTATTTTTATGGAAAAACATTAAAAACGTGTCTGTAAATAAAATATTTTTTAAGAATTTTGTTGCTTCAAATTAATCGATATAGAAATTTTACCAATTTGATAATATTAAGAACTTGGCAGCACCTTTTATTTTTGTAAACGGGAAATTTAAGACATAACATATTTAGAGAACTGATAAATAAAAAACCTCAATTATTACTCAGAGACGGGTACTTATTCAAAGTGAATATAAAAATTGTATCTGCAGCATTATTAAAATAAGAATGTTGGAATTGGAATGCTCTCGGATCCTCATTTTTGTGTGCCTTCCAAGGAAGACATTTTAGATGGCCTTGGCTCTGTCTTCTAAAAGATCCAGTACACATAACTACTTCGCTTCTCTTAGTAGGAAAGTAGAAATGTGTGACTTTATCTACTTCATTGCTGCTTGAAAATGAGATGCTTCGATAGACTGATTGGCAGTGCGAAGAGCTATCAGTCTAGAGGTTGACGGTTTGGATCTCAAAAAATTGTAATATTTCAATTAAAAATTAAAAATAAATTAAAAGTGCATAAAATTAGAACAAAAATTTTTTAGTTTTTGCTACAAAACCCCTTCTAAGAGACATTAAATTAAAGGCCTTTTCGCAGACAATTTTCGGCAGAAGTTCCGCTTTCCGGCAGAAGGGAAAATGGAAGGCCTGCTCTGCAATGACAACCTGTGTAAAAAAGACATGAAAATCGAATGCGAACGGAATGCAAACAGAAGGCCTTCATGCTCCTTCTTTTTACCACGGGGTATATTTGTATACACATACATATGCACATTTATAATATACAGGTGCGCTTCGCTACACCCATCCACAAAAAATACAATAAACACTTGGAAGAAAAGTATGAGCAACCCTTAACGCGAAACCGCACGCTATTCTTAAGTCAAAAATGTTACCATCCAACTTGTTTTTTGCTACACTATACGTATTAACACGATAATAGTTTTTTACTTTTAATGGGATGTACCACTCCCAGTATTCTTATCCAGTCTGTATTTTGCTAGGATATGCACATTAGTATAAAGGTTACTTGTGCAAAGTTTCAAGACTATACCTAATGTAGTTCTCTAGGTACGCGATAATAATTTTTCACTTTGTATAGGAGATACCACGTCCTCCATTCAAATTCAGTCTGGGTTTCTCCATGCATTGTATCTTAATATGGGGGTTACTGATGCAAAATTCCAAGGAGTTACCTATTGAGGTTCTCTATATACAGGATAATAATTTTTTACTTTATGTGGGGGGTACCACGCTCACTGTTTTAATTCAGCCTATGTTTTTCTAGAGTATACGCATGGGTATGGGGTTTACTTGTGCTCACTTTGAAGACCATACCTATTATAATTCTCTATATACAAAATAATAATTTTTCACTTTGTATGGGAGGTACCACGCCCACTGTCTGTATTTTGGCAGACTATGCGCCTTAGCACAAGGATACTCTTGCAAAGTTTCAAGTATTGCAGTTTGCCAGGAACACGATAATAATTTTATACTTCGTGTGGGCGGTACCACACCCACTATTCCAATTCATTCTGTGCTTAGCTAAACCATGCCTTGGAATTTTTCACCAGTAACCATCATATTAACATAACCATTAACCATCATATTAACATATGATGGTTACTGGTGCAAAATACCAAGGCGGTACCTGGTGCAGTTCTCTAGATACAGAATAATAATTTTTCACTTTGTATGGGGCCCACTTTAACAATTCATTCTGTATTTTGCAGACTATGCGCCTTAGCAAAAAGGATACTCTTGCAAGGTTTCAAGACGCTATCTATTGCAGTTCGCCAGGAACACGATAATAATTTTGCACTTTGTATGGACGGTACCACGCCAACTATTCCGGCTATAAGTCATGAACCAATACACATACAGAGACCGTTTGTACATAAAAACCTTGGTATTGACGTCACCTTTCATATAAACATGCAGAAACAAAATCGGTTCACGCATTCCAGAGAACATTAATTACTAACACTGTAATATAATCAAAACTTAAACACCTAATATTTTTCTTAAAATTGCGATTAATTTAGGGGATTTTTTTATATGATAAATTTGATTTTTTTTTTGAAAATTACAGAAAAAAATTTATTTATGTAATCAAGAAAAAATTATTTTAGGGGATTTTAGGGTTTTTTTTATTTGCTTTTAGGGGAGAGAGAAAAAAAATCTGGCAACCATGCTCATGAGCATGCTTGTGAGTTATCGTAAAGAATTGTCGTGAACTAAACGAAACAAGGTAGTATACAACAATGTGCTTGTTATTCATACTTTCGAACAAGTTGGCTGGTGCGTTTTTATCCTTTTTCAGTTTTGCTTGAATTTTGTTCTCTCTCTCTCTCTCTCTGTTTTGAACTTAAAGCGTTAAACATTTTTTTTCGAAAATTATTAAAAAACAAAAAATTGTAACAAAAATTACTTCTAAATTTCATAACAACCCTTCAAATAAATTGAAACAGAAAAAAACTGGGGTAATAATCTTACAACTTTCGATACTTGTTTCGAATTGAAATAGAAAACAATGGCTTGATCTTCGCCAACAGCCAAACCTCTTGACTATGTATTTTAAAGAATTGTGAAGCATAAAAAAACTCGAAACATCTCTAAAAAACGGGGAAAGATAAAGAATCAATATGAGCGAATGGATGGTTGAATAAAGATGATGTAAACAATTGACGACCCCACTTATAACAACAAGACACACAGATCAAAAAACACAGGGCCAGACAGACAGACAAGCAGCCTCAATAACATACAGTATCAAATGTAACATTTGGAACGAGTGTTTACAGCTTACTTTGATGTGCATGTGTGTGGTTAACACTATTTCATTTATACATACATGTTTATAAAAAAAAAAAAAAAAACAACAGAAATCAACCTTATCAACGTCAGTGTCATATCAGTGTCATCAGCACATGTCACTGTTAAATGATTTTCATTGTGTTTGAAAAAAAAAAATAAGAATATCAGCCAAAGGATAAAAGATTAAAAGAAGGTAGGGAGGGGGAATAGATAGATGCAGAGAAAGCACTGACACTTTGGCTGGATGCATGAGGATATTGTGTTTCGACATGATTGAATGAAATCTGTTAGTTGCTTTAATATAAATGTTGATGTTTTAATGATGAGAAAGGGAAAGAGAAAGAAAAAAAGGGAAAATTGTAAAATCTTTAATAAAAAAACCAACATGACACACCAAAAATAATAAAAAGAAAAAGGTTAAATGACATTTTTAATACAACAGCACACAATATGTTGCCAGCAAACTTGAAAAAGTGATTTTATAACAACAATGTATGTTTTAATAGCCGCTACTGTAAATGTTAATACTGACTTAAATATTTAAAGTATTTTTATTATAAAACTTAAATAACATTATGCAGCCATAATAAGAGAACGAGAAAATTATCCTAAAGCCCTCTTCAAATCTTATGAGACACTAAATTGTCAAATTTGAGCACAAGAGTTTTTTAGTCAACAGAATTAGAACCCTAATTTTGTAATTTTTAAGTTTTATTTAACATAAAAATAGACTCGAAACCCAATGTGACACCTTGGTGGGCTAGTGTTAGTGTGCTAGTCTATTAGTCCGGGGTTATGAGTTCGGTTCCCACCAAAGATTTTGGTATTTTTCACTACGATTTGACAGGCAGACCAAGAAGGTGCTTAACTTCGTTAATGAGAGGTAATAGAAGCTTCAAGTAGTATCTGACAAAGTTAAGGCGATACTTACTTGTGACAACCTCTTTTTTAAACCACAGTTTAAGTCAGTTATAGCTTTCTCAGATAAAACTGCTATTTCATAATGCTAAGGCATAGGCCCGAACAACGATTGCAAATTGTAGAATTCTTTTTTAATTACATTTAGTCCCAGGGCATGAGGGCATTCGTGGAAACGAAATGGCCGATCAATGTGCGAGGAACGGCTCGAGTTTGGATGCGGTAGACGCCCAAGAAGACATCAACATCCCCTTGGCCGAAATATTTAAAACACTACGAAGATGGTCGCTAAAGGAAACGGCTTGCAGGTCTTTTTCTTTGGCCTTCAACTGAAAAGAAAAGGACAAAGATACCACTGACCGTCGAGAAAAACTCGTTATCACTTCTTGTAGGCATCATAACGTGGCACTGTATGACTGGACGTATGTCGGAGCGTAGGGGAATCTCTCGTGGCTGGTGCTGCAGAAGCTGTTTGGATGAGGAAGAGGAGGAGGAATCAGTTCAACGCCTTCTCTACGACTGCCCGGCTCTTCAAGAACGCAGGCTCAAATGTTTGTGCCAAAGATTCTCTCAGGAACTGGATTGTCTCAGAGATGCGATTGTAGCCCACTAGGCTTTGTGATAAGCTCCAGATGGTTCTCACGAACCAATGGAGTTCTATAGGGAATAGTGGGGGTAGATGGTCGTCGGAGCATCACAATGGGCCTTATTGGCCTACGAGTGAACTCACCTTTGTACGAGCGGCCCTAACTTAAATTTAGCCAGCATCTCTCACCTAAGTGATCGATAATCAACTATAGTAGAATAAAACATTTCTGCCGTAGTTGCCAAAGTGGAAGAAAACCATAACTTGTCAATGCTTCACTGTTTGCAACAATTGTGCCGGTGTTACGTTACATTTTTGAAGACTGGCGTCAGGAATTTTGATCTTATAGCGTAAAAATTCAGATCTTTTAAGAACTTTGGATAGGTGACTGGCTACGGCTTGTTATATTCGACGGCACGAGTATAAGCTTGATTGTTTTCAGATTTGTTTGCTCCAAATTAAAGAGCTAAATTTGGTCGATAATTTATTTATACGACTTTACATGCCACCCATCACATGAAAAAGTTACCCTATTAAGAGGTTAGCTCGGCGAGCAGTTTGTTTTTGTTTTTGTTTAAGATTTAATTATTTTATAAATTAAAGATAAGCTAAGTCTCTGAATTGAATGATTCCGAAAAAAGTTGGACAAGATTTCCTCTTAAGAGGTGGCCGTATAAATCTATGGAGTCACTCCTGAGAGAATATTTTCTTGGCAGGAAGACCAAAATGTTTGTGGGTCATAATCGGGTTACCTTAAGTTGGTTAACTATTTCAGTGACAGTTAATGCAAATTTAAAGTATCATCTGGGAAAAATGAAAATCAAAGAACACAGAGACGGTAGCGCACATTTTGTATGACTGTCTAGGACTGGTTATTAATGCGGTTACTTTTTTACATTATGGGTACGGAAACCTAGAAAGAATAATAGGTCGTAGTAGTACACTTTCAAAAAAAAAAAAAAAAAACTGGATACGAAGAGTAATAAGGAAGAATGAACCTTAGTACTAAATAATTTTTTCATTCTCTTTAAGAATTTATCTCTTAAAACTTAAGCCATATTTTTAATGAAGTTTGAAGACTTTTGCAAAAGTTGCCAAAATGAGGAAGAGAAGGAAACCGAACAGAATCAATTACTTCATGAGGAGTTGTGGGTGTTTTTCTGGTCCACTCCCAGTTGGCAAGACTTCTATGGCAACGTTTCCTCTTTACTTGTCTGTGCATCCTCTGCTTAACTGTTCTTCTACTATTTGAATCATATTTCTTAATTCGAAACCTTTCCCTATATCTTTTCTTTCTATCCTGTCTTTTCTCCTCTCTTCTATTACGCAGTTAACGCAAGGAGACCAGCATATCTGACCCTAGTGAGCTGTGTGTGTACACGGCTATCTGCCGTACCTAACCTAACCTTATCCTTATTCAATATTTCTTTTATGTATTTAAATACACCTTAAAGTTCATTGTTTCTTTTAGCGTTTCTAATTTTTATGCTTTTAATTTAGTTAATTTCTGTTTTAATTTTAATTGAAAATGTGGTTACTATGCGTTATAATTTAATTTGAAATCATATCTTTTGCTTTAAAATTCATTTCATATTTTGTTGTTTTTTTTTTTGTTGTTGCTCCCTCTGAAGTGTCTTTGAAATTAAATCCACATTTTCCTTTTCACTTTCTATGAAATTGTTAAGACAAGCACACGCAGCTAAATTGAATTTTTATTTTATTTTTTTTAAGCTGAAAACAACCAGACCAAATGCAGCAACCAAGTTCCTTTAATGGAAGTGCCATGTATATGTTTCTGGAGTGAGCATCAGTATGCGTGTATGTGTGTGTGCGAGTGTCTAGGCAACTAGTAGTTGTTCGTTCACCTATGAAGTTATAGTACGTATTCCTAGTACTCGTACTTCTACTTGTACATGTTGTACGTAATAAGTTGCCTCTAGTTGTCAACACATTTTTTAACCATAAATGACTTACTTACTTACTTGTTGTTGTCGTCGTCATGTAGTCATCATTGTTGTCTTTTTGTCACCAAGTGTCTATCGCCTTGAAAGTATTATTTTAGACTTATGTGAGGAATTTCAAAGATAAAAAAGGAACAATTTGTAAAAAAAAAATATATTTTTTTACAAATTACACTTAAGGCAGTAGCAACGCTTCAAGAGTTCCATTTATGGACAACCTATTGGGGAAAAAAAGGTTAAACCACTATTAAAAATGGGATTTGAATTACCCAAAATGATTTTCAATTTAATTTTAATTAATTCATTATTATTTTGTTGCCTTATTATTTTGTTGACTTCTAGCACCTTCGATGTCTGACCACTGTCCAAACGGCAGTTATCACCGGGAATCGGTAGACCCACAGGGATTTTGCCAAATCTCTATTATCGGTTATTGGTGAAGCTCTTTGTAGAGTAACGTGGCTTAGGTTTGGCCCCAAATTGTAGAAAGAGCGATTTAGTGCGGTGTGCCGTTACACTTTAATAGAGGCACCATTAGCGTGTGAGAAGTTTAGAAAGTCTCCAACTAATAAACAAGCGATATGACAAAGGTCCTGAAAGCCATGTTCTGAAATTGCAATTAGTTGTGTCGCTGTGCACAACAAGGCTGTTGGAAGACGCATTGTTTTCACCAAGTGATAAGACCACCGTCAGGTTAAGGCACCACTCCAGGCACTGACTTAAATCTGTATCACATCTGTCGCTCTATGTCTCTCATAGAGCACTCAAAAATATAGTTCTAAACAATATATCAGTTGTACATACAATTTAAAGTTTCTTAAGAAATGTGTATGTATGTACGAGGCGAGGGGCTTACTTTAGATATCCCTTCCCTCTTGACATTCGTCCTCTTTGAAAGCAAATTGAAAAGGTATACCTGTGTGAATTTTTATTACTATATTTCTTAAGCCCCTAATGCACGATATGTATTTTTTACATCAGACTTTTTAACTTTGTGACTCATAAGTAACACTGCATGTCTAGAAAAATTATTATTTTATAGAAGATTTGTAATATTTCCGCAAAAACCTACATCTACAATTATGATTACTAGATATCCAAGTCGTTACACCGCAAAATAGCTTGCTGTCGCTCTTAAAGAAATTATTTTTGTGGGCGCCGCAGAAGTATTGAACGCAAGCATTGTTGAAAGTTGAAAGTTATAAATGCTATCAAATAGACAGAGTGCCTCGGTGGGTTAGTAGGTAGTGTGCTAGTTTCTATCAGTGCGGGGTTGTGGGTTCGATTCTCACCAAAGACTGGAATTTTCGCTACAAGTTGGCAGGAAGGCCAAGAAGGAGCTTGGATATAATCTAAGTGCCTACAAATGGTTAACTGACAGGTCAAACTTTGGACCGCGGACACACACATATTAAAAAAAATGGAGATGCTGAGGAGACCTTAGCCTTAAGCAAATGTTAGCAATTACCATAGCCTCTGTGATGATGAAATCACTACAGTCGAGAGTTATAGGCTAGTGACAGCACGACAATCAATTTAATAAGGTAATCGAAAATTGCCAGTTGGATATCAGAAATCATTGTGGAACGAAGGGGGTCGAAAAGGAACCCATGGTCTGCTTCGGTATCTCTCCTACAAAATAATAATATCAAATAGACAAAGTTAGTTTAATATTACCTTCAGCCGGCGGTTAGCCACCATTGCCTGTTTTCATACGGCATAGATATCTGGCAATATCTTCTATCATTTAAGAAAACTGCTGATGTCAGATAGTTTGTCTGATCAAAATATCGTTTATAGGGGACTTTAGGTGGTTCAATAGCTACTTATTTACTTCCAACACAAAAAGATTTTTTTTTTAAAGACAACACTACCTCTGCTTGTCTGCAGAAAACACCCAGAGTCTTTGGCAGAAATCGAACCCGCAACCTCTAGATTGATAGACTAGTGCGTTAACAATCGGTCTACCGAGCCACTTTAAACCACTATTGCACGTCAGGTATTTTCTTACCGACACCATAGAGAATATCTTTGTTTAGCTAGTCTACGTAAAAAATTCTTTTTTCTCTAATACGCAAATGCTGATAAAGTTTCGCCAAATCTTTGACTTTTGATTTTTTTTTAAATTTTACTTTAGTGGGTTTAGGCAAGCAAATTTATTTATTCCATACTAGCTGTGTCCGCCACTTCTCCAGCGTCCTTACAATATTTTGTTTAATTTTACATTGAAAGTATTCCACACCAATTGTAAGACTCTTAATTTTATAGTGCTTCAGTTATGGTTTATGTATTTACTTTATATAAAGGTACCCATCCCTGGATAAAATTGTAAAATTTATAGAAAATTCTCAAAATTATTGTAAAACGTGTTTAAAACATTTTAATAACGTTGTAATTCCACAAAGTAAGAATTCAGATTTCTTTAAACTGGCGCCATCTGTTGCGCAATTTTGTTTAAAATATTCAACTTTCAAAAATAAAGGGTTTTAAATATCACAGTTTTAAAAATTTCAATACCTTTAAAGCGGAAATTGCTTACTTTCACGGCTTTTTCAACACTTTCTCTTGGAAATGAGATGTTTTTGCGGGAGAAAGTATCCTATATATTAGAATCTGGATGCTAGGTACCTCCTCACAAAAATTTTTTTTAAATCCTTCCAGTAGTTTTTACGTGATGCGAACGCAAAAGAAAAGCAGGCAGACAGACAGACGTACAGACAGACAGACGGAAATGATTTACTATTTTATTATATGTACATATATAAGATTCTATAATTATTGTAGAGTGAAATAGTGTTTAAAATATTCCGCTTTCAAAACAAAAAGTTGTTGCCAAGTTCGCAGTATTATTGAATCGGTAAAATTGCGTTCTTTCATTACTTTTTCTTGTTTTTTTCTCTCTTGGAAGTTAAATATTTTAGCGGAAAAAAGTATCCTATATTTGAACCGAGATACCAAGGTACCTCTTGCAAAATTTTATTAGAATCTATTCCGTTGTTTTTACGTAATGCGAACACAGACAGACAGGAACAAAATTACTGTTATATCATATGTAGGTATGCTTAGATAAATATTAATTTGTTTCTTAAAATTTTAAATCGTTGCCTTTCTTTCTTAAAAATATTGAATTGAAATATGCATAAACCAGAAAAACATATCATTTAAGATATTAAAAATTTCTGAAAATGCAGCCAAAATAACAACAAACAAAATAGAAATCTTGCATTGAAGAAAACAAAGCCATCTGCTTTTAATAGCGACAAAACAATTTTATACTTAATAGCAAAAAGAAAAAAAAAAAAAATAAACGACAGTCGTAAATATATCGTTGCAAATAAAATTAAAAGGAAAAAAACTGCTAAAACATTCCTATCTATTTATAACAAACCTATATCACCAAACACTGCCATTGAGTCTTGCAAGTCACAGACTTATTGACGACAACAAAACTCAATACAATTTTAAACTACAACAAAGAACGATTACTATGGATATAGAAATGTAACAAAACCCAGTTAGTGTTTTAAGCACTAGTGCTGGCAACTTCTACTACTTTCAGTTGCTCGATACAACTCAATATTCATTTTTCATTTGGGTACTCAATACTTCCGTTTACATACTAGCAGAGGAAATTTATCGTCGTAGTTTTCAAATATTTTTATAAATTTATTTTCTAAAAAAACTACCGAAAAAGTATCGATTAACTACTTTTGTGTATTGAGTACCCAAAAAAATTATCGAGTATCAAGTACTCGGTACCCACTACTCAATACTATGCCAGCACTTTAAGCACCAAAAGATTTAACAATTTTTTAAATCGAAAACTGATTTAAAAGAAAATACGTATTTTTATTTTTCTTTAAAGAAAATGTGTGCTGGGTAGTGTAAGTACTGGCTGTGCTACAATTACTGCAGCATTACAACCAACATCATCTTCGGCTAACAGCAGTGTGTACATAATTTTTAATGAGTTTGTCGTATTGATTGCAAAATAATGGTAGAGATAATATGGCTGAAATACCACGCCAAACACTCACTCTATACACACTCCCATACAAATGTAAACAGTAAAGTATACACGAGTAGTAATGTTTGTTGGTATGTATTACTATTTCCATCACCAAGAAAATTTAATAGTAACAACGTTGATGACGATCATCATCGTTTTCCTCAAAATAATAATGTTCTAATTCTTTTCCTTGGAAATTCTGTTCCTTTTTTTGTGTTTTGTTTTTCCCATAAATATAGTTGTTATACAGAAACGAACTAGAGAAAGAGAGAGAGGACGAAAAGACCCAAACAATGCTACAAACTACTTATTGTTGCAGAGCAACGAATGGCATGTCAATTATTTGCAATTGTAGACAGTTTTCAATGAATTTTAACCATATAAAAAACTGCATTAAATTTTAACCAATAAAAGGTAAAATATGGTTAAACTTTAAAGAGATTTGCGGTTTTACAGACAAACGTGAATAAGGGCTTTTAGCGTAATGCTGTCTAGCGCTTAGATTTAACGCTGTAGTGACAAACCTAAATAAGAGCGTAAGGCTCTATAATGATCAGTGATCTTTAGTAAAATCCAACAAATTGAAATGCAAAATAGCTATAAAATCGCTAGATAGAGCAGAAAGTAACTAAAGTGTCATTACTTTTTCACCAAAAAATACAACGACAGAAGGGTTGCAGCCAACTTCACCTAACGCTCTATCAAAATCGGATTTTGCTTAAATTAAGAGGTATTTATTGCTTAAATATAGAAATATTTAAAATATTCAATTTATAAGCCGATCAGACAAATGTATGGCATGAGTGCCTCGATAGACCGATTGATAGCTCGCTAGTCGTATGGAGTGTGGAGGTTACGGGTTCTATTCCCGCCAAAAACTCTGGGTGTTTTCTGCAGACAAGAAAAAAGCTTCGCAGAGGTAGTGTTTTTTTTTTTGTTTTAGAGAGAAGTACCACTCAGGCAGAAATGCCTACATTAACTGTGGTACTTCCTTTGGAAAGGGATAGTAGTAGATGAGACAGATGGTTAGTGATAGTAAAGCTTCGAAATGAAAAAAATTTGCATTTTGTGTGCTGATTAACATAAAAAACTCTCACCGAAACCAAGAGCCTTTCTTTATAAATACCCTGAGAACACTGCGGGGACTTTGAAAAATACTTTAGGGGTCATCAATTTCCATGGTTATAAAGTGGTTTAATGAGTTCCGTTGTGCACGGACTTACAAAAAGGTCGCTCAAGAGCTGTCGTCACACCAAAAATAGCAGATGAAAGCGATGCTCAACTGGACAGATAAATTACATTTTTAGTGAATATTTAGATATTTGGAAAACGACATCCAAGCGATTATACGAGCGTAGCCTCTATGGCAAATATCCATGGCAAAAGTCTCATCCAGTTTATTATTTTAATTTGGTCCCTTGCAACTGCTTTTAAATTTTACAAAATGAACAGGTGTTAAGGTTAAACGAAGAAACAAACGATTATTTTGAGGTCCTTAAAAAAATCGTATTATTTGAAGGAAATAGAAAACTAGAAAGACGCTGAACTAAAGGTATCGAGCTTAAAGAAGACTATTTTGAAAAATAAAACAATTTTTTTTGTTTTAAATGTCACTTATCCAAATAGTAACGGAAATATTACATTGCTCTTGAAATAACCTAAATTAAATACAAAAAGAGAGGAATTTTTCCACCTTTTTGAGTATTTAATTTGTCAACCAATTTTTTCTTTTATTTCATCCATTTCCGGCAGTATTTAATAGTTTTTATATTCGTTAGTTTTGCTGTCCTAAATGTGAAAACATTTGTAAGGAGTTGAGATACTTAAATCTTAAATATTAACTTACTTTCTAATATTTCTTTTTATTTTCCTGCCGCTGTTGGTTGTTTAATTAAAAAACTATTTTTTACCTGTAAAGAAAAGATAGTAGAAAAAATTATTATTATTTCAATTTGAAATCTTTCAATATAAATAAATAAAAACTTTATGTTAGTGTTTAAAGTTAAGAATTAAAAATACTGAATATTAAAATTCATTTGTCAAACTATTTAAACAAATAAATAGTAAAGTCTTAATACACGATATGGTTAAAAAATTAAATTAACAAATTAAGTGATTAATTTTTAAAGAAAATGTAATTTTAGGCCCTAGCAGAATGTAATGCATTTTCTGGATCGCTATATACTTCTTCAGCATTCTTCGTATCTATCTAATTTGGTTAGTGTTTAGTTCTAAACATCATGTATTTAACCAACTAAACTCAGATAATAGAATACGAGAAATTTTAATGCAATCGTCTGTATTTAGTTAATAAGAACGAAGTCTACAACTACCTAAAGCTTTAATAGTTAGCACTGAAAGCATTTTTTGGATGTTTGTTTTTGCCTCAACAATTGTGGTTTCGCAATTCATATATATAATAAAATCATAACAGGACCATTTCTGTACATGAAATATTTTTTGAAATGTTTTGTTTTGCTGGTGCAGTTAGTAATCGAAATGGAATACATATTTCAAATTTTTGTCTATCTGTCTATCCGTCTGTCTGTCTATGTTCGCATCACGTTAAAACTACTGGATGGATGTTAAACAAATTTGTGAGGAGGTACCTTATATCTCGGTTCAAATATCCAAGAGAAAAACTAGTGAAAGCACGCAATATCAGATTTGAGAGTACTGCAAACTAAGCACTAAACACTATTTACAGAAGTCTGAAATAATTTTAGAATTTTATATGAATTTTATCCAGGGATGGGTAGCACTACAAAAGTAAGATTCTTTAAATTTGGTGTGGATTCCTTTCAAAGCAAAATCGAACAAAATATTGTCAGAACGCCTAGGCCTACAACGCGACGGTTAATTAAAAATATTTTAAGAATTAACACGTTGTGCATAAAAATGTTTAACTTCCTGTTACATTTTATATTTCTGTCCTTAAAAAATTATCTCGAGAACAAAGAAAAACCAGGTTTCATGTTGTTTATTTTTTTTTAAAGCAGAACTTGTCTCTTGTTTTGAGAGGAATCCAAACCAAATTTTAAAATTTTTTTATAGTGATGGTTTATATTTTATAAGTGTGGTTTATATGTATATTTACTTTGTATAGAGGTACCCGCCTCTGGGTAATTACTTAGGAACATAGGCTTTATATAAAATGTTAAAAGTTATATAAAATTCTATAATAATTGTAGGGTTATGTAAATAGTGTTAAACTTTTCATGCTGACAAAAATGAAAGGTGCTGCCAAGTTTGTAGTACCATTAAATCGGTAAAATTGCGTATTTTTCTTTCTTTTTTTTTGGTAAAAAGATATTTTTGCGGAAAAAGAATCCTATATTTGAACCGATTTTGCTTTGAAAGTAATCCACAGCAAATTTTAAGACTTACGTATTTACTTTATATAATAATACCCATCCCTGGATAAAATTCGAAAATTCGAAAAATTACTGTAAAGCTCTGTAAAAGGTATTTCAAATATTTTAATAACAATGTAATTCCACAAAGTAAAAATACAAATCAAATACAAATTTTATTCAATTCGCTAGTTGGCAGTAAGTCTTTCATATTTTGTCATTATACAGTGCCATCTGTTCCGAAACCGTGTTTATTATATCCCGCTTCCAATTTAGATTTTGTCATTATTTAAAAAAAGCGCCATCTGTAGCGCAATTGTGTTTAAAATATCCCGCTTTGTAATTCAGATTTTGTCATTATTTTAAAACAGCGCCATCTGTTGCGCAATCGTGTTTAAAATATGCAGTAGCTTTAAAACGGTAAAAAAAATTTCAGAGTACTTACACAATTTTTCTTGAAAATAAGATAGGTATTTTGGCGGAAAAAGAGTATCCTATATTGGAATCAGGCCACTAAGGTACCTCCTCACGAAATTTTGTTAAAATCCAGTCAGTAGTTTTTATGTAAAGCGAACACAGACAGACAGACAGAAAATGAGTATGTATGTATATGTATTTATAAATAGGGAAGTACTCGCGAAATTGTACCTGATTATTTGATTAAAATATAACTTCAATTTTATTTATATAATGTGTTAGGAAAATTTGACTTTATTTATTTTTTTGTGAAAGTTTCCATAATTAGCAACTCTCACCTTTTGTATCTTGAGGTCCCATACTAATGAAAATTATGCATACGTCAAGGTTTTAGTATTTCTGCATGTGCATAATATCCATATTTAGCACATAACAATGACACGACATGTTTATCCTAAACATTATTAGACGTCAAAAGGGGACAGAAATGGAGGAGGGTAAAATGAATAAAACATAATCATAACAATTTCCAATTAAAATAAAAATGAAAACAATATCAATAACAATACAAAATAGTACACAATAAATATTTGTATTTAAAGTTAGACAACTCTTGCATAAACAAATGTTGTGACTGACTGAATGACTGACTGAAACAACATGTACGCATGCAGCATGGTACTTGGCGCTGAAGTAATTAAACAATAACAGAAACGAAAATATAATGAAAGAAATGCAATACAAAAAACATCACTGTCATTAGCATCATTGATGCTTGAGTAATCAACGACAACAGCAACAACGTCAGCAACATTATAATCACAGCGCACCATCCTCATTAACACACAGCAACATGAATTGCAATAAATGTACATACACACATACATATTCATACTCTCGATTTTAAACAAATTTACTAGCTCTCTCTCCCTCACACATATAATAATTTTCCACATTTTTTTATTACCAGAATTTTGTTTAGCTGCCAACGTTGCCAGAAACTCAAAGAAAAATCACATTATGTCTGCAAATTAAATTTTATACTAGATTCACAACTTAAATATAAATTAAAAAAATATGTGTTCCAGTGTTGGTTCTAACTTGGAATACTTTTGTAACCCATAGGTGTCGCTGTGTTGAGATCTTGTTTTTAGGGTTCCGTACCCAAAGGGTAAAAACGAAACCCTATTGTTTTCGCTACAATGTCTGTCCGTCTGTTTTTTGTCTTTATGTCTATATTTCTTGAGCTATAGGAGGCAACCACTTAAAATTTGCAGACAGTTCGCTTTCTAAACAAGTAAGTATAAAAAATTAAACCTTAAAATTAAAGGGTGTTCCGAGAGTGACGTGCTTTGCGTGTATATGGCCTAAGTTTTTAACGATAATAAGTAGAGTCTTGAAGTTTTTACAGGAGGTTTATTACTATCGAAACTATAACAAATAATAAAAATTAAACCTTAAAATTAAAGGGTGTTCCGACAATGAAATGTTTTTCACGTATAGTGACTAATTTTTTTAATCGTAATAGGTAAACACTTGATATATTCATAGAAAAAGAATTTCCACGGCCGTTATAACAAATAACAAAATTAATGGGCCTTATTTACTTAAATAGCCTTATTTTTTGAACCGTAATAGGTAGACTCTAGAATTGTTTACGGCCGCTGGAATAATTACTACTTACTAAAGGGTGATCCATCAGTGACATATTTTTCACGTATAATACCTTATTTTTTGAACCGCAATAGGTAGGCTTGATATTTTTATAGAAAGTGTATTACCATAGCCGTTATAACAACAATTCCTAAAATAAAGGGTGCCCCATAAGACATGAAAAAATTAAGAACTTGAATTTTTAAAGGCGTACTAAACATAGTACGGAACCCTACGTGTGGGAGACTAACTCAAACTTGACTGATTTTTTTTATTTTGTTTTAATAAAAAAAAAATGTTTAAGTGGCGTTGTTGCCTCCATCTATTTTTTTTGAGGTATTTGATATATATATTTT
This sequence comes from Phasia obesa, assembly GCA_949628195.1. Taxonomy (NCBI): domain Eukaryota; kingdom Metazoa; phylum Arthropoda; class Insecta; order Diptera; family Tachinidae; genus Phasia; species Phasia obesa. The sequence continues at coordinate 35,017,081 of OX451217.1, forward strand.
TCATGGGTGTTCCAAATACAAGTATATTAGTCTTAAGGTTGTGGTGGATCGTTTCTGGATTATTCGCATAGCTTAGGTACCTCACAAGAAAAAATCAAAAGGGGTAAAATTTCAACTCCGAGACGGCCAATGGACATAGCCAAGACGGGTGACAATCACAATTACCGAACTTAGTTCGAAAAATATCGACTGTGTGACATGATGTGCCGTTCTGGTTAAACAATTGATTACTCAAGGTTGCATCTTCGACATTAGCCCATAACAAGTCCGTTTTCATGGCATTTCCAGCAGCATTTTCTCAAAAATGGCCCAAAGAGGCCACCATCCAAAAATCAACTTCATGTGCCGCCGAGACGAAAACGTGCCTTTTCAAAATGCTTGAGTTTTCGATCAACATCGATGTCCGGTTGGAGCTTCGGTAAGGCTACTTTGTTAAGGTGTAAAGAAACTCATTTTCGTCCGCGAATTACGGGTACCTACTGATAGTCAATTTTGGACGGAGAGAATCTATCGGTATCAAAATTCAGTATGAATTAAAAAGATACTGATATTTGAACCAGTATTTTACCAGATTTTATTGAAACTTATGTTGTTTTATTCTTTGACTCCGTGAATCCAAATATAATTAAAAAAAAAATATTTATCTCTTACAGTTTTTTTTTTGCTATACAGTTAATAGGAAAATTTGAATTGTCTGAATACTATGTGCTCGAGGCTAAAATATAATTTAATTCCAGTTCTAAAAGCCCTTGGAAGTTTAATAAAAGCTTATTTTAAACAGGATTTAATAAGCCTTAATTTTATACCTTTAATGAAAAAATAAACAAAACAACAATTTTTATTTAAAAAATCGTCTAAATTATTTGATAAAATTATAATTCTGGCAACGCTATTGGTGGCAGCAATGTAAATCTGTGCGTTTGCTTTTTAATGGTTGAATAAATTTGTTGTTGTTTTTATAAAAATCTTTATTTCCTCATTGGACCTACATATTTGAAAAAATTGTTTAAACTAATTTAAAATTATGTTGTGTTAGTTTTTACACATTCTAAAAGACAAAAGCACAAATGCCTGCACACACTCGATTTGGTTGAACATTTTCTAGATGTTTCGATTTTGTATGGAAAACTAAATAATTTTTATTCTTTTCTGGTTATTTTTGTTTTTTAATTGAGAGAAAAACTACTGGTGGCGCCTTAAAATACATCGATTGATTTATTTGTTTAAATTAAAGTCAAGAAAAACTTAATTTGGTACACAATTAAATAACAAAAAAGGTAAGTTATGCATAAGAAAAACAAAGAAATTAAAAGTTTGGATTTAAGGTGTTTAACCTCTGGCCAACTGCACTGGAGAAATTGAAATTAGTTCAAAGAAGGGTAATGGCAGAGGAAGTGGATTATATGTACCTCGAAAAGTTAGGGATCAGACACAGTTCTAGATTGAAAAACTTACATATGTGACCTAGGTGTATTAGATCGAAGGTAGTTATTCGTTGTCACAGAGAGCAATCAGTTCTTAAGAAACAACTCGCAGTGAAACTGTGTTGAGTACCCGGTCAATACAACTTAGTAGTAACTTGTATTACTATCAACCGAAATATATGTATTTTTAACCGACTTCAAAAAAAGAAGGAGTTTATCAATTCGTCTAAATGTTGCATTTTTTATGTATGTGCCCGCAGAACTCAGCGATTTCTGAACCGATTTAAAATTTTTTTGCTTTATTTGAAACGTTATATTTACCGATTGATCCCATTTTAAAAACAGTTCATTATTAAAAAACTAAAGGGTGTCCCCATCCAACAGACATGTATTTTACGTATTAAGAACCGTAACGGGCATCAATTTAAAATTTAAAGAAAAAGTAATAAAAAAACTAAATTTAAAGGGTGTCCCCATAGGTGATGTAATTTAAACTAACTTTTGAACTGTTATAGTTAAAACCTTGAGAATTTGACAGAATATTGTTTACTATGACCGTTATAATAAAAAGTATAAATTAAAAAAAATAAAGGGTGCTCCAATGGTTCACTTAATTGAATGTATATGGCCATACTTTTGAACAGTAGCACACAGACCGTTTAAATTTACAAAAAAACATGTATTGGTAAGTCCGCTATAACAAAAAGTATACAATTTGAATTTTGAAATAAAAGAGTGTCGCAATAGTTAATGTAATTTTATTTATGTGGCTAAATTTTTGAACCGCTATAGACGGATAGCTGAAATTTACAAAGAACCTATATTGCCAAGTCCGCTTTAGCAAGTAAACCATTTGAATTTAGAAATTAAAGGCTGTTCCCATAATTGATGTATTTGGCCCTAAACCTGTTTCCTTGAATTTTGAACGGTTTGCTACCTATGGACCTGAACAGGGGAAAAAATTTAAAAAAATTGATTTTTTTAAAGTTTTTTGCGATTTTGACCTTGAAGATGAAGTTTTTTTTTTGATTTTTGTTCTTTATGACAAGAGCTACAACTTTGCCTCAGAGAGTATATCAAAATTCCAAACGGTTTGCAAAATATGAGCTTGAGTAAATGATAATTTTTTTGCAAAAATGACATCGAGGCCCCACATCTTTGAGGGCCCATAAAAAAAATCTGGAGGACTTTGGGCAAAACTGGGAGACAGGGGTCTTTTTTTTTGGTCTTTTATGACGTAGTGGTGTCCGTATATGGTTATTTTGCCATGACTTAAAAAATTACACAGTGTGTTATTTTTGTTTAGTATTGTTTGGCATTTCATAATGGAAAGACTTACGCCTGAATGGCTTCGCTCCATGGGCTCTTGAAAAGTTCCAAGAAGATGCGACGTTTTCGAGGCAAATTTTATTTAGCGATGAGGCCCATTTCTGGCTCAATGGGTATGTAAACAAACAAAATTGCTGCCTTTAGGACGAAGAGCAACCTGAAGAGATTCAATAGCTGCCACTTCATCAAGAAAAAATAACGGTTTGGTGTGGTTTGTTCGCCGGTGGAATCATAGGCGACATTTGGTTTCAGCAAGACACACATCGCATCCATCAATGGATTTATTAAGAGAACCAGTCGAAAAGCTTGAATCAGTCATCGAAAACTGGACTCAATGGATGGACCATCTGCGACGTAGGAGTGGCCAACATTTGATAGACATAATCTTCAAAAAATAAATGCCAAAGAATGTTCTTTCAAATCATAATGAACATTCTCCATTAAATTTGAATTTTCTGTGTTTTTTTTTAAGTAGGGAACCTCGAAATGGATCACCCTTTATATATAAAAAAGATATATATTATTTATCAAATAATTGTTGTAATTTAATGACCTTTTGTGTAATTTTTTAATTCCATTTTTTTTAAATTTTTTAAACACAAGATCCTGCATAATTTTTGTGTGCCCTGAAGGTATGATATTCAATACCTTTGGGAGTAAGAAAAATGCTGTTTGTTATCGTTAAATAATTTATCTTAACAAAAACTCACCAGTCAACTTATACAAAAATAATTTCAAATTACCTCCAGAAGTTTATAAGATTTGAACACTAAGCTGAAAAACTAAATACACTGCAACATTTCAATATTTATGCAGCATTTTTACAAGTTTTATGAACTCTAGATTTATACAATTTTATGTTTTTTTGAAAAATCACTATGCAGTATAGTTTATATTTAATGAACATAAAGAAACTAGGGCAGTACAAATTTCAATAATATTATTATAAATTTTTTTAATACGACATTGGTCAAATTCATTAAAATAACCATCAACCCCATTGTAGCCATAAAGGGAAGGGTCAGAAAATCTGAAAGATTCGGAAGAATCAATAACTTTAAGAGACTTGTCATATTTGAAAATGTTTATTTTGATTTTCCCTCTGTTTGCAGATACCATTAGCACTCACTGAATCCTATGTTTGATTGCAAAAAGAATAGTCTGTATGTATATGCTTATTTAAGAAATGACTTGCCCTTGTCGATTGTTTATTTTTTTTATTATTAATATAGGGGGATATCGTAGTAGAACACTTAATTTATGGGTGCCTTTTCGACCTTCTCAATCTTTAATGATTTCAGCCATTCAAATGGTAATTTACGACTACACAGAAACAAAATATTTTCACCAATTAAAGCTTTTAATTGATTTTAGTTTAAAATTTTATTAAATAAATAATTAATTTAATTAATTGTTTAATTAGGATTTTTTTATTCTGTTTTTAATAAATATATATTTGTATCAATTAAAAATTTAATTACATTTTCATTTAAAACTAATTAAAACCTTTAATTATCGAAAACAATTTTTTCTGTGTACCTTACCTGCATTGGGTCTAGTGATACTCAGTATATTGCCTTAGAAGTACTTCAGGGATTAACCCGTCTACCGCTTAAGGTATTCGTAAGCATCTCTTGCAGTCTAAAGAAATCCGAGTTCCTTTAGAGATTAGTTTATTTACCTCTTGCCTTCTTGTCCATCGTTGTTGTAAAATTCTCAGCAATGCAGAAAAGATGGTAAATCCGTATAAAAAAGATAAAATCTGCAGGCTCGTCTTATTTTACCGGCCTTCTAGCAGAGACAAGGTCTAACCAGAGCTTGTTACCAGTCGCCACCTGGAGGAGATGAAAGTCGGCCAGGCGACGGCCGATTCCGAAAAGCCAGACGACAGTACTGCACACATAAGGCAATCTAAATCTAGGGCAGTCACAGAGAAAGTGTTGCACAGACTGGTTTAATTAATTCTCTTCTCTCACATGATCTTGGTGGCCAATTGGCATCGCCACCATGTGAGGTTGCACGGCCATTGAATTTTTCGCCATTGTTTCGTTAGCTGTGTGGCAAGTGGCGCCGTCCTGTTGAAGCCACATATCGTCCACTTCCATATCTTACAATTCGGGCCATGAAAGGTTCGCTATCATCTCTCGATGGCGAACGCGATTGACAGTTTCTGCCTAACCGGCCTCATTTAAAAAAAAAATAGGCCTGATAATGCCGCCAGCCCATAAACCCCACCAAACAGTCACTCTTTGTGGGTGCATTGGTTTTTCGACAATCACTCTTGGATTATCATTCACCCGAATGCGGAAATTCTGCTTATTGACGAATCCACTGAGGAGAAAATGTGCCTCATCACTATGATTTTCTTCGAAAATTGATCATCCAACGTTGCCATTTCTTGCCACAATTGTGACCATTGCTCGATTATGAATCTTACCATGGTTAGTCTGAAATTGGGAAATGTCAAACTAAATGCAGAAAAAAACTTGACGTTTAGGCATGGTTCACATTCAACATCGGCCCTTAAAATTTAACCACCCGAATAAGTGTTTCCTTTAATAAAAGCACTGTTTTTCAAAAGGCAAATATTTTAGCGCACGTTTGAATTATGGTGGAAGAGAAAAAGAGAAATACTCCTCTCTTTTCCACAAATATTACGACCTCAAAATTTTATGTTTTCCCAACTTATTTCTTAAAATATTGCTATTCCCTCAAAGTTACGCCAGCCATACGGCAGATCGGCTAATTTTGGGACAGCTTTTTGTTTATTTTTTTTCTTTCTTTGTTTATTTTTTTCTTTCTTCAGGCAAACTTATCAACAATTTGTGCCCACATAATGTCCACATACACCCCACCATGTTGCATGTATAGAGTACTTGGCAAACAATTATGTAAAACCTTTAGGGATTTTTTTTGCTTGTGAAAACATGATTTTTTATAGCATTTTTAACTTATTTGCCACTGCCGTTGCCATTAAAACAAATTGCATTTACGGAAGCATGACGGGCAACACCCACATGCACTCCTCATACATTTCTAAATATTTGCAAAAGGAAACGTATTATTTTTATGTAAAAAACACACACACACTCACACAGGCACATAAAGACTGATTTTTTTTGCTGTAAAATACAAAATATCTTTTTCAGTTAAACATGAATTATAACATGATTTTATTAAAAAATATTACTACAAGTTGTTTTTTTGTTTTTGTTGAGGATTTAATTTAAAGAGCAGGAAATAAACTGAAAAAGTTTTTAAAGAAAAACATATTTTTCTTATGACTTTCACATGCTATAAAAATCAAAAATTTTTATTTATTTTTTATTGTTGTTGTTAGTAATAATACGAATTCTTTACAAATAGTGATACAATTTTTGTGAAAATTGCAAGAGTCTGCCTTTTACCGATCCAGAGATAGAGGGCGTTGATTGATTGAGACGGCAGTCAGTTTTAAGATCATGTAATATGCTGTACGGCTCGTGAAATCGACATTTTTCAGTCATGTTTTCTCTTCACTCTCTTGTTTTGGTGATCAATATTGACTCCCAAAAACATTATATTTGTATAGCCTTCACCACAGGTGGAAAGCGTATATATAAGTTAGTCATTCCGTGTGTAAATTCTACAATATTCATTCCCGACCCCATAAAGTAAGTATATTCTGGATCCTTATAGATAGAAAAGTTGATTTGGTCTGTGTTCGGGTGGAAATCTCGTTTGCCAAGGCACCAGAAGAGGTACAGAAGATTTAAGCCTACCAATATGCCAGGCATAGTTTCGAAAATTTTGGAATTGCAATTCAGCAATATAAGATTATACCTTTGGAGGCTGCGGCAAAAAAACCACACGTTTATATGTTTCACTTTTTTTAATTTTTTTTTTTCGGTTTTAATAATTTTCTTTTGCTTTTATTTTTGTTAAATAAATATTAGACCGCGCCAGCTACATCGCAAGGAGTGCATACAGATCTTGGGGGATCAATAACCCTCTGCTAGGGCTGATTTTCTGTTTATTTTTAGTGTGGTAAGGTGTTTCTTTATATTAAATGCATTTATAGAAAGCAATACATATAGAGGGTGCGCAATGGTAACCAGGAGCATTAAATAGGCCTATTGGGGGGTCAATATAAGGACATTTTTTAAAGGATTTTTTGCTTTAGTCTGATCATTCTAACGTAATATAGATTGCAGGAAGTTCCAAATTTATACAAAATAATTTTTAAAAAAATTTTTAAAAAAATATTAAAAAAATTTTAAAAAAAATTTTTAAAAAAATATTAAAAAAATTTTAAAAATTTGTTTAAAAATAAATTTTTAAAAAATATTTTCAAAAAAATTTTCAAAAAAGTACTAGCTATCCCCGATGCTACGTTTTGCTACACCCATCCATAAAAATTACAATAATTACTTGGAAGTAAAAATATTTTCGATGAAACCTATGTATGTCAAATTGAAGTGGGTCATAATTAGTTCTCTATGTACACGATAATGTTTATACACTTTGTATGGGAGGTACCACGCCCACTATATCAATCCAGTCAGCGTTTCGCTAAACTGTGTGTATTAATATGTGGGTTACTAGTGCAAAATTTCACGAGTCTACTTGTTATAGTTCTCCAACTACACGGGAATAATTTTTCACTTTGTATGAGGCGTAAGGTATCACGCCCATTATTCCAATCTAGCCAGTTTTTAGCAGGCAGTTTAGCTTTAAGAGCTTCTACCTCTTACAATTACCAAATAACACAATGATAAATAATAATTTTTTAAGGGAATTGCCACGCGCACGCAAAATTTAAAAAAAAAAAATAAGTACCCTTTTACCAAGCGCATATCTGATAAGAAACTGGGAAATTTCCAGCTATACCTTTCCGGCAAACAAACAAAGAAACACATTTAGTGCTTTTTATATATATATATATAGTGCTTTATATATATATATATATATATATATATATATATATATATATATATATATATATAAGATACATATACGTATATATAATTACGACATGAGAGCAACCCTTTGTTTTTTTGTTTTGCTCCAACACTATCAAATCAATCTTTGTTAGGAAAACATGTTTGCGCGGTGCCCTGTGATTTTTAATATTGAATATTTGTTTATTCTGTCTAACTACTAGTAATTAGAGAGGTTAATAGATAACAATTAGTAGATAACAATTCATTTTTATTTTATTTTAATGAACTACAAAAAACCTCTGCAAAAATTTTGAAAACTGCGATGATTAACAAGATTATCATTATCAACATTATCATCTTCATCTTCATCAACATCATTATCATAATTATTATTGCTATTAATTATATGCAGCAACAGTATTTAAAACATGACTTCAATAATTATTATGGCACTTAAATATTAACAATGGATTGTATTTGTACAACAACAAAAATCTTTTATATTTTTTATTTATATAGACACACACGACTACACAACACACTATTCTAGTGTTGATACAACAGCCATTTCATTTGTGCACCAGAAAAAGCTTTTTTAATCTTCTTATAATAACAGTGCTTAACAAAAGTGATAGATAACAGTTTAATTAAAAGAAAATAATAATTGATAACACAATCAATTAAGTGATAAACGTTTCATCCGAGACAATAGCAAAAAAAAAAAAATCTGACGTGCGAAATTAATTTGTAATTTATTTTTAAAAGTATTTGCGAAATTAAAAAAAAAAAAATAGCAAAAGATAATAAATTTTTTTTTGCCATTAATTTGGTGTTTTACTGTTTATGCTCATTGTGTTATGATGGGGCATGTGTGAAGGAACTGCAATTGTTTCAGCTGCACGTAAGTATGAACTTCTTAGTATCAGTTATTATTTATTTTATATTTTTGCATGTCAAAGCAGAGCTTTAAAAGAATTACAACTTTAGTTTTGAATATTATAAATATTTTATCATACTGTTATGTAAAAACAAATATTAAAAAAATTTATATATTGTATGTCCCGAAGGTTAGTAGGTAGGTAGGTATCTAGTGTGCTAGTTGATTACTATGAGGATTGTGGGTTCGATCCCCTCTAAAGATTCTGCATGTTTCACTGGAACGAAAGTAGGTCTTTATTACTCTGCTCTATAATTAAATTAAAATATAATATGTACTTGTACTGTAACATTTAATAAATAAATAAATAAAAATATAGTATCCAGATTACGCCAATAAAATTAAACATTTCTACGAAAGTTAGACTGATGACGTCACGAGTAGTGTCTTCCTATTGGCTAATCATTATGTTTTCAATTTTATACATTTCATTACATATTTCATACATTTCATTGCAAGTAATTATTTGAAGTAATTTTTTGAATACCGACTTGCCAATGGGCAAACTACAATATCTATCGAGAAATCATGCTCTTGTTTCTATCATTCTTGGTTTGAACTATCTTTGACAACAACAGCCACAAAATAAAATTCACTCTTCTTATTGCTACAGCTCTGTACAGACGGTTGTCAGATCTTACAATATTGTCAGACCTATCATTGTGCTACACACAATTGTCACATATCTGGCATTGTTATTGTTAGTTTGAAGTCTGACAATGCTCTTTCCGACAATATTGCCAGACAACAATTGTAAGTTCACACGATTCTTAGACGTTTTCTGTATATTTTTCTGATAATATTGTAAGATCTGGCAACCGTCTGTACAGAGCTTATCGATTACTTCCAAAGACTTGCAAAACTACATGAATTAATGTGTTTCCAAATGTGTTAGTGTAGTGTAACGTAAAGCAGACGTCCCGTAATCAGAGAAATGCTTAAAATGATTATGTATTGTTGATTTTGCACTGAAAAAAATCTCAGTACAAAAGCACCAATAGTCAGTTTTTTTTCTTGGAATTGTACAAGTTAATTATAAAGGGTGGTTAAATTTGTAAGGGCCGATGTTGATTTTGAATAAAACACAAATTATTTAGGAAATTAGTGTCATTTCTTTTTATTTTGATAATACGGGTGTAGTTCAATTATGTATGAAACAAAATATCGGCCAAATGGCCGCCGCGACTTCGGTGGCACATCTCCATCCGAAGCTCCAAATAATAATTGAGGTTCTATGCCTTTAATGTGCTGAATTATCTCATCCTTTAGATCTTGAATTGTTGCTGGCTTATCGACGTTCACCTTTTCTTTCAAATAACCCCAAAGAAAGAAGTCCAACGGTGTCAAATCACATGATCTTGGCGGCCAATTGACATCGCCACCACGTGAGACAACACGGCCATTGAATTTTTCGCGCAAAAGATACACAATCGAGCGTTGCTCGAAAGTAATCCCCACGAAATTTTAAGACTCTTACGTATTTACCTTAAATAAAGGTCCCATCTCTAGGAAAAATTCTAAAATTTATATAAAATTCTAAAAATTATTGCAAAAGGTGTTTAAAATATTTTAATAACAATTTAATTCCACAAAGTAAATATACAACTCAAATGCAAATTCTATTCAATTAGATATTAGGCAGTAAGTAATTGATATTTTATCATTATTTTAAAACAGCGCCATCTGTTGCGCAACCATGTTTTAAACATCCCGCTTTCAAAAATAAAAGATGCCTTAAATCGGCATACAAAAAATGGCGTACTTTCACTACTTTTTCTTCAATTTTTTTTGGAAATAAGATATTTTTGCGTATCCTATCCTATATTGGAATAAGGATGATAAAATTATGTTAAAATCCATCCAGTAGTTTTTACGTGATGCGAACACATATAGAAAGGCAGACAGACAGGAAATGAGTTAATGTTTTATTATATGTATAGACTAGCTGTGCCCGCTATGTCGTTTGCGTCCTGACAATATTTTTCTCGATTTTGTTTTGACAGTATTCCACACCAATTGTAAGACTCTTACTTTTATAGTGCTTCTATGTATTTACTTTATATGAAGGTACCCATCTCTGGATAAAATTCTAAAATTTAAAAAAAATTCTGAAAATTATTGTAAAGCTCTGTAAAAGGTGTTTAAAATATTTTAATAACATTGCAATTCCACAAAGTAAAAATAAAAATCAAATCCAAATTTTATTCAACTAGCGCCATGCCATCTCTTGAGAAATGGTTTTTAAAATATCCCAGTTTTAAACCGAAAATTTTAGTACCTTTAAGCCGGAAATTGCGTTTTTTCACTGCTTTTTCTCAACATTCTCTTGGAAATCTATTGGAATCAGGATGCTAAGCTACCTCCTCATAAAATTTTGTTAAAATCCACCCAGTAGTTTTTACGTGATGCGAACACAAACGAAAAGCAGACAGGCGGACATGAGTTACTATTTTATTATATGTATAGATTAGGAGGTTTTGAGCAAATGATATAATGATAAAAGTATTTTTTGAAAGTAAAATATGTATTTCTACAACAATGCCATAGTTTACGATGTAGCTGTCGTCTTCAAAGTAATTAAGTAGCTGATTATACGATGACGATTTTGTGTAGCGGTGTAGCCGCTGTCTTCTATGTGCACTGTTGCCAAATTGTTCTTACGATTTTCCACCAAATTTGTATTGAAAAACGCCAGAAACCGTCAAATTTTTTGTTTAGCGGTAATCAAAGTTAAAAAATAGCCAAAAATATAAAAATTACATTTTATTTCTAGTATATTTAAATTTATTTCAATTTTAAAGCGATTTCAGTTCAGTAGGTTATGCCATTTAATTATGGATGTTATTCAATTGTATAATGACTAAGGGAAATTTAATAAAAATTGAAGGAAATTATTCAGTTAATCGACAGATTGTCGCATTCTAGGCAATCTTGAAAGTAATTTTTGTCAGATATAGGAACGATTTATTCGTTTCTGACAATTAAACCTTTCTCAAACAACAACTTGTAAAATTTTTAGAAAATTTAGTTTCAATAAATAAATCCAATCGACAACAGCCTGCTTAGTTTATTTTTAATACAATTCTATTTTCACCGTTTATTGATAAATCCCATTCTAAATGGTTATGTAAGCAAACAGAATGAAACAAATGGAATGTCGATAGTTCAAGAACCTATTGCTCTCAGGCTCTTTTGTTATAATACTGTTGCAATTAAATTCAAAAGTATAACTTAATTTTACACGAGTAGTACCTAATACCTTTTGCTGACGTGACACATATGTAACCCCCAAACTAAAAGACAAGAACACTTACTTGCCTACCGAAGCACATCCAGATAAAGTGGTTTTTTTTACATCTCATCCTGTTGTGCTGTTACTTTCGATATTCAATACAATTTGTAAATGTTTTAAAAAATCGATTTATTGTGAAAAAAATTTCACCCAGAGCTAGTTATTTGGCACTTATATCTTATTTTAACTTTAAAAAACGGCACTAAACGTGCTATTGCTGAGAAGATGTGGTTCTCGCATGAAAGATGTAAGAACCACAAAGTCATGGAAATAACTTTTAATTGTCACTCTGTAGAAAAAAAAGATTTTGCTCCCCCCAGCAATTTTACTTTGTTCAAATTTGATATTTCACAAAAATTTTATCTCTTAAAACTATTTTAAAAATCGCTAGATTTCCCGCTAACCGCTAAGAAACGATTTTCCCCACGATTGGCATTGCAAAAACGCTAGATTTAGCTAGAAAATCTCCAAATTGGCAACAGTGTCTATGTGTTTAAAGCAAAATATTGAAATTGATTCTTTTCACTGCCTGCTTTCAGACGCTTGTTTAATTTCCGGTTGCTGTTTTTTACACATACATATGTATATTTCGCATGACAAAGTGCCACTTTAGTTAATCTTAAGATAAAACAAATAAGAACCCAACTGACAATTATGTTATAAAACTTATTCATCCACTTAACTCATTGCACATGTGACAGCGAGAATGTCATCATTTATATTAAAACAAAACCATAAACAAAAAGAAGAAAGAAGAAATATTCAACCACTAGTAATGATATTCTGTTACCCAGAGCTTAAAAATTGTGGAATTGAAGTAATATAAATATTAAACAACGCGAAAATTAAGAGGTTTTGCAGCAACAGTAAAAAATAATACTTTGTTAAGCTTTCGGTTGTGCGAAGGACCATATTTGAGACTTAATGAATACTTAATGCAATAATAATTCTGGTTATTAAAGGGTTGAACATGAGATGTGGCATGTAAAACATATCATGTGTAAAAAGTAGAAGGAAAATTATTTTTTTAAAAATAAATATTTATAAACCTTTATTTTATATTTAACTTTAAACCATTTTGTGAGTCTTAATCTGAACAAATTTTTTAATGTATTTTATTTCAAGTTTTTACTCCATTCTTTTCTCATCTTCATTTTTATTCACTTGATAATATTTTCTTATTGCAATAAAAACGTATTTTTTTTATACTTGTGGATTTGTTTAGAAAATATATTTTTTTCAAAAAAATAGAAATGAAAGGATAGTATGTACGCCATGCCTTCTCATACGTTTCAGCCGCATAGAGGATATAGTAAAACCACATTGTGGGGTCTTATTTGGGTGTGGAAGTTTGGAACAAGCGGACTGTCGGGGTATGGTTTTTGACCTATTACACTAAACACTAAACATCTCTCTTTTCAACAATCTCATAGATAAACACAATTTAGCAAACACATTTTTTGGGTGGACCGCTCTTTTACATAAAGCTGGCTGGATTGGAGTAGTGGTCGTCATATCTTGCAAACAAAGTTAAAAATTACTGCAATGAACCTAGAAGACTAGGTGGTTGAAATTTTGTAGTCTGAGAATAGCGCGTATTTTTGTGTTAAAGTTTGACGTTTAGGACAGGGGTCCTGTAACCCCTGATTGTATTCACTCTCCAAATTTGGCATAGGCTACTCTAAGACTTACGTGCGTTTTCGATTTACAGTTTGGCCTTACTTTTTCTTACCAATAATTAGTTTCTTTCTAATCTATACATATAATCCAGGGATGGGTACTTGTAGATAAAGTAAATACATAAACCATAACTTAAGAACAATAAAAGTAAGACCCTTAAAATTTGCAAATTAAAATCGATAGAAAATCGAAATATTGTCAGGATGCCCACGATATGGCGGGTACAGCCAGAGGGCGTGGCACCTCTCATACAAAGTGTATATTTATCATCGTGTAGCGTGGTAACAGTAATAGGTAGCGTTTGAAATTTTGCACCCGTAACCTCTATATTATCATACATAAATACAGAAATATAACCTGGATTGGAATAGTGAGCGTGGTACCACCCATACAAAGTAAAAAATATTATCTTGTATCTAGAGAACTGAATTAGGTAGCATCTTGTAATTAAAAATGTAAATATTAACGTACACAGTACAGCTAAACACAAGATGAATTGGAATAGTGGGCGTGAAATCTCCCATACAAAGTGCAAAACTATTATAGTGTTCCTAAAGAACTAAAATAGATAGAGCCTTAAAGCTTTGCACGAGTTTCACCTATGCGAATGCGCATACTCTACCAATATACAAATACAAACTTGATTGGGGCAGTGAGCATGGTACCTCCTATACAAAGTGAAAAATTATTATCGCGTACCTTGAGAAATACAATAGAGTCGTGAAACTTTGCAGAAGTAACCGTCAGAGTAATGTGCATAGTCATAGTCAGATTGGATTGGGGCAGTGAGCCTGATACTTCCCATATTAGGTGAAAAATTATGGAGAACTAAATAATTCTCGCAAAAAATACCGACTTCAAAACAGATAGAAGGGCACCAATTCTAAACTAAAAATATAAGAAGTAATCTGTAAGAATTAGATTTAAACCAAATAAAAGATGCGCCAAAATTATAGGGAAAAAAGGTAAAGACAATGTGAATGTCAAGCCTCTCTCACCAGCATTCGTCTTTTATGGGGACACCATTCAAGCCTCTGTATATAACGGTTTCAAAGATAGGGTCACATAGATCAAATAACATCACCTATTGGGACACCCTTTAATTTACAATTTTAATTTGAAGACCTGTTGTTATAGAGCACTTGGCCACAAAGATTCTTTGTATATTCCAACTACCTGTCTATAATCGTTTAAAAGTTTGGCCATATATATCAAATTACATGAACTATTTGGACACCCTTTACATTATAATTCCAAATATTTATACTTGTTATTATACCAGAGAAAGTAGTGGAGATTCTGCCTTATTTTTAAGAGTTTGTGTTTAACTGTTCAAAAGATAGGGCCATATAGATCAAATTACATAATTTATGGGGACACCCTTTAATTTCTAAATTCAAATTGTATACTTGCTATAGTGGACTTAGCAATACAGGTTCCTTGTAAGTTTTAGCTGTCTGTCTGTAACAGCTCAAAAGTTTGGCCTCTTGCATAGAATTACATTAACTATTGGGACACCCTTTTATTTCCAAATTCAAATTTTATACTTTTTGTTAGAGCGGACTTAGCAATACTGGTTCTTTGTAAATTTCAGAGGTCTGTGTACAATTGTTCAAAAGTATGGCCATATACATCAAATTAAATGAACTATTGGAGCACCCTCTAATTTAAAATTTTTAATATTTAAACATTTTATTATAACGGTCATAGTAATCGATATTCTGTCAAATTTTCAAGGTTTTGTCTATAACGGTTCAAAAGATAGGCCCATATAACTCAAATTACGTCACCTATGGGAACACCCTTTAAATTTTAAAGTTATTTTTTTATTTATTTCTAATGGGAACTAAAGCGACACGCAATTTTTTAAAATTTTAATTTGGTGCCCCTTACGGTTCGTAATACACGTAAAAAACATGTATGTTGTATAAGTACACCCTTTAATTTTTAATGCAATGAACTGTTTTTAAAATGGGACCAACCTGAAAGCATAACCTTTCAAAATTTATAATCGGTTCAGAAATGGCTGAGTTCTGCGGTTACATACATACAAAAAAAAGCAACATTCAGATGAATTGATAACCTCCTTCTTTTTTAAAATCGGTGAAAAAGGTAGAGTCTTGCACAAATAACCTTCAGAGTAATGTGTAGAGTAATACATACTGGATTAGGATAGTGGGAGTGGTACCTTCAATAAAAAGTAACAAATTATTATAAAAAACAAATTGGATGGGAACAGTAGGCGTACCCTGCATATAAACTGAAACATTTTCGATGTGTGTGGCAATACTTTTCTTTTAAGTGTTTATTTTTTATGGATGGGTGTAGTGAAACGCACCAGAGATAGCTAGTTATTAATAAAATTAAAAAAAATTTGTATCAATAGGTTAAAATGTCAACTCTTACTATGTTTGACTTCACAACATGATACCAACTGTCAAAAATAGTAAATAACTCGGCCAAATTTTAACTTGTTTCTTTAGTTCTTTGTGATCGTGCTTAAAGGCGCCAAGTACATTTTGATGGCTAATGATTTTTTTTTAATTTTAATTATTAGATGTGAGGTAAAACATTAAATACTGCTATTTAACACATAATAAAAATGTAAATACTTTTTTACAAAAATTATATTATAAGATTTTTAGAACTTAAAAAAAACAAAAAAAAAAAAAAAAATCCGACAAACTCTAGAAAATATTACAGAATAAGTAAGGAAAAATTCGCTAAACTTAACTGAGTGTGTTGTTATCAAATGAAGAATAAATGAAAATAAAAAAACTTAATGGAAAAACTTTAAATGAGATTTTTGATAAGCAGCAACCAGGGTTGGTTAAGTTGGTACTTTTTATATTTTAATACTGAAAAGTACAATGCTGATTTTGTACAATTTAAATGTTTTCCTAGTTCTGTTTTAGTCGATTTGAATTAAAAGACTTTATTTTTTACCCTTTTCATTTATAAGTAAAAAAATCCAACAACTTTTGAATAAATAAATCATATAGTTTATTTTAGGTTGGTTAGGGTTTCAGGAAGCCTACGAAAGTAAGCTGTAAAGTAAAGAAAATAACAAAATTATGTTTGGTATATATTCATGGTTAGTTAAGAAAGTAAAAGAAATAAGAATGTTGACCAATTTATGGAAAACAGGTGCATAGATAGGTACCGAGAAATAACTCCCAAATGAAATAACTCTCAATGCAATAACTCCCAATGAAATAAGTCCCAACGAAAATGAAATAACTTCCAAATTAAAAAAAAACGAAATAACTCCCAACGCCAAAATGAAATAAGATCCAAAAACTTAACCGTTAATTCAAAATAAATATATTTTTACAAAAAAAAATTATATAACTCCCAAATGAAATAAGTCCGAACAAAAATGAAATAACTCCCAATAAAAATTATATTTGCACCTGGGCACTGTTTTAACCTCTATGGTATAACAGGTACCTCCCGATGAAAGAGGTCCTTAACTTTGAAATCATACCATATATCGTAGATATATATCATAGATATATGACCAAAGGCTATACAGACAATATTTTGTTAGCGAAGCTATATAGCATAGAGAGATCATTGAGCCATCCCGGCCTGTGTAGCCGACCTTCGGCCGTATGGAAGGGTTTAACCTCTATAGTATAACCAACACCGGCTTTGCTTACTAAAGTTTTCCTATATAGCAGGCCTTCGGCCGGGCGCAAGGATTTTCTCCTCTATGGTATAACCAACACCGGCTTCGCTTACTAAAGTTTTCTTGCATAGCCGGCCTACGGCCGGGCGCAAGGATTTTCTCCTCTATGGTATAACCAATACCGGCTTCGCTTACTAAAGTTTTCCTGCATAGCCGGCCTTCGGCCGGGCGCAAGATTTTTCTCCTTTATGGTATAACCCCAACACCGGCTTCGCTTACTCAAGATTTCTGCATAGCCGGCCTTCGTTTGTACTTTGAGCACTTTTTGTTCATAAATATAAAAGTAATAAAGCAAATCCAAAAATTTTTATTGTCGTTTATTAAGGGTCTAGTACTTAATAAAATTATATAAAATTTGTAACAAAATGCATCAAGCACTAAGAAAAAATAAAAAAAAAAAAACAAAATAACTCTTATATACTCAATTTTGCGCTTCTGCATTTTATGACGAATTTGAAGAAAAGAAATGAAAAAGAACCGTTATTTTTGTAATTTTTAATGCAATGAACTGTTTTTAAAATGGGACCAACCTGAAAGCATAACCTTTCAAAATTTATAATCGGTTCAGAAATGGCTGAGTTCTGCGGTTACATACATACAAAAAAAAGCAACATTCAGATGAATTGATAACCTCCTTCTTTTTTAAAATCGGTGAAAAAGGTAGAGTCTTGCACAAATAACCTTCAGAGTAATGTGTAGAGTAATACATACTGGATTAGGATAGTGGGAGTGGTACCTTCAATAAAAAGTAACAAATTATTATAAAAAACAAATTGGATGGGAACAGTAGGCGTACCCTGCATATAAACTGAAACATTTTCGATGTGTGTGGCAATACTTTTCTTTTAAGTGTTTATTTTTTATGGATGGGTGTAGTGAAACGCACCAGAGATAGCTAGTTATTAATAAAATTAAAAAAAATTTGTATCAATAGGTTAAAATGTCAACTCTTACTATGTTTGACTTCACAACATGATACCAACTGTCAAAAATAGTAAATAACTCGGCCAAATTTTAACTTGTTTCTTTAGTTCTTTGTGATCGTGCTTAAAGGCGCCAAGTACATTTTGATGGCTAATGATTTTTTTTTAATTTTAATTATTAGATGTGAGGTAAAACATTAAATACTGCTATTTAACACATAATAAAAATGTAAATACTTTTTTACAAAAATTATATTATAAGATTTTTAGAACTTAAAAAAAACAAAAAAAAAAAAAAAAATCCGACAAACTCTAGAAAATATTACAGAATAAGTAAGGAAAAATTCGCTAAACTTAACTGAGTGTGTTGTTATCAAATGAAGAATAAATGAAAATAAAAAAACTTAATGGAAAAACTTTAAATGAGATTTTTGATAAGCAGCAACCAGGGTTGGTTAAGTTGGTACTTTTTATATTTTAATACTGAAAAGTACAATGCTGATTTTGTACAATTTAAATGTTTTCCTAGTTCTGTTTTAGTCGATTTGAATTAAAAGACTTTATTTTTTACCCTTTTCATTTATAAGTAAAAAAATCCAACAACTTTTGAATAAATAAATCATATAGTTTATTTTAGGTTGGTTAGGGTTTCAGGAAGCCTACGAAAGTAAGCTGTAAAGTAAAGAAAATAACAAAATTATGTTTGGTATATATTCATGGTTAGTTAAGAAAGTAAAAGAAATAAGAATGTTGACCAATTTATGGAAAACAGGTGCATAGATAGGTACCGAGAAATAACTCCCAAATGAAATAACTCTCAATGCAATAACTCCCAATGAAATAAGTCCCAACGAAAATGAAATAACTTCCAAATTAAAAAAAAACGAAATAACTCCCAACGCCAAAATGAAATAAGATCCAAAAACTTAACCGTTAATTCAAAATAAATATATTTTTACAAAAAAAAATTATATAACTCCCAAATGAAATAAGTCCGAACAAAAATGAAATAACTCCCAATAAAAATTATATTTGCACCTGGGCACTGTTTTAACCTCTATGGTATAACAGGTACCTCCCGATGAAAGAGGTCCTTAACTTTGAAATCATACCATATATCGTAGATATATATCATAGATATATGACCAAAGGCTATACAGACAATATTTTGTTAGCGAAGCTATATAGCATAGAGAGATCATTGAGCCATCCCGGCCTGTGTAGCCGACCTTCGGCCGTATGGAAGGGTTTAACCTCTATAGTATAACCAACACCGGCTTTGCTTACTAAAGTTTTCCTATATAGCAGGCCTTCGGCCGGGCGCAAGGATTTTCTCCTCTATGGTATAACCAACACCGGCTTCGCTTACTAAAGTTTTCTTGCATAGCCGGCCTACGGCCGGGCGCAAGGATTTTCTCCTCTATGGTATAACCAATACCGGCTTCGCTTACTAAAGTTTTCCTGCATAGCCGGCCTTCGGCCGGGCGCAAGATTTTTCTCCTTTATGGTATAACCCCAACACCGGCTTCGCTTACTCAAGATTTCTGCATAGCCGGCCTTCGTTTGTACTTTGAGCACTTTTTGTTCATAAATATAAAAGTAATAAAGCAAATCCAAAAATTTTTATTGTCGTTTATTAAGGGTCTAGTACTTAATAAAATTATATAAAATTTGTAACAAAATGCATCAAGCACTAAGAAAAAATAAAAAAAAAAAAACAAAATAACTCTTATATACTCAATTTTGCGCTTCTGCATTTTATGACGAATTTGAAGAAAAGAAATGAAAAAGAACCGTTATTTTTGTAAAAACATTGTGCAAATTTCTGAACAAAAATCAAATAAATAAATAACAATAATAAGAAACTTTCAAAATGCACCGAGGAGAAAGAGGCTGTTCTATCCGGGAAATTGCAAAAGAACTTAAAGTGAGTCAATCAGGTTTTCCGATATTCCCAAGCCTCAAGTTAGAGGTAATAAAAAACTTCTAACTAATGCGGACGCACGTCTAATGATAAGAGAAATTGAAAGAGATAAGTTTTAAACACCAAAAGATGCTTCCTTATTAATCGGAAAACCCGTTAGTCGGTGGACGGCATGTAGAGCTCTTAGCAACATTGGTTATATTTCAGCAGTAAAAAAAAAACCTGCATTGTCGGAAAACAATGTAAAGGTACGGTTAAAATTTGTCAAAGAGCACAAAACTTGGAAAGTGGACGACTGGAAACGTGTGATCTGGTCGGACGAATCCAAATTCAACCATTTCCAATCCGACAGAAAACAATATTGCTGGCGCCGCCCCACACTGTGGCCACTGCGGCAATAAATCAATTTGGACCTGCTCTCCGATTTTGATGATTTTTGCACAGATGGTTAACAACAATCTAGAGGTCATGTGTGAAAAATTTCATGCAAATATCTCCATTGGTTTTCTGTCCCGAGCAGCGCAAAGTTGAAGTATGTGAACAAGTCTCAAATGTGATAGTTTTCTATGTCATATTCAAAAGCCTGTTACTTATAAACTATACACCGAATGTACCTTATAAGTATTTTTTCAATTAAAATGGACATTAAGCATTATATGTAAATTAAAAAAAAAATTTTAAAAATTGAAAAAAAAATTTCTTTTGACAATGTATATTAAACCAAAAATAAAAACATTTATGATTTTCCGTTAGACTTTTAGTTGTGTGCGAAGCAGTGCGACACATGGAGTACTATACCAAATTATAGCTGAGAGTCTCAGCTAACAGACTAAAAAAAAAAAACCTGCCCCAATTTGCCCGCCGCCGAAAAAACAATGAAAAACCAAAAAATTACAGTAAAAAATATGCGTTATGTGGTATTTTACGCGTGCAAAAACAACTGTGCATTCTTTCTTTCATTGCTACTCGTACACGAAGCCGGTGCCAATTTGGGATCGAGAAATACGAAAATTTCATTGCATGTGAACTATATAAAAAAAAACTTAAATTTGAGTCCCGATTAGAAAAACAAATGTACACAAAAGTATTTATCAAAGTAATATCGGTACATTGTTTACGTAGACTAAACAACAAAAAAATCTAAATGTAAACTTTATATAATAAATATAATAAATGTTGATTTGGTTAAACAAAGAATGGCTTCCAGAAACAATGGGAATATATCTCGACGATTTTTTGAAAACCCTGAAATTACAGCTGACATAGCCGGAGTAAATAATTAGTTGCAGTCAGGCAATAGACGCTGAGAAATTCCAAATATATTGTATAGACAAGGAAAAATTGTACATTGATTTGTATGGATGGTACTACATGCCCATCACAGTGCATAAAGTTTTGATACATGGTAGCAAAATTGTATCTGAGGCCATTCTACCTATAGGTAGGTTAAATATACAAATTGTTTCATACATTTTAAATTTATTAGATGAAACCAGGAACAAAGATTATAGACGTTATAGGCTATAGCACTCCCGCAAGACTGGGCGCTATTTTCCTAACGAAGACGTAATGCATCATTTGTTGATATCCTCCGACCCATACATCAATTCATTTAGAACGAAATTGAAGCTTAAACAATTAGATTATCACGAAGATGTGGAAAAGTTGTTAATGAATGAAATGGAGTGAAACTTACAAAATTTTTATATTGGGATTGTATGAGGGGTGGGTGTTACAGTGGGCGGATTTTCTTCATATTTTCAAAACAGCATTTAATACATTTTATATGCATTTTTGCCAAAAATAAACATATTGCATTTTTGAAATATTGTTTGTATGGGAGGTGGGGGTAAAAGTGGGCGGATTAAATTCATATTTTCAGGAGGTCATTCTACTATTATAATATTAACGTTTTATGAAAATTTAGTTAATATATTTAAAATCATGGAAGTTATGCCACATTTTCTATTTAAGTTGTATGGGAGGTGGGCGTAAAAGTGGGCGTATTTTTGTAAAAAAAAAACTAAAATTCTTAAAAAATTTAAAATAAATGTGTGCAAAATTTCATGAAGCTCCGCAACCTCCTTGATTTAAGACCATTAAATACACTACACGGCCACAGTGTGCGCCCTGGTGAAAAAATTCAAAGGCGCCATGTGAAGCAAACTGTGAAGCACGGTGGAGGAAATGTCATGGTATGGGGTTGCTTTCCGTGGTGAGACCTTGAACCACTCCAAAAAATAAATTGATAATATAATGAAGAAAGAAGACTATTTGAGGATGTTGCAGACTCATCTTCCTGATTTTGTAGATAAGACAGCCTATCCAGCAGAAGAAGTAATTTTTCAGCAGGATGGTGATCGAAAACACACGTCCAAAATCGTGAAACAATGGCTTGGAGAGCAAAATTTTCAATTAATGCAGTGACAAGCACAAATTCCCGATCTCAATCCGATTGAGAATTTGTGGACAATCGTGAAGAGACGGTTGGGAGGGTTGTACAGAAATTGGTGGAGAGTATGCCAAATCGCGTAAATGATGTCTTACAAAATAAAGGGCTTTGGCCTAAGCATTGAAAATATTCGTATTCCGCAAGATTTTTTAACGGTGCAAAATTGAGTACATTGGAGTTGTTTTCGTTTTCTTTATTTTTTCTTAGAAATTGATGTGTTAAGTTTTGAAGTTTACAATGTTTTTTTAAAAATGTACATAATGTACCTTTTGAATTAGCTTTATTACTTTTATTTCTATGAGATAAAAAGTGCTCAAAGTATAAACTTGTACTCATTTGTGCACCTCACTGTAAATGGAAATGTTGTTCACCGAGCCCTAATCTGAAGGATCCGAAATTGCAACTAGATTGAAGCGGGTTTTTGAACCCAATGAATATTGAATTTCAATCAGAAATGTATGCCATTAGCATGTGCTCTAGACACAACATATCTATTGATCTTTTAGAGCCACATATGTACATATATCTATCTTATCTGATAGGCGATCTGCTATTATCATGGAATTTTACATCTGATATATTTCTGGAGTATTTATTTCCATGCTCTACAAGAGTACAAGAAGGGAAACTCTTCTATTTCACCATGCGCATATATGAGTGCGATTTTCGAATATCTTGCCATCCGATTAAAGCATGAATTAAAATTTAAATTCACAAACCAAAATTTGTTAAGTACAATTTCATATCGTAAAGTACAATTTAGAAAGCCGCTTGGTACAATATGAAAATTTCTTTTACCATCCCTGCCAGCAACTTCCAACGCCAAACTAAGAATGGCACAAAAAAAAAAAAAATATTATCCTCGAAAAGTGTTTGCTTACAAAACGTGTAAGCAAAACGTTGATTAGTTTTTTTTACATTTAAGTATTTAAATATTTTTTCTTTGTTCAAAACTGCCATTAAATATTTGTGCAAATGTTTAAGTAAAAAAAAAAACGAAAAGAAAGCAAAGCGGTAACAAAAGAATAGAAAAACTAAATAAATCCGCTTAAATTCTTCTTACTTGAATCTATAATCTGGACGACTTACAATTGCTAAACCAACACTTTAATAGCGTTTTTTTTATTATTTTTTTTTTAACTTTTTTACTTTTCGTTTTTTGTTCTGCATTTACGAATATTTCCAAGTGTACAAATCGCACACGCTTGTAAAGCCTGTGATAAGAATAAATGCTGTATTTTAGGTGGTAGGGGGATTTTTGAATGGTTTTTAGTTTTTTGTTAAATTGAAGTTTTAATTGTTTTGAGGCATTTTATATTTATGATTTGTAATTAAGATGCTGGTGTCGAAATTATATACATATGGATAGAGATCCTGGCCAGCGCAATTAACCTTGAGTTTAAGCTCAACAACCGCGAGAAACTTACTTGCAACACAAAAGAAGTGAAACCTAGAAAGATTAATAAGCAGTTTCGACTGCTCAATCCTCTAAGAGTTATGGCAGATATCTTTGAAATTGCACACTTCTTCTGGTCTAATAACACAGTGCAACAAATCATTTTTTTTTTTTTTTTTAATTACACGGCATTGATAGTATAGGTTCGATTCCACTCTATACTCGAAATTGGTGACCAATTATAAGAGAAACTGTAGCCATGGTAACATTGTGCAACTTTTGTGAACATACCAATACAATCTGAATGTGTCTAAATATTGTTAGCGTAAATTTAGGGGACCCTGTAAGTTATGCTCAAAAAAAAATGAGAATATAAACTCTATCCTGAAATTCTCGGCTTCTCTAGAGCCGAACAAAGTTAAGCGCTATCACCTATATTTGACAAAAACTGATGATACCTTTTTTGAAGGGCTCGCTGATTTTCACAATCTTCGGATGCTCATAAAGAAAAATTTCGCCAAAACAAGTATGGGTTTTTACTACCCCGTGATTTTGTCACTGTTGCACTAGACGCGAAATTTTAACAGTTGGCGCTGCAAAATGTCTGGGGCCCAGAGTAAGATGTGTGGGAAGTTTGGCCAGTTCACTAACCCTCTTATTCTAAACTAGTCCCCTTATGATGTGGAAGTAATTAGAATATCACTTTCTTTTTGGCGTAGAGTTGTTGTAGAGCATGGAAATATTTTACAACTATCCCAGATGATAAATTCTATGATAATAAGAATTTAAGGCGCCTATAAGATAAATAGATATGTTGTGTCTAGCCCACATTATAATAGGTTAAAAAAACCTGCCCCAATCCAGTTGACATTTCAAACCCATAATAATGCCATCTTAGGACTGAAGGAACCATCTTTCCATTTATCTGTTCTTACTGCCTCTCTGGATTCACTACTGAATTCATCATGTTCAGAAAGAAAAAAACCCAAGGCGTGGTCACAATAACATCCACGCTTCATTAGAAACCTATTGACCCTGAAAACGGCAAGCCAAAAATTAAACTGTTTTTCAATTCAACTAAAGGAGTTGGGGATATATTAGGTTTCGGTGGGCTAGTAGCTGGTGTGCTAGTCTATCAGTCCGGAGTTGTAGGTTCGATTCCCACCAAAGACTCTGGAATTTTTCGCTACAAGTTGGCAGGAAGGCCAAGAAGGAGCTTGGATATAATCTGGGTGCCTACAAATGGTTAACAGCATTAGTGACATGTCATGGCATATCAAGTATCATTTGGCCAAGTTAAAAATTGATACTTGCAGAGTGTGCCTGGGCTAATATAAGATGGCTTTGTGGACCGCGGGTACACATATTAATAAAATGGAGATGTTGAGGAGACCTTATCCTTAAGCTAATTTTCGCAATTACCAGCGATTTTGTGATGAGAAATAATATCGACATGTATCAGTGGCCAGTCTGATAGTCCACAGTGGGGGCAGAATCAAAATATTTTGGAAATAACTCAGCCTAGTTTTTAACTCAGAAAAAATATAATCTTGAAATTTTTGCTTAATCTATACATATAATAATATAGTAACTCATTTCCGTCTGTCTGTCTGCTTTTCCTTTGCGTTCGCATCACGTAAAAACTACTGGATGGATTTCAGACCTTTAAGACCTTACTATCCAATATAGGATACTTTTTTCCTCAAAAATATGTTATTTCCAAGAGAAAATGGAGAAAAAGCATTTAAAGTACGCAGTCATTTTAGTAGTAAAGTAAATACATAAACCATAACTGAAGCACTAACCACTAACAGAGGGCGCTGTTTTAAAAAGTAAATACATAACCATAACTGAAGCATAGTTCAAGGCGGCACTCAAAAAGCAAGGGTTTTTGGTGTGGTTTGCTTTCAAAGTAAAATCCAACAAAATATTGTAAGGACGCTCACGAAGTGGCGGTCGCAAACTATGGGAAACAATTTGCTGAAAATTGTTTAAATATTTTGAAAAAACTGGACCAGCGTATCGAAAAATAAAAAATTTTAATTTTAAAATGCTTATAACTCGCTCATTCCAAAACATAATATACAGATTAAATCATCATTTTATAGGTACTAACTAGACCTTTCAACACCATTTCTAATTTTTAAAAATCAAACAAAAATTCCAAGCTTTAAAAGAATTTGCATGGGCGAGGTACCTAACTTTGAGACCACATAGCGCCACCCCTGGAAAGTGGATGGTACCGACTTAAGCTGGGATACTCCTCTGCTATACTCATGCCTAATTTTGGATCAATCGGCCTAGCCCTTTACAAATGTCTGAGTTATTTCCATAATATTTTGATTCTGCCCCATTGTGCTGTCTAGAGTAAAAGTCTAGTGATAGCACAAGACTCAATGAAAGAAAGTTATTTGTAAATTTTCAGTCGAATACCAGAAATCATTGAGGAACGTTGGCGGTCGCAAAGGGATCCCTGAAGTCAGTCTGCTCCGGCAACCCACCTACAAAATAAAAAAAACGGAAAGAATGTTTCGGGTTTTCAACTCACTTGTAACTTATTTAAAGGTTGTTTAACATTCTTTGGCATATTTATGTGCTTTCCACTGGATTACGTTACCGTATTTCCCTTTAAAAAATTTTTTCTCTTCTACTATTTATTTGAAAGATGAAAAACTCTTAAGTCATTCAAAGTGATTTATGTTTCTTAATATTCTCTACAAAAATTTACATGCAAATGGGGAAGAATAACAATCAACTTAAGAAAGAAGAGTAAAATTCTTTAGAAACAAGCAACCACTTAGTGCCAAAGAATCTTTAATGCTATAAATAAATAACATTATTTTTTAAGTTCGCTTACCTTCTCTTTACACTTTCTAACTAATTTTAGCTTACAGTTGCTTTCTACCTTTACTATGACAGCTAATAACAAGACAACTTTTACCACTGATAGGATGAACATACTACAACTTCAGTCCTACATACGTTTGCCTTACAAATAGTAACAAGATAAAAATCATTTAAAGCAAAGAAGACAAATTAACAAAAAACTGTAGCAGCCTTTAAGGCGCTTAAGGCAGTTTTTCTGTGTGTGTGTGTTTGTGTTTGCAGTTCTATTCATTAAAGTGTATTTAAACGTTCTGTGATTTTGTTTTCATAAAATACTCTCTATCATGTGTTAGACATGTTGTAGACTTTAAGAATTTCATTTCTATTCGAAAGAGAAAAAATCCTTGTAAACATTAACTTAGCCTTAATACAAGAATCTTAATATACAAGTATGTGTGTACATATATATGTATGTATATTTAAATATATACATATCCATATGTATACGTATGTGTATTAAGGTACACTAAATATTATTTAATAAATAACATTAAAAAAATATGTGTAGCATTTTTTGCTTTCCCTTTTTGTTGTTTGCAAAAACAAAAACAGTGTTGTTAAGATAAGAAAAATGTTTTGAATATTTAATTTTCTAATAAAAACTGTAATCAAAATATTTCAATTCTTTAGGAAAAAGTGTTATTAATCGAATAAAAATTATTCGATTATTCGATTATTATTCGATAAAAAATATTTGTTTATCGAATGTACAGTATAAAAAAATTCAATTTTAAATAAAATTTTTTCAATAGTTTTTTTTATTAGAAATAAGCGAATATTCGAATAAATTAAATATAAGCTTAATTTTAATTCAAGTTATTTTCGCAATTTACAAGTTCCCCTGTATCGCTTAAGGTTTATTGAAATACACTTTAAGTCAAATAGCTTTTAGAACAGGCTTTTAAATTATATACATAATTGTATCGTTGTTTTACTTACTGTCAAGTTATATACCAACGTTGCCATTGTTAGACCTCTCCCACTATATTTAATAGATTTTTAGGATGGTAGGTTTTTTCTTTTTTTAAATGAGTATGTATTGTTGTTTTTACACTGGAAAAACTTATAACTTTATTATATTTAAGAATAAGGGAGCGGCATATTAAATATAATATTTAATTTTAAAATTATGTGTAATTGAATGAATAAATATTATAACGATTAAATGTAAGTTAATACGTAAATAATTCTTGCAAAAAAAAACCGACTTCAAAACAGACAAACTTAAAATCATGTTTTTTTAAGACGGTAACTATTGCGACACCCAGTATTTTCCGAATTCAAATTTTATACTAGTTATAGCGGTCGTAGCAATACAGGTTTATTGTAAATTTCAACGGTCTGTCTGTAACGGTTTAAAAGTTTGGTGATATACATCAAATTACATAAATTATTTCGACACCCTGTAATTTATAATTTTAAATATTTATACTTATTATAACAGTTATAGTAATGAACATTCTGTCTAATTGTTAAGTGTTTATCAATAACTGTTTAAAAGATAGGGTCATATGTATAAAATGACGTCACCTATTGGGACACCCTTTAAATTCAAATTTTAATATAAATACTTAAAAGAGGACTTTTTCATACAGATTCTTTTTAAATTTTAACTTTGTGTCCATATACATCAAATTGCATCAACTATTGGGACACCCTTTAATTTCCAATTTTATATATTTATACTTGTTGTTATACCAGACGTAGTAGTGAACATTCTGTCTATTTTTCAAGTGTTTGTCTATAACGGTTCCAAAGTTGAGGGCATAATGGTCAAATTACATCAATAATGGGGACACCCTTTAATTTATAGATCCAAATTTTATACTTGTTGTAATAGCGGACTAAGAAATATAGGTTCTTTGTAAATTTCAACTATCTATCTATAACAGTTGAAAAGTTTGGCCATATATATTACTTTTACATTAACTATTGGGACACCCTTTAATTTCCAAACTCATATTTTACACTTGTTATTTTAGCGGACTTAGCAATACAAGTTCTTTGTAAATTTCAACTGTCTGTCTATAACGGTTCAAGAGTTTGGCCATATATATATCAAAATAAACCAACTAATGGGACACCCTTTAATTTCAAATTTTAAATATTTATACTTATTATAACAGACATAGTAACGAACATTCTGTGCAACTTTCAAGTGTTTGTCTATAATGGTTTAAAAGATAGGAGAATAAAGGTGAAATTAAGTCACCTATGGGGTCACCCTTTAATTTTAAATTTTATTTTTGAATTACTTTTTATTATTGGGAGCTACAGTGATACGCACTTTTTTTTAATTTTAAATTGGTGACCTATAAAGTTTATAATACACGTAAAAAACATGTATGTTGTATGGGGACACCCTTTAATTTTTAAAATTTTGAACTTCTTTTAAAATGGGACCAATCTGTAGCCATAACCTTTCTAATAGTGCAACAATTTTTAAACAAACATAAAAAAAGCAACACACAGACGAATTGATAACCTCCTTCTTTTTTTGAAGTCGGTTAAAAAGAGAATGAATTGACGTCTAAAATGTATGTTTATCAATTAAAAATTATTTTCTACTCTAAGTTTAATAAATTAATTTCTTAATTTGTTGCTAAATATTTAGAGTGTACCATTTTTATAAAACAAAGCCACACAACCCTTCTTTCTTGACAGCTGGCATGCTACTGATTAAAAATTATTACTTGTCTTGTTCTCTTTGTGAGAGTCTTGTTGAGACCTTATATGTTCTCAGTCGCTTAGGCGTTTCAGTAGGTGTCTTTGGTTATAACTAATTTTAGTTGGATTGACAAAATGTATTACTTTTGAAATAGTTTTTTTTTTTATGGTAAAATTACTATTTATACAACATAAAACAAAAAAATACAATAGCGCTCAACAAAATAAAAGTTAAAAGGTTAGAAACGCCGATCGCGCCCTACGGAGGGGACAATAAGGAGACCTCAAAACGTAAAAATCTGTTGAAAACCTGACATCTATTTTTTTCATGATCACTATACTTTACCTATATCTACTACGTATGGTAAAATAAAAAAAAAAATTTGTAGAATAAAAAATTTTCCAACGGCAACGCTATTCACAATAAAATAAAATTGAATCATGCATGGAAAGTTGTAATCACAAATATAGTACACAATAATTTTTCAAGAATTTATAATATGATTGTAAACTGGCTAAATTGGCGGTACACGATAATAATTTTTCACTTTGTGTGGCAGGTGCCACGCCCACTGTTCTAACAAAACCATTCTTTTTCTAGATGATTTATATTAATAACGTGGTACATAATTTTAAGATTCTACCTATTATAGTTATCTGTGTACTTGATAGCAATTGTTTATCAATTTTAGATAAATCAAGGAAGTGGGCGTAAAATGGGCGTGGTAAATGTTTCTTTACTTAAAAACATATATTGGATTACTACGAATATCAAAAGAGAATTCGGTCGTTCTTTGATTTAAGATAAATTGGCATTAAGGTGGGCGTGGTCAAAATGAAATTAGCCAAATCCGTGCAGTCGTTCTTAAGAGATGCGAATACCAACGAACGATATTTGATTGTAATTACATCCATACGTATGTGCCCATTATTTTGATAGTGGTCTAGGTCAGAATTGGAAAGCAATAATGTGCAACTTTCACATTCAGCAACATCTGATCATTTCTTTGTAGGCTGTGGGCCAAAACTACGACCACCTATATTTTTTCACGTTTTTTTATTTGCAATGATTCTAATGATTTAATGATTCCTTCACTTTTGCTTTAAATAAATAAATATTAGACCGCAACAGGTAGAACACACGGAGTGCATACAGATATCGGGGGATCAATAACCCCCGGCGAGGGCCGATTTTGTGTTTTTTATTTTTAGGTTGGTAAGTATATTCTGCTTTGTTTTGTATTAAAGGCCTTTATAGAAAGCAATACATATAGAGGTAGACAATGGACCTACAGGGTGCCCACTGGTAACCAGAAGCAGTTAAAAGGAATCAATATGAGGAAATTTTTTAATGATTTTTTTTTGATTTAGTCTGACCATTCTAATTAATATAGATTGCAGGCAAGTCCTGAATTTAAAGAAAATTTTCCATTCAAATTTAAAAAAAATAATTTTTTTTTAATTATTTATAAAACATTTTTAAAAAGACAGAAAATTTTTCAAAACAATTTTTGATAAAATTTTACAAAAAGTTTAAAAAAAAATATTTTTACAAAAATTTTTTGCAAACATTTTTAAAAACATTTTTGAAAATTAAAAAAAAAAAATTATATTTCTACGAAAAAGAAAATCATGAGTGCAAGAGAATATGTTATAACATATTTTTAATATTAAGAATATACATACATATGTATGTATATAGAGTAACATATTTTTATACCCTTCACCACAGGTGGAAAGGGTATATATAAGTTTGTCATTTCGTGTGTAATTTCTACAATATTCATTTCCGACCCCATAAAGTAAATATATATACTTGATCCTTGTACATAGAAAAGTAGACTAAGCGATGTCCGTCTGTTCGTCTGTCTGTGTGAAGTTTAAATGTCATTTGCCAAGGCTGCAGACGAGGTACAGAAGATTTAAGTCTACCAATCTGCCAGGTAAAGTTTCGAAAATTTTAGGACTGCAGTTCAGCAACATCAGATGTTTCTATTCGAGGCTGCGAACAAGAAACCACGCTCAGCTATGTTTTTTCACGCAACTAGATAACTAGGAGCAGTCAAAAGACGCAAAAGACGAAATTTTTTAAAGTATTTTTTTACTTTTGTCTGATCATTCTAATGCAATATAGCTTGCAGCAAGTTTTTACAAAAAAAAAAATTTCAAAAAATAAAATTAAAAAAAAAAAAAAATTTAAAATTTGTTTTCAAAAAATTATTACAAAAAAAATTTTGGTTAATTTTTCAAAAACTATTTTCAAAAAAAAAAAACATTTTACAATAATATATTTTAAATATTTTACAAAAACTTTTTCCAAAATTTTTTTTTTGTAAAAAATTTTCGAAATTTTTCTTTAAAAATTTTACAATATATTTTCAATAAAAGTTATATAAAATTTTCAATAAATCTTTTACAACGATTTTCTATAAAATTTTTAGATTTTCAATAAAATTTTTACACAAAATTAAAAAAAAATATTTTCAATAAACATTTTCCAACAAAATTTCTATGAAATTTTTACAAAAAAAAAAAAATATATAAAATTTAAAAAAAAAAAAAAAAAAAAAAATTAAAATGTTTAAAAATAAATTGAAGAAGCCTACCGGCTATGTTCTATAAAATGTTTACATAGATGGGCATTTCATCAATCAATTTTGTAGCTACGAGTATATCTGTAAAAGTAAAATCACCGTGGTAAAGGGTATAGAAGATTCGGCACATCAGAATATAGCACTATTACTTGTTTATTATTAAACAAAATTACACCACCCAGAGATTGTTAGTATCAGAAGTGAATTTGAATAAGAATTTTTTTTTAAATCGAAAAATTGTTGTCAAATTCTGGGAAAATCTGCTGTGGAAAGCAGTTAGGAACTAATTTGAAATTATAACTACATGCATACATAATTAAAAAAAAAAACCATCTAAAACGATGTTGTACTATGGGACGTTGTTGTAACATATTTCTTTCACACTATAACATTTACACATAATATTTAAAGTCTTAATAAGCAGATTATAGTGCGAAACGGGTTTTAGTTATATTATTAGATCATCTTTTATTACATCTCCTTTACAAAGTTATTTATAAAATTTTTAAATAAATGTTCTTACTTTTCTGAAGGTCAAACAACTATAAACTTTTTATTTGTGGGTTTATTGCTGCTTAATCTTGATATTACTTTATATGCTGTGAAACCACAAAAATCATTTCATATTATTAGCTTTTGAAATAACTCTTCCTATGATTTTTTATATAAATGATAAAAACAAAATCTATTCTATTGTTAGTAACTTTTAGGGGAACACTCAAAAACTCTTGATGTTGCGGCAATAAAAATAAAATTAAACTTCCGGATATTAATGTCAATATCAAAAGTTATAGTTTGATCTGATTTGATTTCATTTTCTTTTTATTTGTTCCCTGGTTTGTTTAACTTTCCACCCCCAAACGGGCTGTATTTTTTTAAACTAAACACAAATACAGTATTAAATAAATATAAATATATGTAAATATATAGAAATGTAACAGTTTTTGCAACAAATTTAAACAATATTTAAATGTTGAAATAAATTTATTATATTTAATTCATTTGAACTCTTTTGTTTAAACAACTTGACAGAGTACAGAAAGCCTTAAGGTTGCAAATGGTGTAATAACGAATTTTCGATTGTTATTTCCTAGTATTTGGCGCATAAAAGGAAATAGTAATTAAGTTTTCGAACCCTTGAGGTGACTGGCAATAGAATGTCAAAGAAGAAAATAAAGGATTTAGTAGGAATCTATACATATAATAAAATAGTAACTTATTTCCGTCTGTTTGTCTGCTTTTCTTTTGCGTTCGCATTATGCAAAAACTACTGGATGGATTTTAAAAAAATTTTGTGAGGAGGTACCTAAGCATCCTAATAGGAGGATACTTTTTTTCCGCAAAAATATCTTATTATCAAGAGAAAGTTGAGAAAAAGTAGGGAAAGTACGCAATTTACGGTTTAAAGGTACTGGGATATTTTAAACACTGTTGCGCACCTTTTATTTTTGAAAGTGCAATATTTTAAACAAAATTGCGCAACAGATGAAATTTTTATTTGATTTCTATATTATTAAAATATTTTAAACACCTCTTACAGAGGTTTACAAAAATTTTTAGAATTGTAGAATTTTTTATAAATTTTACATTTTTATCCATAAAGTAAATACATAAACCATAACTGAAACACTATAAAAGTAAGAGTCTTACAATTGGTGTGGAATACTTTTAAAGCAAAATCAAGCGAAATATTGTCAGGACGCCCACAACGTAGCGGGCACAGCTAGTATTATATAAATGTATTTATACTTAGAAAATAAATTTTTTGATTCTTTGCAAATCGAAGAAAAATAATATAGCAAATTAACATAAATATATAAAAGGTATTTCGTAAGGACTTTTTGGTCAATTTAGATGTTTTGGTCAATATACAAATGAATTTTTGATGTGAGGCCAAGTGTGTTTTATCCCGACAACTATTCAATACTTTCTCTCGCTCTCACTATTACACGTATTAAATTATTTGAGCGTGATTGGTTAAATAGATGATGTTTATAAGTAAACACCATGAGTCGAATGATGAAGAAGGATGAAGTGTTCCAGCAATTATATTAAGTACCCCTAGTGACTTAAGTAATTTGTAAAAAATATTCTTTCACCCATATTGAGTAGTTGGAGAGAATAATAGAAATTAAGCCTTTAATGTTAAATTTTTGATTGTTTGGGGAATCTTTGTGTTTCGAAGACTTTTTTTAAATCTTAAATTTTATTAATATTTTTAGTTAATTTTTGGAGAAATTTTTTTCAACTTTGTTACATTTTTATTTTGAATTATGAATTTTTGATTTTATGCTTAATTTTTGATTTTATTTGATTTTATATATAATTTCGTTTTTTGGTGAAATATCTTTTTTTTTTGTAAAATATTGTTTTTTTTTGGGAAATTTTGGCTTTTAAATAAGATTTAAATGTTTTGGGTGACTTTCTTATTATTTTGTGAAACTTGAAATTTTGGTAAATTTACACTTTTTGAAAAATTGATTTGTTGGTGAAATATCAATGTTTTGTCATATTTTGATTTTTTTTTAGTTATTTAGGTAAAATTATAAGGATAAAACCGGTCCTATTTAGATAAGAGCCGGTGTCTTTAGATATCTGATTTTTTTTTCTACACACAATCTTACATATGAATGTACACACAATAGCAAAAAGAAAATAATAACATTATCATTGAAAAAAATAAAGTTTGTTTGCTCATATCTTTAGTTGAGATCTAATAGCTAAATTTAAGAAAATACCTTCATTAAAATACATTAAATGCATTCTTGAAGAATGCATTTTAATATCAATATTCACTGACGGAAATCGTTGATGATGATACGTCGTAAGATATACAACAAATAGTCGATAATAACAAACAGTAATGGAGTTCTAAATTGCACAGTGGGGCAGAATCAAAATATTTTGGAAATAACCTAGTCATTTATAAACGATTAGGCAGATTAATCCAAAATTTGACATGAACATAACAGATGAGTATCTGAACTTAAGTTATCCAGGGGTGGAGCTATGTGGCCTTAAATATGGGAACCTTGCACTGAAAATTATTTTACAGCTTGCCAGTTCTTCAGTTTTATTCTGAATTTTTTTTTATACATGGTCTTAAAGGTCTTGTTAATACCTACAAATTAGTATCTAAATTTGCAAATAACAGTTTAAAAAGATTGAATTATAAGCATTTTCAAAAATAAATGACTTTAATTTAAATACAAGAGTTTTATTTTATATTTTCCAGGTAATTTAATTTAATTTTTTAATAAAATTATTTTTAAAGAAGCACCCACGCTTTTCCATTTCAAATGTGCAAAGAAAATGTTGAATCGCATATAAATAATTTTCCATGCCATTTAAATCGATTATACTCGTATATGATGTGCAAGTTGCAAATTTGTATGATTGCAAATAAAAATAATTATATATTTTCTACAGCCAAGTGTATCTCAAACAATGCAAACAAACAAATAAAAATCTCGAGTTCAGTTTAATTGAAAGAAATATAAAATAAACTATAATACAATTAAAAAAAAAATAAATAGAATTGCTGTTAAACAAATAATAATTGAAATGAGATGGCTCCAGCCGAATATTAACTCCACACAGTTGAATTAATGTCTAGTGCTGTTATTAAAAATTTTGTAGAAAATTGTTTTTGTAACAATTTTACAGAAAATTAGTTTTGTAAAAATATTATAGAATATTTTTTTTTAATTTTATAAAAAAAAAAATTGTAAGTATTTTATTGAAAATATTTTCTAAAAATTTTATTTAAAGTTTTAATATAAATTTTTTGAAAATATTTTGTTAAAATGTTATATTAAATTTCTTGGAAAACTTGTGTTAAAAGTTTTAACAATTTTTAAATGTTTTTTTATTAAATTTTTTGTAGAAATATTTTGGAAATGTTTTTATTACCAATTTTCTGTAATAATTAGTTGATTTTTTTGTAAAAAATTTTTAAAAAATTTTCTTTAAAATTTCTTTAATTTTTTTCTAAAAATTTTTGAAAATTTTTATAATATTTTGAAAATTTGTTTGTAAACATTTTTGTAAAAATTGTAAAATTTTTTTTTTTCAATTTTTGTAAAATTATTTTTTTGCAAAAATTAGGATCTTCCTGCAATTTATATTGCGTTAAAATCGTTAAACTAAAGCAAAAAAATCCTTGAATCTTTACTTTTGTAATCTTAAATTTGGAAATAGCTTTTCTTATAATTATTGCTGAAGAATTTATAAACAAAAAATCAAGAAAACCGTTAAAACCACTATATCACCAAAACTTGTGACCAAAAGTATCTCAAAGTTTACTCAGATGAGTATTCAGCTGTATTCCAACAAATGAATACGTTTTACCGACTACCCGATAAAGCGTGGAATGCCCCATATATGTATATGTATAGAAAGAAGGCATGTTTTTAGTACAAGATATTTTGGCACTTTACTTGCATTTTCTTAAAAGAAACTGAAGGCAAAAATTGATATGGTAAATGGAGTGACGGAGGATAGCACGTCCCGAATCGAGCAACTGCTAATATTCTATGTAAACATTAGGAAAATGAAAACGAATAGCACAACTAACAACTAAATAAAATATGTAAGTAAGCAAGTAAGTATGAATGTACTCGTATGTATGTCATGGAATGAATGGGAAGTGAAAGCAAACTTTTGCTTTTTAAAACGTCTCAACCTTATTTCTACACAAAAAAAAAACTTAACTTTATATGCAATTTGTAAATGTCACATTTTGGTTCAACAAAATGTAGAATTTATTTCAATCAAACAAAAGTTAAATTTCTAAATAAATTTTTAATACCATCTCAGCAAACTTTAAAAAGGGCTTTTTATGATTTTAGGTTAATGCTTTTATGAAATTTACTTTCACAAAACTGAAATAAATTTTATCTTTTAGCTTTCAGTATTTTTCTTTAATAAATGGATTTAATTGAATAGGAGATGAATTTATGTTTTTTATACATATTTTTTGCTCAAACATATTTGTTTGATTTCAATCAATTTAAATTGATGACAATTAACTGTCAGCCAAATAATTTTTTTTTTCGCAAAACAAAAGCCAATATTTTTTGTTTTTTTTTGATTTCGATGACAATTTGGTTGCACAAGGTGATTTCACAATGTTCAGCTTTTCAGCAAAAATTTCCTGGTGTGTATTTTTGTGAATTGCCAAAACTGACGAAAATTTTGTCAAAAAAGGTTTTCTTATTTTTGTACGCCCACAATCTGTAAAACGGTATAAAAATTTTGATTTCAATCCAAAAACTATAAAAGCCTTTGTTTCTAAGTTTTCCTTTTAAAAGATCGTCAGCTGACATTTAGTAGCGAATTAAACTGACAGAAGTGACAGTTATGTGGAGACAATCGGCTAATAAGTCTCGAAAAAGTTACCAAAAAAAAAAAAAAAACTGGTAGAGCGGATGAAAGTAAACCCGTAAAAATTGCTATTAAAAACGCTGGAACGGCCTGCATAGCCAGGAATGGGTTTGGTTGCTAGAATACGCACAGTGGATATCATGTGACATCTAATTTTACTATGAATTTCCTGAGTGGTTAGACGTTTTTTCTCCTCTACTATGGACTGGTGGGAATCGAATAAGATAAATAACAAAGCCCTGCAAAGGTTGGGGAGTTTAACTCTGAGGTAACTTTAGTAGCGAACTCCCCAAGTAGCAACTTTGTAGATTAAGAATCGATCGACCAATGAAAGTGAAAAGTTTTCGAGAAACCAACCGAACCGCCATTAACTTTATGTCTGTAGCCATCAACCCATTACTGATCTGGTAATAGTGTGATAGAAGCAATAGAAGAATAGACATAGATCATATGACAGAAAAGCAAAACATATACGAGGATAGAGGGAGTACCCTTACTTTCATAACTGAACTGGTGGCAGGACACGGCTACTTTAAGTTTCATTTCAACATCTTAAAAATAGAGGAGAAGTTAATCTTTGAAGGCTGCGTTGTTGGCATTTCCGGTGTTAATGTCTGCTTGACAAGCAATCATATAGTGAAGCATAGTTATGAGAAAGTT
The DNA here is from genome assembly GCA_949628195.1 of Phasia obesa. Lineage (NCBI taxonomy): Eukaryota > Metazoa > Arthropoda > Insecta > Diptera > Tachinidae > Phasia > Phasia obesa. The sequence goes on from OX451217.1 coordinate 35,055,243, forward strand.
GTGCCAGAGAACAGTGGTTTAAAAAGTTTTTATTGTGAAAAAAAATTCAGTAGCTTATGATCCATGAATGTTTTCTGAATTTTTTGTCATTTTTTATGATAAAATGCAAAAAATGTTTATACACATTATGTGTTTATAAACATTATTGCACAATTTTTAAGGTTCACACTTAACATTTTCTTACCATTCAGTTTCATAGCCGTCAGTTTCATGGTCCCATTTTGTGAAACGCAATGTTTAACGTTGAAAAAACTTTCTGTGGAAAAATATTTTAAATTTAAAATTTTTCTAAACAGCATAGTTTAAAGCGGTTCTAAAAACGTAAGAGTTTTTGGTGTGGATTGCTTTCAAAGCAAAATCGATCAAAATCTTGTCAGGACACACACAACGTGTGTGGGCACAGCTGGTCTTAAATAAAACTACTGGTCGTTATATGCTGCGAGAAATTTAACTTAAGTGCAGGACCAGTGTTTTGACCTCCAAGATATTGTTCCCATAAGCAAGTGTAGTGTAGTGTAGTGAAGGAATAAAATAAAAAACAGTTTTAAATAGGTATCTAAAAATGCGGCTTTGCTCTAAATTTTTTTTCGCAATTTTTATTTATTGTATCTTCAATATAATTGAACTATCAATAAATACTCATATCTTAAGTCTAAAAAAATAAATATACTTGTTAAGTCCAACCAGTGCTGGTCAAAAAAAAAATTATGTTTCACGGTTACTGTAATTTGCAGTTTATCCCTCTGATGTACGGATGAGAGAAGCAGCGTCCCTCTTTCTTTGTCGAATGTAACCAGGATCTTTTAGTATGTTACGGGCCAGTGGATTCGGATGAGTTTCAAGCTTCTTTAAATACCTTATGGCAAGTTTCGCTATTTCTGCTTTAACTGATGGCACGTTTAGAACCTTATGGATGTTCGAGTTTTTTATATACCGAGGAGCAGATGTAATTATACGAAGAATCTTATTTTGGCGCCTTTGAATTTGTTCTACATTTTCTACGCAGAAGTGAAAAATTTCCCGAAAAATTTTAAATTCATTTCGGCTACATAAGCGCTACCTAAACGGTGTTAAGAATCATTCATAGGAAGTTCATATGTTCTAGAAAGTTGTTTATTGAGATCTTAGGTTCATTTTTATAGTTGATTGTTTCCTTGAATTTTGAACGGTATGCTACCTATGGACCTGAACAGGGGAAAAAAGGTAAAAAAAATTGAATTTTTTAAAGTTTTTTGCGATTTTGACCTTGAAGATGATTTTTTTTAATTTTTATATGTTAACAAGTTTTGTTCTTTATGACAAGAGCTACAACTTTGCCTCAGAGAGTATACCAAAATTTCAAACGGTTTGCAAAATATGAGTAAATGATCATTTTTTGCAAAAATGACATCGTGGCCCCACATCTTTGAGGGCCTATAAAAAAAGCCTGGAGGACTTTGGGCAAAACTGGGAGACAGGGGTCTTTTTTTTGGTCTTTTATGACGTAGTGGTGTCCGTATATGGTTATTTTGACATGACTTAAAAAATTACACAGTGTGTTATTTACGCAGTGTGAAAATTATATGAGTGCATTTTTGTTAATTCACCTTTATTCTCCATTTCTTCAACCATTTTTCTAAATTGAATATGTGGTCTTGTAAATATCGTGATGCTACTTCGGGTCTGCTCTAAAAATTTTTTAAATTTCAAACCTTGTGATTTTTTGTTTAAAAATCAAACGCTTAAAAAACCCCCTATATAATCTGCAAGCATGTGTATGTTGATTTAATTTTTTAATTGTTGTCTGTTGATTTGCAATACACACGCAATATTGCGTTTTATTTTATACGAATGGCTGTTAATTAAAAAGTCAAATAAATCATAAACTTGGACGTACATATGTACACCAAAAACCAATGAGGACAGATGCATTTCTCTCTGGTCTCTATTAAGAACTTTAACAACTGCTAAATTTAAACAATGATGAAAAATTGATTGAAATAAATTTGACGGGCAGTTAGAAAAATAAAATCGTAATTTATTTGTTGGTATTTTGTTAAAGCTTTAATACTTTGTAATGGGCTTTTATTAACAGAATCTTATTACCTTTAGAATATTTTTGATTTTTATAAAATTTGGGAAAAGGCGATGATATCACCTAAGCAATCACGGAAATAAGTTTGGGAACTAGCTCTTTCCCCCCAACAAATAAATTGCATTTTTATTATAAAATGGGCATTTAGCATAACATTAAATAATTAATTTGACTTAATTTTAAATAAACAATTATGACTTAATCCATCTATATAGTTAACTCACCAGATTAAAAAGTAGAATACGAGAATTATATTGCATTGTTTTTAGTTTCTTAACTATATATTGAGTTGATTTTCTAAAGCTTTCTCTGATTGTTGCATTTTTTAATGCTTTTATAATAATCTGTTTATATTATAAAGATAAGCATATAACGCACAGTGGTGCAAAATGAAAATATTTTGAAAATAACTCAGCCATTTTTAAAGGGCTAGACCGATTAATCCAAAATTTGGCTTAAGCATAGCAGAGTAGTATCTCAGCTTAAGCACCATCCACTTGCCAGGGTTGGCTCTATGTGGTCTCAAAATTGGGTACCTAGCCTCTGCAAATTATTTTAGAGCTTGGCATTTCTTTAATTTTTAAATTATATATTCCTTAAGAAAATTTTTTTCTTTTAACACAATAAGATTGGCAGCCTAAAATACATAAAAATTCAATAATTTTGGAATTTTTAAATAGAAAATCTTCTAGTTTTTAACTCATTAAAGATATCGCACCTGTTCCTCAAAAGCGTAACAACTCAAAATTCATGAATTTTCAGTAGAGGCCAAAAACTGTTTCCGTTAATTGACTCTAAAGTAGTTATTCTAAAAACTCATAACGGTTATTTTTTCACGGGAGAGAAGATAAATCAAAGGGAGATTTGTACAATGGGTAGATATGACCTGTGTGGTTTGGTTTGTTGTGAAAATTTGAAAATTTAGAGTTGTTACGCGATATAATCTTGAAATTTTTCCACAATATTTTCAATTTCGCTCACTAACTATTTAAAATAAATTTAAAATCAAGTCTCCTAAAAACCGTTTAAAATATTTTGAAAAAAAAAACTGGACCAGGGTATCGAAAAATCAAAAATTTTAATTTTAAAATGCTTGTAACTCGCTCATTTTAAAACATAATTTACAGATTAGACTATTATTTTATAGGTATTAACTAGGCCTTAAAGACGATGTATAATTTTTCAAGATCAAACAAAAAGTGAAGAAATGCTAAGCTGTAAAAAAATTTGCAGGGGCGAGGTACCCAATTTAAAGAATATATAGAGCCGCCCATGGCAAGTGGATGGTGCCTATTGTGACAAGTTAAGCTGAGATACTCGTCTGCTATGCTCATGCCAAATTTTGGATATACACATGGCAGAGTTATTTCCAAAATACTTTGATTGTACCCCACTGTGCAATGTGCGGGCTACTAAAATCCAAAAATGAGTTGTGATACGATCCATACAGTTATAAGGTATAACAGCCCCATTGCCATTTTCCATCCAATTTTTCCCTTTTTATCTAAAGGATGTGCTTTTGAAGATATAAGGGCTGAAAGCTTCGCCCTAGAGAGATCTCAAGAAGAGTTCAGATAATTTGAGAGTATTCTACAACATTCCTGAATATTCTGGAGTGCTGGAAAAAAGTCTGGAACATTCGTAAAAAGTCTGGAATGTTCAATAACATTCAATCGTAGGATAAGTCAACTGTGTTGTAACTACTACACAATCTCATATTAACTTTCTGAGCGAAATATGGGTTTTTGTTCTAATACGTTTCTTTTTTCTTTCCAGTATCAAACCATTGCTAGTGTCAATTTCATATCTTTAGAAAAATTTGTTAGTAAAAACAGACTGCATTTTTTTTATTTGCATCAAAAGGGTAGCCAAGGCCGAACGTAACGTAGCGGCATTAACACATGAAAATTGGTGTTATTTGAGAGTCTTTTGCTTGTGTTTACGACAGTGGCCCAAAAATAGCGTCTTGACGACACAATGAAAAGGAAAATAAAACGTTACGTTCGGCTAACTCGTTTTGAAAGTTACGTTGTGGCAACTTGGCCTTTACATGATTTCTAACGACAAATAAATAAACTGCGATAATAGCATTAATGGCTAGAGTGGTTTTTTTTGTTGATATATTTTTTTGTAATTTAAAAACGAAACATGTAAAACAATTAAAATGTAATTTCTGTTCATTCTAAAACATACGATTCAAAAATTAGTTGCTTTTGTCAGTGAATGACATTTTGTTAAGTGTTTTGCACTCTGGCATCTGTGAAAAAATCACATGTTGTTCTAGAGCAAGAAAACAAACCAACACAAAAACCTGCTAAACTAAAAATCCCATAAAGGTATGATTTAAAAAAACAAACTTTAAGAATCGTTGAAGCTTAAATAATAAAAAAGAAAAACCAAATATTAACTTTAAGTTCCATTTCTTCCCCTTATGCCGATAAACGAAATCTCACAAAAAGAAAAAAATATTAAAAAAAAAACACAGAATGGTAGTTAAGAAAAAATGTATATCATGGCTGCTCAGTCAGTCAGTCAGTCAGCCTGTCAGGCTAACAAACAAACAAAACACTAAAAATTTTTTTTTTGTTTTAGGTACTCACTCAAAAACAGTGAAACAGATTTTCTTTCCTTCTACATTTATATTGAATTTCAAGAAGCAGAAAAACTAGCCAGTGAGTCCACACAATTTTTCTGTGAGTGTAGCTGTTGTTTTGTGGTACTAAACCAGTTTCTTTTGTATACAAAATTTTTTAATCTCTCAAAAGGAGTTGTGCAGCATTTGGTTTTTGTTTTCTTTTTACTGGAAGTTTTTTGAACTACCAGATGAGTTGATAAGAATCTTAAATTTTTATATGTATTTTCCTTTGTAGGTAACGAAGAAGTACAAATAATAAAAAAAAAGAAACAAACAAAACTTTAAAACATGAAAAAAGAAATAACGAAAATAAACAATCAAACCGGCACATGAAACACACAAAAAACAAAAAAATGCAAAGGAAGTGGATTTTAAGCATTCACTCTTGGTCACAGGAATATTGTACACTCCTAAAATTTGCCGAGCTAAAAATCATCAATAAAATCATGTTTAGGAATGGGTTTTGAATTTTTTTAAAACGAACCAACAGCAAAGAGTTTTGCGTCTCACCAGTCAGTGAGTGAAAACAAACAAAACTTTACGCACACGTTTACTGTAAAGATAAAAACTTTTAAAATTTTTTTAACGGTTTTGCTTATGAGCAAAACTAAAACAATTACTTTTTGAATGATATATGATCGCAAACAAAACAATTGGCTTTTCTGATTGCCTTGTTTTACTATTACAATCGTACAACCAAACAAAAACCGAAAAGTTTGTTTTTGAGTGATTGATTTAGTTGGTTAGATTTTCGAATACTGATTTTGTTCCTGTCTATTTGTTTTTATAAATTGCTTTTTATTTGCTTTCGTCTTAATATTTCCAAATAAGCAACAATAAAAATAAATTATCTTTTTATTTCTCTCCGCTTTCATAAATTCTCTACAATATTGACCAATTTCTTTAGCAAACGTTTGCGAAAGGTTTTTTCTCAAAACGGTTTTGTTTCGTTCTCATTATTTTCTACCTTTATTTTCTAAACTAGTATACACTTTGTGTTTACAAAACTACATTTGTGGCAGAATCGTTCTCATTGTTCCTGTTTTGCTTTAGTTTTACTCACCGCAAGAAAAAAAACAAAACGAACGCTAACGTTTCATTTTATTGAGTTTCGTACTCTGAGCCTTCCTCTCATTCTGGTGATTTGTATTGTATATTTTTGCTAGGCTTGTTTGCACCAACTGCATTCTTTTTTATCTCAATTTGAGATTAAGTTAGAAATCTGGCGTAGACGTCAGCACAACCATTCGGGAGTGATTATTTGTGGTACGATTACCTATATAGACGTGTAGGTCGAATAAATTTGAATAACTTAGAATTTTTTGTGTTTTTCTTATTTTTAGTTTATTTGTTTTTCTTTTATCAAAAACTAGACTCATATGCTAGAAGGTCTTTAAATTTGATGGTCTCTTATATACCTTATACTCGTATAAGATTTTATGAATATTTTTTTTTAAGATATATTTAGTTTAAATTAAATGAAAGAACAAGTAAGAGTGCTATATTCGTACGTGCTGAATCTTATATAACCTACCATCCAACGCTGATATCCATGTGTACTACTATAGCATAAACAAGTAAGAGTGCTTTATTCGGCCATGCCCAATCTTATATACCCTTCACCATAGTATTGTTAAATATTACCTTACTGTATTATGTTGTTATATAATGATTGATAAAGGTTACCAGAAAGTCAAAACAAAAATATATAAAAACCACAGACATAAATAAACATCTGGCATCACATTCATAACTACTAGATATATCTCATATAATCGATTACTCAGGAGATGGAATATATTTAAATTTTATAAAAGAGATGCAAGGAAAGATTATTTACTCATGAAAAATTTGAAACAAATTTTTTTCGAAATTTTTTTTGTAAAAATGTTTTGTAATTTTTTTTTTGAATATTGTTCGTAAATATATATTTTTTTGAAAATTTTTATGTTGGTATTTTTTAAAATTTTTAAAAATTTTTTTAAAAATATTTTTTTTTAAATTTTTTATATATATTTTTTTAATTATTTCAAATTTTTACTTTACCATACGTAGTAATCATGTAATTATGAAAAAAATCAAGGTCGGGATTTCGACGGATTTATACGTTTTAAGGTCCCATGAATCCATTTTGGCTATTTTCGCGGTGATGTCTGTCTATTTTTGTAGAGTTTGTGCAGGTCATACCGTTTGACATATCAAAATGAAATTTAGTACGTGCCTTTGGTATATGGAGATGAAGAGCTGTATAGTTTTCGGGCATAATCGGGAGGGGGTAAGGGGTAGTTTCCTTACCCCCAAACAGGTCATACCGTATGACATATTAGAACGAAATTTAGTACTTACCTTTGGGTTATGGAAATGAAGAGCTGTATAAATTTTGGGCATATTCGTGAACGGGCAAGGGGTAGTTTCCTTACCCCCAAACAGGTCATACCGTATGACATATTAGAACGAAATTTAGTACTTACCTTTGGGTTATGGAAATGAAGAGCTGTATAAATTTTGGGCATAATCGGGAAGGGGCAAGGGGTAGCTTACTTACTCCCAAATTTTGTAAACGCTATACACGTCATATCATATGACATATCAAAATGAAATTCAGTATGTGCTTTTAATTTATGGAGATGAAGTACTGTATAAATTTTGGGCATAATCGGGAAGGGGCAAGGGGTAGTTTACTTAGCATCCAAACCGAAAGTGATTAATTTTTCGATTCGAATATACTTTGAACTTTTATTCTTTATGTAATATATGCATAAAAATATCTGTTTCCATTAGGTATGGTAAAGTTAAGTGTATGCCACTCCAGTTTTATTTTTTTAATTTTTTTGTAAAAATTTTATTGAAGTTTTTTTTTTTTTAAATTAGGACCTGGCTGCAATTTATAATGTGTTAGAAAGGCCAGACTATAGCAAAATAATATCTAAAAAATTTCTCATACCAACACCCCCCTCTAATGTGCCTTTTGACTGCTCCTTGTTACCAGTTGTATTGGCTACAATCTTAAAATTTACAAAAACAATTAAATTGTAAACTACAAATGATATGGAGTGCATTATTGCTTTTATTATTGTTGTTTTGGTCCACACTACTAAATAAGTGGATCCATAAATAAGCAAAAAAAAAATTACACAAATTTTCTCTCTATTTGGGGGGGAAATCATCATATTGTCAACGCATTCCAAAATATTTCTTTTTGCTCGATATAAATTAAGAGACTTTTGATTTTGTTACATATATTGTGCCAGCTATTAATAGTAGTAATAATAATAGTAATAATATACACATAGGCAGTTTTATTGTACAATATCGGTTATTGCACAATAAAATTCCAAATGTATAAAATTTAATTAATTCAGTTTAGTTCTAGACAAAAAAAATATTTGTCACGGCTTCTGCTATCATTTAAAAATCTGCTCTTTGTTCTTCGGTCAAGAAAAGGAATATCCCGCCCTATTAGTCGAATTTATATACGAACATTAAGGATGTTACGGGCTAACTAAGAAGCTTGAAACGCATCCGATGGATTAAAGATAAACCGTCCTATAGATAGCATCATGCCATCAGTCGATACAATGTGGGAATAAGAAATTTGTTACTATCTACTATATCTTCTAGACACTGCTTGCATGGATTAAATCAAAATTTAATGGTGAAAATCTAATTTAATTTTATTGAATTCGCTAAAAAAATATACATATACATTATTCATTGTTATTTTAATCAGGTGCTCTGGATATATTATTTTAAATGTTTATTTTGAAATTTTTTTTATAAATTCCCAAAAAAAAAATTTTAAATACCCAAAATTTCCAATTATTTTAATTTGATGTAAAAAAAGTATTTATTAAAATTTGAAAATAAAAATACTTCTTATGTTAAATGATGTTAATTTAAATATTAAAATAAAACAGAAAACTATTTTTTCTATTTTTGGCAATGCTTGGCGCATTTAATTACTTTATTACTTTTCCCTTTAACTTTTAATTGTCTCAATAGATAATAAAAATACAACTTAATTTATTAAGAAACAAAAAAATACAACTTAATTGTATTAAATAATAAAAAAGTACATTGCATGCATTTCTTAATTCTTTGCTGTTGTTTTTTTGCTTTCTTTTTTACTTTGAAAATTCCCAAATTTCAAATTAATTTGATCTCTTTAAATATAATTTTGTTTATTCATTTAAATTATTCAATTAAATTTTTTTTTTTTTGAAGAGAATCAAGAAATCCCCCCAAAAAATAAATTAAAAACCAGCAAATTTATTTTGTCAGCAGTTAGCTAATTGCAGGGTCAAGGTACTTTTATTAAAATTGTGTCTTTAAAGCGAAAATGAAAAATATTTACAAACAAAAATTGTTTTGTTTTTTGGAAATTTGTAAATTAAACAAATTTTGAAGGTTTGTCGATAGTTGGCTAAATCTTAAGGCTGAAATTAGTTCGTAGCAGCTTTACGTAAAGTTTTTTTTTATTATTATCAAGGAAAAACAAAAAATTTTATTTAAAACATTTTCCATTACTATTTGATACTTTTTCCATCTCTCTGGCCTCTCTGGCGGAAAGCGAACGAAACCCAGGTCGAAGATTCGCTCGTTAACTGTTACCGGTTGTCCTAACTGATGCTTGTACTTTGAAAAAGGACCCCCGGGAGTTCCAATTGTCACTGCAGGAATATGGCAAATGCTTTGACGCGGTCCACTCGGGGAAAATAGGGGCACCAGACGCTAGGGTTCCTAGAGCCTAAATCTGGAAGAAAAGGTCTGCGATAAACATTGCGGGTCCTCTTCGACTCCCGACCAGTGCCCAAAGGACTGGTACCACGGGAATCGGTGGCCCCACAGAGAGCCTATCCTCTCTGTGACACGTGTACACGTGTTGGTTGTGGTTTAAGATCGATTTATGTAGGTAAGGTGCAAGGTCGATCAAGTGTGCTGTTACACTCTCAACAGACGGAGTTTGGATAGGCTCCAAACCCCTAAGCAAGAGGTTATAATGTGGATCTAGGCTTGCCTTGGAAAGGCTTGCCATATTATATAAATTGCTACTCATTTTGACTGTATTACACACAAAAAGCGATTGGTGGCAATCGTAAAGTGTTGTTATACTACACAATTGGGGCGCTAGTCTACGCCTAAATTTCACTCGGTGGTAAGACCACCGTGAGGTTAGGCCGAGTAGGCAGGTACTCACGTTAATCTTGTTCCACTTTGAAAAAGGATAAAACAAATACTGTTTTTTTCAAATAATTCCTTGTTTAAAATGGAAGAATGAATTAAATATTGTATTATTTATTTTCTACAGAAATTATAGGAACCCTAATTTTTTCGACCCAAAATTTCGACAAAAACGTTTTAAAAAAATACATAAGACGATTTATTCCAGAGTGAGCGTGACTCGGTGGTTTTGTGTGCTAGTCTGTTAGTTTAGGTTTGCGGGTTTGATTCCCACCAAAGACTCTGGTCTATTTCACTACAAATCGGCAGGAAAGCCTGATAGATTTTTGGATATAATCGGAGTACCTTAATAGCAATTTTCACGAGACAGCTAGATAAAGCACTACAGTCCAGAGTAAGTGCTAGTGGTAGCACGACTCTCATTGAAAGCACAATAGTTGTAAACAACCAACCAGAAATCAGAAAGGAACGACGGGGGTCCGTATGTCCCCTGCATATGCATATGGTTTACTAACTGTGCCCGCAACGTCGTGCGCGTCCTGACAATATTTTGTCCGATTTTACTTTGAAAGTATTCCACACCAATTATGGTTTATGTATTTACTTTATATAAAGGTACCAAACTCTGCATAAAATTCCAAAATTTTTTAAAAATTTTAAAAATTATTGTAAAGCTCTGTAAGATATGCTTAACATATTTTAATAACAGTGTAATTCCACAAAGTAAAAATACAAATTTCTTTCAATTGGCGCTATCTGTTGCGCAATAGCCCACTTTCAAAAATAAAAGGTGCGCAACCGTGTGTAAAATATCCCAGTTTTAAACCGAAAATTTTTAGTACCTCTAAACCGAAAATTGCGTACTTTCACTGCTTTTTCTTCACTTTCTCTTGGAAATAAGATATTTTTCCGGAAAAATTATTCTATATTGGAATGAGGAAGCTAAGGTACCTCCTCAGAAAATTTTGTTAAAATTCATCCATTATTTTTCATATATGTTTATAGTTTATTAACACGTTCGCAGACGCTAAAATCTCAGGGAGCTGTAAAAATAGACATGAATACTTTTCCGCTATTAGTTGCACTAGCTAAATAGCATTCACGTCATTTTGCATCACTATGAAAATGAATGCTATCGTAGTTACGTCCGCGAAGGTGCTAAATCCGATTTTGACAAAAAGTAAGTTTATAAGGATAATCTACATAGATTATCCTTATAATTTTTTTCTTTTAAACCGCGGTATTTGACTTGTGAATGGTCTGGTTTGGTTCTTAGTGTGAGTCCGTTATGTAAGAACATTTTATCACTTAGAATTGGCTTCAGTTTGGTTAACAACTTCTCAAACATGTTTCATAATGTAGGATGTGTGTATCATGCTACATATGTTTATCCTTTTTTGACTTAGGAAGCAACGTTATCAAAGCAACCTTCCACCCTGTGGAATAGAACTCATCGTAAAATGGCATTAAATATAAAAATTATAATTTTTTTTGAGTTATGCGTAGCAAATTAAATGCCATTTTGCTACTGGTTTAATTTAAGACAAGGGGTTTCTGCAACACTAACATCGACAGGTGACAACTCAGCTTTATCTGTCGATACATTTGTAGTATAAAACTTTTTATATGAACAACAAAATGATTGACTTTTTCTGTATCATTACTTGCCCAACCTCCATACAAAGTTCGCAAGGGAGTCTTACGTATGATTGGTCAGGTTTCTGTCTGCACGCCATAATTAAGAATTATCTGTTTTTGCAGTTAGATCAAGGTCCAACGCAGTACTCAGTTTACAAAAACACTTTTAATGATACAAACATATTAAGAAAAATAACCAGAAAATACTTTAAAAAAAAATTGTATAAAAATTGTATAAAATTGTATAACTAAAATGAAAGTGGCGAGACCTACCTGCTTTATATCACAGTGCAACACGGAAAAAAATAACCATATACGGACACCACTACGTGATAAAAGACCAAAAAAAAAAGATCCCTGTCTCCCAGTTTTGCCCAAAGTCCTCCAGGTTTTTTTTATGGGCCTTCAAAGATGTGGGGCCTCGATGTCATTTTTGCAAAAAAATGATCATTTGCTCAAGCTCATATTTTGCAAACCGTTTGAAATTTTGATATACTCTCTGAGGCAAAGTTGTAGCTCTTACAAAATCAAAAAAACTTCATCTTCAAGGTCAAAATCGCCAAAAACTTTAAAAAATTCAATTTTTTTACCTTTTTTAAGCTGTTCAGGTCCATAGGTAGCAAACCGTTCAAAATTCAAGGAAACAATCAACTACAAAAATGAACCTAAGGTCTCAATAAACAACTTTCTAGAACATATGAACTTCCTAGGAATGATTCTTAACACCGTTTAGGTAGCGCTTAGGTAGCCGCAAAAGTGAAAAACATTTGCAGTTGATTGTTTCCTTGAATTTTGAACGGTTTGCTACCTATGGACCTGAACAGGGGAAAAAAGGTAATAAAATTGAATTTTTTAAAGTTTTTTGCGATTTCGACCTTGAATATGAAGTTTTTTTTTTGATTTTATATGTTAACAATTTTTGTTCTTTATGACAAGAGCTACAACTTTACCTCAGAGAGTATATCATAACTTCAAACGGTTTGCAAAATATGAGCTTGAGGAAATGATTATTTTTATGCAAAAATGACATCGAGGCCCCATATCTTTGAGGGCCCATAAAAAAACCTGGAGGACTTTGGGCAAAATTGGGAGACAGGGGTCTTTTTTTTTTTGGTCTTTTATGACGTAGTGGTGTCCGTCTATAGTTATTTTGCCATGACTTAAAAAATTACACAGTGTGTATATAATATAATTTGAATATTTTTGCAATTGAAAGATTTTTTTTTATCTGACCACTAAAATATTTTGTTTTTAAAGAACCAGTTCAGTTCTATTTACATAAAAACTCAATTTAGTTAAAGAAATTTTTGAAAACGAATATATCAGCTACACACGTTTATTAAACTACAACACATGCCTCTTTTCGCAGGAAAGTCATCATTGAGGACAAGCGAATGCGTAGATGTATAGAGCCTTAACACAAACAAAAATAAATAAAAAAAGCTGCTGCACATTTTAGACCAGCATGAATGACGACTGAGAGACTCTATTGGACATCAAAGAAAAGAACCGACAGACAGCATTAAGAACCATAAGAACTATTTAACGAAAAAAAAAAAATTAAATTAAAAACACTGCACACATTAATGAAATGAAGTGAACAGAACAAAGCAGATACATTCTTTAACACAAAAACAAGAAGAAACATTTGCTGGGTTATTCCGTTTGTACAGAATTCCCCAAAAGAATCACCAAGCATCATCTGGACAAGATAATAAGCGAAGAATATTTTACTTGTAAACTGCTCCAGGAAGAGGCTAAGACTGAGGGGCACATTTTTTTGTGAATGTCCAGCATTGGCCAACATAACGCAGATAAGTGGAAATTTTAGCCTTAGACAAATGCTAGCAACGACGAGAGACTCCGTGATGAGAAAGAAGGTCGACAGTTAACAGTCGACAAACTAAAAGCACTATAGTCAAGAGTAAAGACGAACAAAAGGTAGTCCTAAATTAACAGTTAAGTTATTGAGAACGGAAAGGGATCGAAAAATTAGCGATCTGCCTCGATATCCCTATACACTAATAAATAAAATATAAAAAAGTATTTAAAAGTTTAAAAAGTAAATGTTAATTTGATTTTAATTCGAAATGTGTTAAATGTTAAATTAAAATACATACCCAATTGTTTAATTAATAGACAATTAATTATAAGTTTACCATACCTGCAAATAAACAAAAAATAAAAGTTTATTAAAATATTTTTTTTTTAATTAATTAATAATTCGAAATAATAAATTGATAATCTATACATATAATAAAATAGTAATTCATTTCCGTCTGCCTGTTTGCCTTCACATTACGTAAAAACTACTGGATGGATTTAAACAAAATTATGTGAGGATTCCAATTTAGGATACTTTTTTCCGCAAAAATATCTCATTTCCAAGAGAAAGAGGAGAAAAAGTAGTGAAAGTATGCAATTTCCGGTTTAAAAGTACTTGAAGTTTCGGTTTAAAACTGGAATATTTTAAACACGCTTGCGCACCTTTTATTTTTGAAACTGGGATATTTTAAAGAATATAGCACAACAGATGGCGCCAATTGAATAAAATTTTTATTTTTACTTTGTAGAATTACATTGTTTTAAACGCCTCTTACAGACATTACAATAATTTTTAGAATTTTTTATAAATTTTAGAATTTTATCCAGGGATGGGTGCCTTTATATAAAGTATATACATAAAACATAACCGAAGCACTATAAAAGACTCTTACAGTTGGTGTGACATACTTTCAAAGCAAAATCGAGCAAAATATTGTCAGGACGGCCACGAAATAGCGGGAATAGCTAGTTTTAAATAAAAGAAATGTCTGCTGTTCAATGGTTGAACAAAAAAAAAAAAAAATATGAAGGAATATAAGTGCCGGCATAAAACCAGCTTAATGTTTGTTGATGTTTTGTTAAAAGCTTTAATATTTTGTAGTGGGCTTTTATTAACAAAATTCTCATTCTGTTTTTAGAATGTTATTACCTTTACCCCTTTTCTTGTTTTTCTAAAATTTGGAAAAAGGTTTCCTGATGATTTGCCCCAGATTTTCCCTCAATAGGTTTTTTTTGTGATTTCAATTAATTTTGGCACTGAGAATTTTTAACCCTCTCACAGCTGATGAACTATTGAATTTATTTTTGTCATATTCCTTCTAGCGGGTGGTTAAATTTTAAGGGTCAATGTTGAATGTGAACCACACCTAAATGTCAAGTTTTTTTTCTGCATTTAATTTGACACATTTCTCAATTACAGACTAACCCAATTTGAACCATAGAAAAATACACAATGGAGCAATGGTCAGAATGGTGGCAAGAAATGGCAACAGTGGATGATCAATTTTCAAAGCAAATCATCTTCAATGATGAGGCACATTTTCAACTCAGTGCATGCGTCAATAAGCAGAATTGCCGGATTTGGGCGAATGATAATCCAAAGTGATTGTCGAAAAACTACAAAAAGTGACTGTTTGGTGCGGTTTATGGGCTGCGGCATCATCGAGCCGTATTTTTTCCAAAATAAGGCCGGTCAGGCAGTTACTGTGAATGGTGTTCGCTGTCGTGAGATATAACGTGAGATAACGCACTTTTTATGGCCCGAATTGGATGTGGAAGATATGTGGTTTCAACTGGACGGTGCCACTTGCCACACAGCTAACAAAACAATGGCTCTTTTACGCGACGAATTCAATGGCCGTGTTATCTCACGTGGTGGCAATGTCAATTGGCCGCCAAGATCATGTGATTTGACAGTTTATGCGAACCCGCTTCTATTCAGGCCTTGGAGGAAAACATAACGCGTTTCATTCGCGTTACCAGTTACCAGTCGAAATGCTCGAATGATTCATCGAAAATTGGTTCAACGGATGGACCATTTGATAGACATATAATCTTGAAAAAATAAATGACAAAGAATGTTCTTTCAAATGAACAAAAAAAAAAAAAACAAACTTCCCTAATAAGAAGAAAAAAAAAACAATTTTATGTAAATCCTTTAAAATAATTTTATACGCGCTCCTCATCACATTTACATATAATTTTTTTTTTTTTTTTTGTTACAGATAACATAGAGGCAGTGAAAGTTAGATGTTTGTTAGAGCCGTTTTAAAACATTACCTTTGTAAACGTTTATACTTTTTAATTTTCCTAATGCCAAAAGAATTGTTTGAGAAAAAAAATATTTTACAAAGAAATAACCATTTTATAAAAGAATAGAGAAGATAGAAGAAATATTAAACGATAAACTCATATGAGTATGACAAAAAAAAAGATAGAAGATGAAAAAATGTATAATTTCTAAAAGGCGCCATCATCGCGATTCTTTAACACACACAGGTAAATATGTAACGGCTTTATTATGCGGTTCTTTTGCAGAGCATTACGAAGATTTTTTTATGGAAATTTTATTAGGTATAACTACTATATGTCACACCAGGTTGCGCAAAGATAGTACAATTGTACTTTTAATGGGATATTTTTAACCTGAAATGTACTATGGTGAGCCATAGTGACTTATTTGGTAAAATTTAAATATTCTTATTTTTTGATTCTAAATGATTTTTTTAATTTATTAAACTTAGCAACACTTAAAGGCTTAAAAATAGAAATGTCAAAACAAAACCAATTTCTGCTCTTTTCTACTCGCCCTTTTCTTTAGCCAACAAGTTATCTTGTGCAAGTATGCTTTATTCTTGGAGTAAAAAATAGGAGTTAAACGAATGGGCAGGTCTGCACAAAAAACCAGACCTGCCCAAGACGATGTGTGCTGTGAAAATCCGATAAAAGTAATACTTGCTACAACAAAAGTTACATTACGTAATCGAGGATTTTGGGACTGTAAAAAATGACAAAAACTTTAAATTCTATGTGAAAGTTTTCATTACAATAAAATTTTTTTAAAAAATTTATAAAAAAAACTAGCTGTGCCTACACACATTGTGTGAAAGTAATTCACACACAATTTTAAGACTCTTACGTATGTACTTTATATAAAGGTACTCATCTCTGGATATAATAATTATAAAATTCTAAAAATTATTGTAGAGCTCTGTAAAAGACAGACAGGAAATTAGTTTTTTATTGCAACATTCGTCCATAAATGGTGTGGATAGGATAAAAAAGGCGAACTCCTCTATTTTCCCATGTTGTTGTTGTTTTTTGTATGTCTGTTCGATTTGTTGTATTGAAAAACGAAAATTCTGAAAAAACCATACATTACCAGAAAATTCGGTAATTTCATTAAAAATAATCGTAATTTCACCAAAATATCACTAAGAAATTTAAATTTCGATAAAAAAAAATTAAATTTTGTTTAAAAACCGAAAATCCCCCCAAAAAAAAGAAAAACTATTAATAATTCAAATAGTTGGTAATAAATCCAAGTTTCGCCAAAAATTCCCTGTTTCACCCAACAATTAAAAACATATAATTAAATACATATAATATAATTAAAAACATATAATTGGGACATTTTGACTTTCCAATTACATATAGGTGAAAATATAATATTATACGTGAAAAAAAAATCAATGTCGGGATTTCAACGGATCTTTACGTTTTGAGGTCTCCTGAATCCATTTGTACTATTTTCGTGATGATGTCTGTGGTTGGGTGTGTATTCCATTGTTTTTGTGAAGGCTCTACAGATCATACCGTTTGGCATATCAAAATCAAAGGAAATAAAGAGCTGTATAGTTTTTGGGTATAATCGGCAAGAGCAGAGGGGTAGTTTACTTGATACGACAAAGCAAAAATAATTATTTTTTCGATTCGAATATATGGTTAAATTTTAAGAGCCGATGTTGAATGTGAACCACACCTAAACGTCAAGTTTTTTTCTGCATTTAATTCGACATTTCTCAGTTTCAGACTAACTTAAATTTAACGTCCGTATTATCTCACGTTGTGGCGATGTCAATTGGCCGCCAAGATCATATGATTTGACACCATTGGACTTCTTTCTTTGGGGTTATTTGAAAGAAAAGGTGTACGTCGAGAACTAAAGGATGAGATAATTCGGCACATTAACGGCATAGAACCTCAATTATGCCTCAGCGTCATCGAATTTGGAGCATCGGATGGAGGTGTGCCGCCGAAGTAGCGGCGGCCATTTGGCCGATATTTTGTTCCATACATAATTGAACCATACCAATGTTATCAAAATAAAAAGAAATGACACTAATTTCCTAAATAATTTGTGTTTTATTTAAAATCAACATCGGCCCTTACAAATTTAACCACCCTTTACTTTGAACTTATATTACACAGTGCAACACGGAAAAAAATAACCATATACGGACACCACTACGTGATAAAAGACCGAAAAAAAGACCCCTGTCTCCCAGTTTTGCCCAAAGTCCTCCAGGTTTTTTTTTATGGGCCCTCAAAGATGTGGGGCCTCGACGTCATTTTTGCAAAAAAATGATCATTTCCTCAAGCTCATATTTTGCAAACCGTTTGGAATTTTGATATACTCTCTGAGGCAAAGTTGTAGCTCTTGTCATAAAGAACAAAAATTGTTAACATATAAAATCAAAAAATCACCTTCAAGGTCAAAATAGCAAAAAACTTTAAAAAATTCAATTTTTTTTACCTTTTTTCCCCTGTTAAGGTCCTTGTAAATTACACAGTGTGTTATTTATATATTATAACCATAAATTTATTTTCCATGAGGTATGGTAAAGGTAAGTCTAGACCAATTCACATTTTTCATGTTATTATTGTATAAATGAAGTTGAGAACCATAAAAGGAAAGAAACGAGTATATAATGTTGAGAAATTGGAACCATGACAGCCTAAGACAATATCTAACAGCACTATGGTGGTGAAGGGTTTAAAATATTCTCACTCCTACTTGAATTGTTTCGTTCTCTTTTAGTTGCCGTTTCTACCGTTGAAATTGTTTATTTTTTGTCAAAATATAAAATGATTAAATTTACATATGTATGTATGAACAAAAGAAAAAAAAGCAATAGAATTTATTTGCTTAAATTGCAAAAGAAATGGTGATCATAACAAATTTTTATTATTTTTATTTATATGAAATTGAATATTTTATTGCCAAAAAATAACACATTATGGAAATTATGATAGAAATTATATTTGTATACTAGCTGAGCCCACACACGTAGTGCGCGTCCTGACAATATTTTGTTTGATTTTGCTTTGAAAGTAATCCACACCAAATTTTAAGACTCTTACGTATTAATTGTATATAAAGGTACACATACCTGGATAAAATTCTAAAATTTATATAACATTCTAGAAATTTTTGTAAAGCTCTGTGAAAGACACAAAGGAAATGAGTTACTCATTATTTTAAAATAGCGCCATCTGTTGCGCAACAATGCTTAAAATATACTGCTTCTAAAAATAAAAGATGCCTTAAAGTATGCAGTACCTTTAAATCGGTTTAAAAAAAATCGACGTACTTTCACTGCCTTACTCCATTTTCTCGTGGAAATAAGATATTTTTGCGGAAAAAAATCAGGATACTAAGGTACCTCTTCAGAAAATTTCGTTAAAATCCATCAAGTAGTTAATACGTGATACCTAAGCGCTACCTAAACGGTGTTAAGAATCATTCCTAGGAAGTTCATATGTTCTAGAAAGTTGTTTATTGAGATCTTAGGTTCATTTTTGTACTTATATTGTTTCCAAACGGTTTGCAAAATATGAGCTTGAGTAAATGATAATTTTTTTGCAAAAATGACATTGAGGCCCCACATCTTTGCGGGCCCATAAAAAAAACCTGGAGGACTTTGGGCGAAACTGGGAGACAGGGGTCTTTTTTTTGGCCTTTTATCACGTAGTGGTGTCCGTATATGGTTATTTTTTTCCGTGTTGCACTGTGTTATTAAAGCATGTCCAAGAATGAAGATGTTTCTAATAATATAGGATTGATATTGTCAGTCTGTTGCGGTTATATTGTTTTGGCAGCATCTGTCGGATCTGCTGTTTATTATTCCAAATCACCATGGCACAGTGGGGGCAGAATCAAAATATTTTGGAAATAATTCACCCATTTGTAGAGGGCTAGGCCGATTGATTCAAAATTTGACATGAGCATAGCAGAGGAGTATTTGCTTATATAGACACTAGGCACATTCCACTTGCCAGGGATGGCTGTATGTGATCTCAAAGTTAGTTACCTCGCACCTGCAAATTCTTTTAGAGCTTGTCATTTCTTAAATTTGTGTGTGATTTTATACATGTTCTTAAAGGTCTAAAGGTTTAAAATGTAAATTTTTGATTTTTCAATACTCCAAGTTTTTTTTTCGTAGTTAGCGAGTAAAATTTAAAATTTTGTGGAAAATTTTTAAGATAATATCTATTGTGAGTTAAAAATTCCATTATTTTCAATTTCAAAATTTCAATATGAGGAAATTTTTTTAAGGATTTTTTTTTTGCTTTAGTCTGACCATTGCAATGCAATATAGATTGCAGGGCGTTGCTAATTACAAAAAAAATTATTTCAAGTTTTAAAAAATTTCAAAAAAAAATTTTTTTTATATAAAATTCGAAAAAAATTTCTAAGTTTTCTAAAAAATATTTAAAAAAAATTTTCAAAGAAACATAAGAGGGTAACACCATAGCTAGCATTACTATGGTAAAGGATATTTAAGATTCGGCATGGCCATATATAGCACTCCTACTTGTTTAATATAAAAAAAAAAATCTAAAGGAATATATAAAAATGTTATATTTATGTTGTGTAAGCTAACTATATGTGGGTGTGTTCAAACAAAATTTCGTGTAAAATTTATCATCCTTGTAAAAGGTAAAGTTACATCAATTTTTTACATTTTACACCTAAATTCTGACCTTAGCCTATATGTTCTAAAATCCCAAAGCTGGTATCGGAAAAAGAAGACTGCTGTAATAAGGCTATGTATATTGCCAATTATTGCAGAAAGTATTTCGTGACCCCTAGTCTATATGTGGATTTGATGGGCAAAAGACTAAAATATTTTAACTTTGGATTTTTGGTCTTTATTTTGGGATTAGTGGTATTTCTTTCCCCCTTTCAAGAGGATGGTGCCCAGCGTCAAAACATAAGCTCAGATAAGCTGGTATGCTCATGTCAACTTTTAGATCAATCTCGGGCTGAGTTATTTCCAAAATATTTTTGTTCTTCCCCACTGTGCATGGCTAGTTACACGCTGAAACAGAAAAAGTTTTGTGCCATTCTTTTTACACTGAAAACCCTGAAAAATCTCGATTTAGCTATTAATATAAAATTAAAGCTATTTTTTTTTCTCTTAATAACCAAACAATTATTGTCAAAATTATGGTGAAAAGAACTCGTTGATTTTCTTTAAATATGAAAAGAAGCACAATTTACACTTAACCTAAATTTAAGTTTTCCTTTATTTAGGAACAACAACAAAAATATAACTTAAAAAAAATAAACTTTTCATTGTTTTTGTTTTTGAAACTCATTGTTTATAAGAAATAAACAAAAAGATGTAAAGAAGCAAAAAAAAAGAAGTGAAATGTAAACCAACAGCAAAAACAAGATAAATTTGCAAGAAAAGTTTCAAGGTTCTTAACTTTTGTATAATTACTGCGCTATTTTTGTTGTTGTTGTTGTTTTTGAAACATCAACGCCAAAAATAACAACAACAACATCAGCAAGCAGCGTCATCATCATTATTTGTAATAATGAAATCATGCATAATGCAGCCCCAATATGAGCATGAGAATGAATTAAAAAAATATATGAAATACATATATCGCACTTTATCAACAAGAGGGTATTAACTCAAAATTTTTTGATTTTCTCTTTTTGCGAGAAATCAACCAACAACATCAATATCCACCGACTGTAAAAATTTCAACGTATTCTGATTACTCTTTCATCTCGAAACCCACATATGAGACCATATTCGTGATAGCGTCTTGACCTGTACCTTTATATCAACAAAAAGTTATTATTTTTATTTGGCAATAATTGCAAAAAAATTAAAGAAAAACAGTGTAAATATATTTTTAAACAGAATTTGCTTACTATAATATATTCGGATTTTTTAATTTTCTTAAAATGTAATTACAAACAGTTTTTTATCTCTACTGAAAGTTTAAAAATTTTGAGTTAATACCCTCTTGTTGATTAAGTGCGATATATGAAAAAAATATATGAAGCAGCTACTGCGTGTTGCAGTGGAAGTCGACATGTTACACTTAATGTTTTTTTGCTTTTTTTTTAATTTTATCCCCTTCTAAAGAAAACAACGGCATAGTGGCAAAAAAAAAACTAGAAACTTTTAATTAAATATTAAACAAAAAAAAAAAAAATTAAAATAACTGGGGTTGCTTGCCTAAAGTTTAAAGGACAAATAAAAAAGTTTAAACTGTTTTCCATTTTAATAGGATTTATTTTTTATTGTTAGGAATTGGCCAAATGAATAACACTAGGAAACACACAAAAAAAAAAATCTGATCCGAAAAACATCGAATATTTTTGAACCCCTAAGAATCGAAAAAGATTTGCTAAATTAAATTAAATTGTTGGGTACCTCTGTGGGCTAGTAGGTGCTGTGCTAGTCTATCAGCCCGCGGTTGTGGGAGCGATTCCCACGAAAGACTGTGAAAATGTTCACTACCAGTAGGTAGGAAGACCAAGAAGGAGCTTGAGTAAGCAGGTTTGAGCAAGCAGGGTTTGAATTGCTTGCTTAAAAATAGCAGCAGCAGTAAAATCTTTGCTTTGCTTACATCTTTTTCAGCAAATAAAAAGAATGAATTCCTCAGCATTTATATATCATTTTGTTATAAGCGAAGCAAAGCAAAAAGCGAAAGCAAAAAAAGAAGAGCAACTCATTTGCTTAAGCTTACTATGTGTCTCTTTGTGCAGCAAAGCAATCAACAAAACAATTTTTTTGAAAACGTTTGCTGTTGAAGGCTGAAGCAACAACAAATATAAGGTGGCAAATATTAAAGTAAAATATTTAACAAGAAAGAAGCTTAAGGTAGTGGTAGACGTCGTTCGTACCAACTGACGGTTGATAATTGAATACAAGGGTTTGGTTGTTTAAAAAGATGATGCTTACAATTAAAGACTACCCAAAGTAGATAGATACGAAGAGTGCTCTGCTGGTGTCTAAAAATGTAATTTTCCTAATTTTTCTTTAATACTATCACCTAATTTGTAATTTCAATTATCCTTTCTTAGAGAGAATAAAATGAACTTAAGCTAGACTACAAATTTCATATCTACACTTATAAAACTTTAGTTGTGGTTTGAGGTTTAGCAACAATTTTGTAGTTAAAAATTGCATATTTAAATTCTTTGAGCGTAGTGCTCATTTAATGATAAAATTTTAACCAAAACTTATTTGTAGTGACCAAAGTATATAGTTCATCGCAACCATTTAGAGTTACAAAGAACATAATATGGTTCTGATAACCATACCACAACCATAGGTTTCTCTACTTGTATTTAATTTAAAATGGTCATTAGTTCATTTCTAAAAGCGAATCTAATAAATTAAATCTGTTTTATTGAAATTGACTTAAGTGTTCAACTCAGATAGTCCGAATTCAACTTAAAAATGTTCTTTCTACGGAACTAAGATCTATAAGGCAAATAATTGGAAACAGTGTAGACGTTTTTGTGTGCTTAAGAGAAGCTTAAGGTGGAAATGCTAAAGCGAACTTGTTTCATTCTATATGCTTTCGATCAACTTCTTATTCTAATTTTTTGTATACATTAGAGTGGTTTTAAAAAATCTATGTTTTTTTTGGGGGGGGGCACGGCTCTAAAATGTTTTATTTTGTTAGATTTTAAGATTCCCAAAGTTTGAGCATAGTTGCAAGATGTTACCCCTGGCCACTGGGGCCTCAAAGTTTTAAAAATCTTGCTTTTTTGGCAGTCTGGCGACTTCTTATAGTTGATTTTTAAAATACATAATTATTTTCATTCCAAAAATTGATAATAAAGGAAGGAAAATGGGTTTTTTCACAATAGGTTCCTTCTTCGCTCTAAGGGGTACCTAGTCAAGTTTTTAAAATATAAAATATTATACACAGTATCGCCTTCAATTTGATGTATTACACGGGCAAATAGCTTTAGCCGTTCCAGAGATATGGGTCACCGAAGTCCTCAAACTGCCAAAAAAATCGAGTTTTTCAAAACTTTGAGACCCCATTGGCACGTGTTAACATTTTTCAATAGTGCTCAAACTTTGGCAATCCTAAGATTTGACAGAAAGAACCATTTTAGGGGGGTGTCCCCAAAAAAATTCTGACATTTATTTTTACCATATGAGATAAAACCACCCTAGTATACATACATATGTATGTTTTTATTACACAACTAGCTGTGCCCACTTGTAAAGCTCTGTATAAGGTGCTTAAAATATAAAAAATAAAATATTTTAATAACAATGTAATTCCACAAAGTAATAATACAAATCAAATAAAAATTTTATTCAATTGGCTATTTGGCATTAAGTAATTCATATTTTTTTTATTATTTTAAAAGAGCGCCATCTGTTGCGCAACCGGGTTTAAAATATCACGCTTTCAAAAATAAAAGATGCCTTAAAGTATGCAGTACCTTTAAATCGGTATAAAACGGCGTACTTTCACTGCTTTTTCTCCACTTTATCTTGGAAATAAGATATTTTGAGGAATAAAGCATCCTATATTGCAACCAGGATACCAAAATACCTCCTCCCAAAATTTTTCTAAAATCCATCTAGTAGTTTTTACGTGATGCGAACATGAAAAAAAGACAGACAGAAAGACTATTTTATTGTAGGTATAAATTAAACTTTTTTAAATCATTAGCTCTCGTAAGGATTTCTTTTATTCTGTCACTTTTTCTAAATTTAAATCAAATTTTTCTTTCAATCCAACTATTGGTCTAACAGCCTTTTAAGAAACAATTGAGTATACAATTTCTTCAAATCGTACAACAATATGCAATGTGAATGAATGGCAGCATTAATTGCAACAATTTTTATTTCTTTTGTTCCACTGTTTTAAAATTTAACTACATTTTATACAATTTTGCAAGTTGCTACCTCGCTGCCTGGCTGTCTGTCTCTTTGTCATTTTGAACATTTTAGTCAAATAAAAAAACTGTATTTATCAACACATACTAACACGTTTATGTAAATGTGTTTATGTTTCTGTATCTGCATCTGTATACAGTAGTAGTAGTAAAAAATATATAAAACAATGAGCAAAGAAAAACTGCTCTACTTTTAATGAATGAATGAATGCCAGTATGTACGAGAGTGTAGTTTTATTAGGGCGGCTTCAATAAGTTTCATTCTCAGTCTCTTGGTAAAAAAATTTTAAAAATTTTGTTTCGTGTAAATTTATTGGTATTAAATCGTGGACAACCATCAATCATTGTAAAATTGTTATATTTTTTCTAATAGCCACAAAATTCATCGGTTCTTATTTTCTAAGGAATAATGACAGACACGACTTTGATATATTGATATGATGTTGATAAAAGACCGCTACCCCATAGAAAAAAATAAAACAATTTTTCAAACTAATATATTGCAAAAAAAAAAAACTTTAGACATAACCAAGTGAACGCCCCTAATATAAAATTGCAAATGAAAATAATTTGCAGTTTCCAGAGCCAGTAAACTTTTGATATGCAATTTTTTCCACCAAAGGGAGCCAAACACTTTTTAATTTTTCAAAAAGATACAAATGAAAAATGAATAAATAAAACGCTTTTTTGCATTTCATTTTTAACGAAATACAAAATACTAAAATTATGAAATGTTAGAAGCAACACAAAGAGTTTGTTTTAATTTGACCTCAATGAAATATAAAAACACAAAAAAAAAGAGAAGAGAAGTACAAAATCAATCAATAGTTTGATGATTTGTTTGAAAATGTTTGTTGCAAATTGATTAACTGCGCTTAAGAGTTTTTTGTAATCTTAAACTTAAACAATTCTAATGAGTTTATACGTATCTGTGGCATTAAGGAATAAGTGCCTAAGTCGTCTTAAGAAAATTTAAGTTAGTGGCACCTTTGGAATCTGCGTACTCCAAAGTACCCACGTGCAAAGTTTCAATTATTTTGTACCATTTTTGAGGAAGTTATAGCGAAATTTAATTCTGATTATCTTTTTTCAATGTCTAAACGCATTGGGAAAAAAGCTTAAGAAACTACAAGCTATTTTTCCAAATCAAAAAATCTTTTTTTCACAATTTATTAATTGCAACGCCTGCGTACTTTTCGTAGATCTAAAATAATTTCCAAAAAAATTAAATTAAAAAAATTAATTTTTAAGTTTAAAATTGCTCTCCTACAAAATTTAAAAATCAGACTTAAACACTTTTTCCTTTTTGCCACAGATATTATATTTCATTTAAATTAAAAAAATTTCAAGAAGAATAAAACACTTTGTAAAATTTCAATATCGATTTCAAATTAATCAATCATTTCAAATTTGGCACCTGCATGTGTCCTCTAGCCTACATGAAAATCAAAGAAGATGTTACTTGCAGTTTGTGTAGAAGAGGTTGAGACGGCCGCCCACATTGTGTGTGAATGTCCAGCACTGGCTAGCATAAGAATTAGGAGAGAATTAGGTAGAATCTAGTTAAATATGGATGCCATGGGGGACTTTAGTCTTGAACAAATGCTAGCAATTACTAGAGACCCTGTAATGAAAAAGAACGCCGCCAGTTTGCAGTCTAAAAAAAAACACTTAAGTCAGTAGAAAAGACTGGCGGTATCACGTTACTCAATGAAAATAAGGTTGCCAAAAATGCAATTTGGTTGCTTTTAATCATTGAGGGGAAGGAAGGGGTCAAAAAGGGACCCCTTAAGAAAGCGGCTAGATTTGATACTCTCCCTACATTAATAATAAACAATTTAGAATGTGAGACATTTACATAAGAATACCGACATCTGTATGCGCTCAATGCGATCTACTGGTCGCGGTCTAATATTTATTTAATGAAAAACACAAAAGAGAATCATTAAAACCGAAAAAAAAAACCATGTGAAAAAATATAAGTGGACGTGGTTTTTTTCCCACAGCCTCGAATGGAATGGTCTGATGTTGCTGAATTCCATTAGAGAAATTTTCGAAACTATACCAGGCAAATTGGTGGGCTTAAATTTTCTGTATCTCTTCTTGTGCCTTGGCAAAGAAACTTATGCACTTTTATATCCTTATTCACCTGTGGTAAAGGATATAAAAAGTAGATCTGATATCTGACAGCCTTAAGCTCATTTAAACTAAGCGCTGGGGTAGTCATGGATTGTGCGACATCTCTAACTGAACTCGGATTCCACAATAGGTTAACACTATGTTGGGTTCCTGGTCATAAGCGTCAAATTGGCAATGACGACCCTTCGCTTCACAAGGTCATATAAACCAACGTAGATTTATAGGACCTTGACTTTTCTTTGGCATGGTCATGCACTGAGATCAAAACTTGCCCGTACTGTGCGCTGCACGATGAGACTTCGGAACACCTACTTTGTGCGTGTCCTGCATTGTGGGGTCTCGTAAAACAAAATTCCTAGGAGCCCCTCTATTGTCTCCAGAGGTTATGAATGATCTCTTACCATATGAATTATTATATACATATACGTACATATATATTTTCGCCCCCATAGAACTTGTTCAGTGATATTAAGGTTCACAATAATATTTGTAGCAAAAGCTTTATCTACTATTCACCATATATTTTTCGTAGGAACACTGATCGGGAGCTACCAGAGGTAAGAAATTATAGCAAAGGTGTTCAATTATAGCAGAGGTATGCAATTATAGCATACCTCTGTTATGTAATGCCTAATTTGAAAGAAGAATCTTTCAACTCTATGGAGTAGTAATAATACGAACTCAATCACTTCATTAAAATATATTCATAATTAATAAATTAATTGTTTAGGCTTAAGTTCTTAATTATAAAGAGATAAAGAAAAATTAGATATCAGCAAAGCAGAATGCATTTTCTAGATAGCCACGTCCGTCATCAGTACTCTTCGTACCATTTTCAAATAAAATAAAATATATAAAGAGAATAAAAATAAAGAAAAATGTTTACTTGGTAGAATAATACAAAAAGAAAATAGAGTTTACAAGTGTAAAACAATTTCAAAAAGCTCTATCTCCTATGAATTATAATGTAAAATCAAAATTTCTCTTATTCTATTTCTTTGATAAGTTTGTTTAAATAGAAAATTAATAACAATTGTAACTACCGGGTAGATCGATACGAAGAGTACTGATGACGGACGTAGCTGTCTAGAAAATGAATTCTGCTTTTCTGGTATCTAATTTTTCTTTATCTCTTTATAATTAAGAACTTAAGCCTAAATAATTAATTTAAATTGTTTAACATTATTTTAGATGTATCTTCTATGTTTTCACTAATGAAAAATAAATATTTGAAGGTTCATATAGATCTACTAAACAGTTTATAACGCCTTTAAGTCAAAGCTAATGAGATTGACAAGGATATAATATGTTTAGATGTTTTATTTCTAATAATCTTTAATTTTTTTTAAATTGTCCAAGGTAAAGTTTCAACGTCTGAATAATTTTTATTCAACTAACACAGTCATTTCTTAAAATCTGCAATTTGAGGAAGAAAATCGGAAAATCTCAGCTATCCAATTTTACGATGAAAAATCAGCCAAATGCAGAGAAATCTAGTAACAGTGCTGCCCAGTCCTGGTTCTAGCTATCTCTCTCTGTCTCTCTCTCTCTCTCTGTACAATACAGCGTTGCCGTTTTGGTTACTTTTAACCAAAATTGTTTATTTTTTGTCCTGATGAGTAGATGTGTATTTTTTTTTTTGATTTTGGTTACTTTCTTTCTAACCAAATAATAATAAATTAATATGTACAAATATATATACATTAGGTATTTTATATGCTTATTTTTCAAATCGCGCTTCAATATTACATACATATATTTGTTTAACATTGCAATGTAGGCGTTTTTATTTCATCGTTTCGACAACACTATGAATACTTACAAATGTAGGCCAGGATTCACTGTCCTACAAAATCGTACGAATTAATCACAAAAAATCTGACAGAATTCTGTCCTACACAAAAAATCGTTCTAAAATGTGCTGGTAGTGCCATACTATTTTCAAAAGATTACATAAATTTGTCTTGCTAAAAGTAAAACTTCATAGAAAAAAAACATTATTTTTAATACTGTTTTTTTTATATGAAGTTTGACTTTTCTCAAGTCAAACTTATTCCAGTTGTAGACACTATGTTATCAAATTTTATAGTCCTGTCAAAAAGTCTGTCACACACATACATTTCTAATCAACACTATCAGCGTTTTTTAGCACACATGCTATTTTTGACAGAACGTACGACTGAGTATGATACTGAATCATGGCCTTTAGCTAATAATCTACCATGGGATACTAAAAACTTCATATTTTCTCTTAATGGTGGCTTTTTACCTTAAAAACGAATAAAAAGTGATTAAGAAATTTTTGATTTCAGTGAAAAACAAACAAAAGTCAAGAGTCGCAAATAAAGTAAAATTGTATTTATGTTTATATTAATTTTTTTACTTATTTATTTTTATTTATTTTTTTACTTAATATTAATTTTTTAATTACTTCTAGTACATATTTGTATATGCATGAGTACATAATTATATTAAGTAATCAGCTGCGTAGTCCAACTTTTTACTTTACCATACGTAAAGGTAAAGTACAGTAATCATGAAAAAAATCGAGGTCGAGATTTTGACGGATTTATACGTTTAGAGGTCTCCTGAATCCATTTTGACTATTATCGCGATAATGTCTGTGGGTGGGTGGTTGTGTATGTCACTATTTTTGTGGATTTTGTACAGGTCATACCGTTTGACATATCAAAATGAAATTAGGTATATGCCTTTCGTATGTGGAGATGAAGAGCTGTATAGTTTTTGGGCATTATCGGGAGCTGTATAGTTTTTGGGCATTATCGGGAGGGGGCAAGGGGTAGTTTAGTGACCCTCAAATTTTGTGATCGCTTTACGGGTCATACCGTATGACATATTAAAACGAAATTTAGTCTACCTTTGGTTTATGGAGATAAAGAGTTGTGTAAATTTTGGGCTCACTCACTCACTCCCAAATTTTGGAAACGCTCTACAGGTCATACCGTATGACATATTAAAACGAAATTTAGTATGTACCTTTGGTTTATGGAGATGAAGAGCTGTATAAATTTTGGCCAAATCGGGAAGGGTCAAGGGGTAGTTTACCTAACACCCCAAATCGAAAATAATTAATGTTTCGATTCGCATATACTTTGAACTTTTATTCTTTATTTAATATATCCATACAAATATCTGTTTCCATTTGGTATGGTAAAGTTGTGTGTAGGCCACTCCAGTTTTTTTTTATTAAACACTTAATACAACTAATGATCGTGTGAAAAGCAGATAAAGAATACTATTAGTTGGTACTTGCTTTTTATAATGTAGTAATATTATTTTTTAGGTCTTTTCTGTCCGCCCTCTTATCACATCTTCAGCAGGTACACAAAATTAAACGTAAACACAAATAAAATAAAAAGGCATCCTTAGAGAATGAAGGTGATGTAACTACCTGTCAGAAAAATTACATAAACATATGAATTGTGGCTCATAAAAAGATAAACTACTTATCGCTCCAACAAAATCCTAACTTTAGCGATTGGCAAGTTATAGCAATGGACGTCTTATTTTGTTTTGTATTTATGTAGAACATTTGAATAAGGCTTAGTGCGTTTTGCATGCACTAGTAGTTTTTTGTCTCCATCACTGCGAAACAACCTACTTGACAAGCTTTGTTTTAGTTACTTTCAAGGAATTTTTGAAAAAATTCAAATAACCTTATCAGTGACTTAAATAAATAAAGTCGATTTGATTAATTTTATATAATTTTTTTTTAAGTAATTCTCTTTTCCCAGCAGATTTCAATATCTTGTTACTATTTTTCATTTTTCATTGTTTTTTTTTTTTTTTTTTTTTTTGCTTAACACACATCCATGCATTCGAACAATCAAATAGAGAGTGAATTGCTTACAGCTTTTGTCTAAACCGTTTTTAAAAATGCTTTACGATTTTTATTCTAGGAAAAAAAATGAACAATAAATAATAAAATAAAAACTAACAAAAAAATTCTTTTTGTTTCGTATAAAACATTAGAAATGGGTTCACTTACACTTAGACAGAAAAGATACAAAAATACACAAACCTCTCTCACATATTTACTGGCTTAGCCACGGTTACACCCAATGATACAATCTATAGTCGTAGATACTTCCGTTTGTTTTATTTATTTTTTCTTAAAAATCAAAAAATGATAATAATTCTTAAATATTTGTTTACTGTTCGTTATTGTTCGTGTTATAGTTAAATATTTTATTTTCGAATTTTTTATTTCTAGTGTCAGTAATGATCGATGTACGTGAGTGAATTTTTATGGATTTCATAAATAGAAAACAATTAAGAATTATTAACATTTATTAATAACTTGAAAAAAACAAAATGTGTTTACAATTTAAAATTGTTTAGCACTTTTTTATTTTATTTTATTTTTTTTTTATTATTGAAAACTTTTTTATTATTTTTTTTTTGTTTAATTTACAATTTGCATTTCTATAACTAAATCTAAAATTACGCTTTAATTAGCAAGTTTTTATTTAAACAAAGAGAATGATTTTATAAACAATCAAATGTATAGAGACAGCATTATTATAACAAATATATATTATACATATAGACATATTGACAGGGGCAGCCGTACAGTCAGTCGTCATGCATGTAGGTATTAGGGTGTCTCAAGCAAAATAGAATTAAATAAAACTTAAATCTTAGGGCGAACTTTCCCGCTTAAATTTCCAGAGTATCCCTTATTTAGTAAAGTGAAATCTTATTTGATTGACAGCTTTTGATTAACAAAATAAAAACTTAAAAATTGTTCTTATAAAGACACCACGGTTCTGAAACTAATGATTTTTATGCAACTTTAAAAAAAGGAGAAGATAATCAATTAATTGGTTTGTATGTTGATTTCTAGGGTAAAAACAGACATTGTAGCGAAAACAATAGGGTTAGTTTTCGCTACAATGTCTGTCTGTCCGTCCGTTAGCGCCTTTTTTCTCTCGAACCGCCATAGGTAGACTATTGAAATTTTAACAAAAAATGTATAAATATAGCAAAATATACTAAAACTTATAGGGTGTACCGATAGAGACGTGTTATTCATGTAAGTATATGTGTTTTTTTCTTGAACTGCAGGTGGCATACACTTAAAATTTACAAACAATAATTAAAACTTAGTTCGCTATATAAACAAGTATTTAAAAAAGTATTAAAAAAATAAACTTAAAAATTAAAGGGTGTTTCGATAGTGAAGTGATTTGCATGTATAAGGCCTAAGTTTTGAACCATAATAAGGAAAACTGTTGAAATTTTAACAGAAAGTGTATAAGTGGCCGCTAAACTAAAACTTATAGGGTGTTGTAAAAGTGACATGTTATTTTCGTTTATGCCTTTATTTCTTTAGCTGTAGGAAGTAACCATTTAAAATTTGCAGACAGTAATTAAAACTATGTTTGCTTTATAAACAATTATACAAAATTTAATCTAAAAATTAAAGGGTGTTCCGATAGTGACGTGGTTTCCATGTATATGACCTAAGTTTTGAACAATAATAGATAGACTCTTGAAAATTGTACAGGAAATATATTACTATGGCAACTATAACAAATAGTAAAAATTAAAGGGTCTTCCGACAATAACGTGATTTGCATGAATATTGCCTAAATTTTCAACCGTAATAGATAGACTCTTGAAATTTGTACAGAAAATATGTTACCACAGCCGTTATGATAATTACTAAAAATAAATGGGTGTTCGGACAGTAACATGTTTTTCACGTATATTGCCTTATTTTTTGAATCCTAATACGTAGACTGTTAATATATTCATAGAAAGTGAATTGTAATGGCCGCTATAACAAATAATAATATTAAAGGGTGTTCCGACAGTGACACAGTGATTTGGACGTATATGACCTTATTTTTTTAATCGTAATAGGTAGACTATTGAAGTTTTTACAGTAGATGTGTAGCCATCGTCGCTAACATATAACAATTAAAGGGTATTCCGCCATAACATGTTTTTCACTTATATTGCCCTATTTTTTGAACCACAATAGGTAGGCTTCTGATATTTCCATAGATGGTCCTTATATTTGAACAGTATTAGGCTGACACTTAAAATTTACACAGATCATATTTTACAATATCTACTGTAACAAGAAGTAACGAAAATAAAAGGGTGATGTCGCGAACTTTGAGGAATTTGACCTTCTCACTTGATATTTTAACAGGGTATTTAGTACTATGCACTAAAAAAATTATTTAAAATTAAAGGCTGCCACATAAGACGTAAAAAATAACTACTTGTATTTTTAAAGCTGTACTGAACATAGTACGGAACCCTACGTGTGTGAGTCTGACTCGCACTAGCCTGATATATTTTTGGCTGCAAAACTCATTCATTGTTGAATGAGTTTTGCAGCCATAATTGTTAATTGTTTTTTACAGATTGGTCCCATTTAACATAAAAAACGTTCACAATTCATAAAAAATAAAGGGTGACCCCATATAATATATATGATTTTACGAGCCTTTCGAACCGTAAAGGGTATCAATTTAAAATTTTAATAAAGTGTGCATCACTCTAGCTCCTTAAAATTAAAGGGTGTCCTCATAGATGAAATTTTTTAACTCACATTTACTTCTATGCCAGCTATAATAAAAAGTAAAAAAAAAAAATTATCAAATAAAGGGTGACGTACAGTCTACGTGATTATGACATATACGGCTTATCTTTTTTCTAATTAGCGCTTATAGAGTACCCCCTTTTAAATTTTTAGTTTAAATTTGACGGACGTCTGCCTGGTTTAACGTCGGTTTTCTTTCAAAAGTTATTTCTAATTATTCCCCACTAAAAACAAACTCAGTATAATAGTTATAATAAACTGTGAAATGATTTTTAATCAATTCTAAATATCAGCTTCAGAAGACTATTGTTTGATTCTAAATCTATTAAGAAGTTAAAATATTTAATAATAATATGACACGTTTATGATCACGAGGAAAAGTATTCCGTCAAATAAACTTACTCAGTCTTTTAATCCTATTAAATGGTTTCTAACAGGCGAACAAGGAAATTATCTTCTTTCGATACTTCGGCTTGCTCTTTTACATGAAATCCTTTCAAAAGAAACGACTTAAAAACCCCGATCGTGATAAAACAAGTTTCCAATTAATCGCTACACTAATAATCGACTGTGAACGGTATCACATATTATTACTGTGAAAATATTTTACTGACTTGGAAATCAATGTACGGCTTACCCTAACATTTCTTATACTCAAGAGTCTAAAGTTCTTTTTGTTTTTTTTTTAAATGTTTATAAATTGCCATGATTTTGTTTACAGATTCAGTTTATTTCATATTTTTAAAATCTTCTCCTATTTCTGTTTTTTATTAAATTAAACTAATGTACACATTTGCTGTTGTTGTTTTAATTAAATAAACATTGTTTCTTCAATGTAATACATGTGTTTATAGATAAAAAAAAATATTTTTATTTTAATCTTTGTCTTTAATAGAAAATGAGATAATGATTGTAATGCAAATCAAATTTTCTTTAAAAATCAAACGATGATGTCTAGAAATACGAAAAGAAGTGTAAAAGTGTTTCTTCGAATATCATATAGGGAGCCCTAAGATTGTAAGACAGAGATGGTTTCCGACAAATGACAAGTTTCAAAATACAAGTTTTATAGAGAGTTTAGTTAACTTTTGCTATCTTTAAAAAATAAAATAAATGAATTTTATGTCCCATCAAGAATTCCTTTTTGAAGACAATACATAACACCCATTGAAATCAGTGATAGCCGAAGCTTATGGCATTTTTGCACCAGTCTAATGGACTTAAAAAAAATTAAGTAAATGAACTTAAATGTGGTCGTACAACACAAATGATAAACCTAGTTTGCAATGTCCAGTTAAATGATTATACGGTATAGTTTTAGGGACCGACGAGTTAGAATCTGTTGGCTTGAGGCTACGATCATACCATAAAACTATTAGAAAGATGAGAACCGTTTTGGCACACACACGAACACAAACCCGTTCGTGTAAATAATTTCGTAGGTTATAGAGGTCTGCATCAAAACATTAGGGATACTCACTCTTCTTAGCAAATTACAATTGTAAATTTTGCAGATGTTGTAAACCTAGCAAAACTTTTACAATTCATATATTAATCTCTGATATATATGGAACCAGCAAAATATCGTGTCGCCAACAACTAGCACAAGCATAAATTGGTTGAAATAGAGAAAATATTTCAGTACTCATTTTTCGGAAAACATACCGCTAAAAACACCAGAAGACGTAAAGCAGAGTTTAGTTAATTTTTGTTAAATCAGTAAACTATAAAAGTTTCGTCAAAACTTAAAAATTTTAGGGTGCGTTCATACATATATGTATGTCAAATTGTTAAGCAAACAAGTAGGATTGCTACATTTGGCCGTGCCGAATCTTCTATAGCCTTCACCACGGTCATTTTATTTATACAGACATGCATTATTCATATTGTTGACTCTTTACATAAATTAAGTCGTATGATAAAAAACTCATTATTCGTGCTTTAAAGAAATAGAAGATAGCGTCAACGCAGCTAAATGAAAACAAATGCCGTTGGCTACAATTGTCGCCGTGTAGTCAGCTACTTAATGATATTGAAGACGACAGCTGTATCGTTAACTCTAACATTGTTGTAGAAATACTTATTTTGCTTTTATAAAATTAAATAATTTTTTCAAAAACTTATAAATATTTGCTCCAAAACTTTTTGTTTGTATATGAATTTGTAATTTAAAACTTTGTGACATTTTCTTTTGGTGAATAAAATAGAAATTAGCCTAAGTTGACGACAGCCACAACGGTGGTCGTGTCGCCATGTAGCTATACTGGCTTCAAAACGGTGGACGTGTAGCCATGTAGCTATACTAGCTTCAAAATAGTTGTTTACCTATAAACGAGTGCATTTTATTTTTGTCAGTTTGTAGTCGGTATCCTGATGTTTTCTATGTGTTTAATGCATCTAGGTTTTAAAACAGAGATATCATCTTTTTGAAAATCAAACGCATTCTCTATATACATAAATATAGAGTAACATACTTATATTCTTAATTTTAAAAATATGTTATGTTTTACTCATCATAGAAATATTGAATAAAATTGTTTGTAAAAATTTTGGCAAAAACTTTTTGTACAATTTTTTTTTAATTTTTTCTAAAATTTTATTAGAAAATTTTTTAATTTTTTAGAAAATGTTTCTGTGTAAACATCTTTTTGAAAATATTTTGTAAATTTTTTTGTAAATATTATTTAAAAAAAAAATGTTTTTTTTTTTGTTAAATTTTATTGATTTTTTTATTTTTTAATTTAGGACCATCCTGCAACCAATATTTAGTTAGAATGGTCAGACTAAAGCAAAAAAAAAACCTTAAAAAAAATTTCCTCATATTGACCCCCCTTCTTTTAACTGCTCCTATTTACCAGTGGATATCCTGTGGATCTATTGGCTACCTCTATGTGTATTGGTCTTTAATACAATTCAAACAAAAAAAAAAAAAAAAAAAAAGAAAAACCCTACCAACCTAAAAACAAACAAACATCGTCCCTCGCAGAGGGCTATTGGTCCCTCGAGAATTGTATGCTCTCCTTGCGATCTACCTGTCGCGGTCTAATATTTATTTGACAAAAAAAGCAAAAGAGAATCATTGAAGACGAAAAAAAAAAAAGTGAAAAAAAATATAGGTGGGCCTGGTATTTTGCCTGACAGATTGGTGTGCTAAAATTTTTTTATCTCTTCTGGTGCCTTGGCAAATGACATTACTACCCGAACACGGACAGACGGACATCGCTGAAACAACTTCTCTATGCATAAGGATTCAGAATATATATATATATATATATATATATATATATATATATATATATATATATATATATATATATATATATATATATATATATATATATTATATATATATATATATATATATATATATATATATATATATACATATGTATGTATACGAAATATCTGACCATAACTTTAGATAGTTTCAGCAGTATGGCCAAACGTGAACAAGGTCATTTGTGTTTGTGATTTCAAATAATTAAAATCCAATACTGGTCTGTGATGTTCCCAAATAAATAAATCTTCATTGTTTAGAAAAAGAAGAGGAAGTAGGATTTTAGTGAACATTTAAATGTTAAATTTTATTTTTTTTTTGTAATATGAATTTTATATTTAAAAAAACTTTCCTTTAAAAAAGAAACAATCAGCTTTTTAAATTGAGCTTTTTTTTTCCCTAAAATACAACATTTTTTTGCAAATAATTTATCTTATCTAACTGAAAAAAAGCTGATATTTCCTAGTTATTTTCGTTTTTATTTGTCTATTAAAAAGATAGAAAGAGTAAGGAAATCAACATTAACAAGTTAATAATTATAAATTGAATTTGGCACATAAATTTAATTATTCTTTCATTCCCCTTTCTAAGATACGATAAGATACAACTTCACCTTAGCTGAAATATTCAATAAAATACACAATCATTTGCTAAAACAAAATATTAGAAAACTAAAAATAATTTGTGATAATAATTAAAACTTTAGTAAATTTTCTAATAGAAATTATTC